>SJYX01018456.1:50006-121851 GCA_006410675.1 Oreotragus oreotragus
TGAAACCACCCATAGGCTGTTTCATCAATCAACTGGCTTCCACATTGTTTAAAGTCAAATTTCCCATGATAAATCATATCCTAATGGTTCTGTCAGGGCTATCAAGAAATGATCCTTAATCAGATGATATTTGAGTTGAGGGTCTTCAAAGATAAAGGAGAGTTCTCCAATAAAAAGAGCGGGAGAAAGACCTTGCAGGCATGGAAAACAGCACATACAGACTTGAAGACATTCAAGAGCATCCTGTGTTCATGACATAGTGACCATCAAGTTTATGAGAGAGGGTCCTGGGAGATAAAGCTGAAAAGGCAGGCTGAAAATTTTGGATCATGTGGACCATGCTAAGATATTTGAACAAAATCCAATAGGCATTCAGGAACTACAGAAAGACGTTGAGCAGATAATGCATGGATGTGAGTGCCTGTAAATGTGTAAAATGATCAGATTTGTATCTTAAAGATAGCTCTGGCAGCTGTGTGAAGGATGGATTAGAAGGGAGAGGACAAGCCTGGAGCCAGAGAATTTGGTTAGGTGCCTATTGCAATACCAATTAGCAAAAGATAAAGGATGGTGGAAGTTGGGGAAAGTCACCTGTCCTGTATAGCCTGTAATTTCATTTTGTATATACAATTATATGGAGACTAAATTCAATCACCATGGGGATGTTGAGAATTATCCCTTTAAAACTGTCCTTCACATGGAGTTAAATCACACAGACTAAGTACCAGTCAGGAACTCTCAAGTGGAAAAAAAAATCAAGAAACCTAACTCTAGGGAAAAGAATCTAAAAAAAGAGTGGATATGCTGCTGCTGCTGCTGCGTCGCTTCAGTCGTGTCCGACTCTGTGCGACCCCACAGACGGCAGCGCACCAGGCTATGTGTATGTGTATAACTCATTCACTTTGCTGTAGACCTGAAACACAACGTTGTCAGTAACTATTCTCCAATTATAAATAAATAAGACAAGCCTAACTCTAACTGGTTAAGAGAGTTTGGAAGGGTTTTAAGACTGGTTTAACCCGGAGAATCAACCATGTCACCAGAATTTGGTGATTTTTTTTCTCTCAGTTCAGTCTTCCATGAAAATTAACATGCACACAGCAACAGTAATAAACAGATAAGGTGTTAAACATTTACTTTGTACTATTTAAACTAGGAACTGCTTGAAATGCTTGAAATGTGTTTACTAGGTTTCATTCAGAGGTAAATGGGAAACTAAAAGCAATTAGAACTGCACAATCCCTTGACCACAGGCAGCAGGAAATAAAAACATTTTTGCTGCCACCTCCAAACGATGGATTCCCAGGTGACTGTAGCAGTCAAGAAGCTGTCTGCCAGTGCAGGGGACATAAGAAATGTGGGTTCCATCCCTGGGTTGGGAAGATCCCTTGGAGGAAGAAATGGCAACCCACTCCAGTATTCTTGCCTGGAGAATCCCATGGACATAGAAGCTTGGCAGGTTACAGTTCATGGGGTCGCAAAGAATTAGACATGACTGAAGTGAACTGTGGTGTTGGAGAAGACTCTTGAGGGTCCCTTGGACTGCAAGGAGATCCGACCAGTCCATTCTAAAGGAGATCAGTCCTGGGTATTCTTTGGAAGGAGTGATGCTAAAGCTGAAACTCCAATATTTTGGCCACCTTATGCGAAGAGTTGACTCATTGGAAAAGACTCTGATGCTGGGAGGGATTGGGGGCAGGAGGAGAAGGGGACGACCGAGGATGAGATGGCTGGATGGCATCACCGATTTGATGGACGTGCGTTTGAGTGCATTTCGGGAGTTGGTGATGGACAGGGAGGCCTGGTGTGCTGCAGTCCATGGGGTCACAAAGAGTCGGACACGACTAAGTGACTGAACTGAACTGAACTGAAGCGACTTAGCACACATGAAACAGTAGTCACCTCAAACCCACTGTTGCAGCAATGGCAATGAGATTACACTTAGTGACAAACCCAATCGTGTTCTGAAACGGGTTGGTGTCAATGCCATCTGACAAAAAAGTGGCATTTCGTTAGAAGTGGAATGGAATGACTGGGCAGTCAACTCAATGTCTATTATGCTCTGTTTTAGTTTTAGTAAGATCCAGGTCCTAGATCTGTGTTCTGTTGGTAACTGTCACTGTCATCAAAGTGACTATTTATTATCAATGTATCAATGTAGCTATTTTGTGTCATGTATCAATACTAAGGGAACAGAAGACAAAGTCTTATTTTCCTATTTCTAAAACTTCCTATTCTTCCACTGTATTCTAAGCACAGATATCATGTCCCAGTAAGATTGTAAACTCACTGAAATACAGACCCTGTCATATTATTCTATGTTCCCTAAAGCCAATATACAGTCAGCATTAATATAAATGCTTTCTAACCTGAATTGTAATCATGGAGTCAAAACCTATCTACATAATGCTGTAATGCTATATAATGACATTTATCCAGTTAATTCTGCCCCTTTTTTGCTTCACATTTTTTGAAGCCCTTTTATTTGGCATGTATACATTTATGGCTATGTCTTCCTGATGATCTGACCCTATTATCATTGGAAATGTCCCTTTTAATCTATTTTTTCTGATATGAATGTAGCCACTCCAGCCTTCCTATGTTTCCCATTTGCATGGTGCATCTTGTTTTCCAGTATTTTTCTATCAAACCTATACATGTCTTATTTTTAAAGTGGAATTAACTATTATCAACAGCATTTATAAATCCATGTTTTCAAAATATGATCTTGCTTTTTAAAACCCATATTGATAACCTCTGCCTTGGAAATAGACTGTTTAATTCATTAATATGTAACATAGTTACACATATGTTTTGATTTAGGCTTACTGTTTTCATTATGTGTTTCCTGTTTACATCATCTGTTTTTCTCATTTTTCTGTGCTCTCTCTCCTAACTTCTTTGAAATTATCTTGACATGTTTTAGAATTCCATTTATTGGTACTTTAGCTGTACTCTTTTGCATTGTTTGTCAAGTGTTTGCTGTAGTGATTCTAATATCCATCTCTGACTTTTCATTCTAGTTAAAGCTGTTATTATACCACTTTACCTAAAACATAAGAATCGTACAACTCTTCAGTTCAGTTCAGTTCAGTCACTCAGTCGTGTCCGACTCTTTGCGACCCCATGAATTGCAGCACGCCAGGCCTCCCTGTCCATCACCAACTCCTGGAGTTCACTCAGACTCGCGTCCATCGAGTCTGTGATGCCATCCAGCCATCTCATCCTCTGTCGTCCCCTTCTCCTCCTGCCCCCAATCCCTCCCAGCATCAGAGTCTTTTCCAATGAGTCAACTTCTCATGAGGTGGCCAAAGTACTGGAGTTTCAGCTTTAGCATCATTCCTTCCAAACAAATCCCAGGGTTGATCTCCTTGCAGTCCAAGGGACTCTCTGAGCTTACTCAAACTCATGTCCATCGAGTCAGTGATGCCATCCAACCATCTCATCCTCTGTCAGCCCTTTCTTCTCCTGCCTTCAATCTTTCCCAGCATCAGGGTCTTTAACAATGAGTCACTTCTTTGCATCAGGTGGCCAAAGGATTGGAGTTTAAGCTTCAGTATATACCTTAATGAAGACTTATTTTATTTCTAAATGCTAACCATAATCTGTGTCTTCACCAAGTATAATGCTTTTGCAATAGTAATATCATAGATCACTCATTAGAGGTCACTATAATAAATAATAATGAAAAAGTTGGAAATATTGTGAGAATTATCAAAATGTAATGAAGTGAGCAAATATTGTTGGAAAAATGGTATGAACAGACTTGTTTGATTCAAGATTGCTAAAAACTTTCATTAAAAAAAAAATGCTGTATCTGTGCTAAGCAAAGTGCAGCAAGATGAATTATACCTGTGACTAAAGTACAGTTGAATATATATACTGAAAGAGATGAGGTCTTTGTTACACAGGAAAGTTTTAAATTTCAGCATGAAGACTTATACAGCTGTAGACTTTAAGATAGTAATTACATATTGATTTTGTATTAATCCAATAATTTCCAGAGAATGTTAAAATAATTTTAATTTATGTTGTCATTATATAAGTAAGTAGCTCTCAAATAGGAACTTTAAATGTTATCCCATCAATTTCAAAGACAAGAGTTCATGATTTATTTTATTGTTATGAGAGAAATATACTCAGTCTAACTAAAGAGAGATGAAAAGTATTTTAAGAAATAAAAATCAAATCAAAGTTCAATTTTTTGTCTGAGTCCTATAATAAATAGCAAAGTGTAAATGAAATAGGAAAAAAAAAGAATTATATAGTAACACAACTCATACTATCACTCTATTTATGTGACTTTGTATAGAAATTTATTTTTTATAATATTCTTATGAAATATAAATGGATTGTGAAATGTACAATGTTACATTAAAAAACATGCTGCTTTGATGTCTGATTCATATAAAGCATATATCACCAAGCACTAGATACTCTTCAGTATCCTCAAAGGGATTTGCTTAAGGTCATGCCCAGCCATTTTATCAGAGAATCACTGTCATTAACATGCTGGCCACATGTTATATCACTTATATCTATAGCAGCAACATTTCAAGTTTGATGTAAATTTTATAATTTAGTTTGTCAATGTTCTTTAAATCCATCACTCAAACTATGATTTTTCTGAGAGCAAAGGGAAGAGTTGGCAAGTAGAGGACATACAACTTCTAAGGCTGAGCTTGTGGAATGATGTTTAAAGATAGAATGAAGATTCCTTATTTTGACAAGGATACAACTTGTATAAATTGAATTTTGGTGAAAGAAACATTTCTTTAACTCATTTTTACTTATTTGATCACATTAAGCTAAGTATAGCTTATGTTATACCAGTTATAAATTGTTACTAGAAGGTATTTCAAAATGGAATATTTCATTTCAGTTCAGTTCAGTTCAGTTGTTCAGTCGTGTCTGACTCTTTTCGACCCCATGAATCGCAGCACGCCAGGCTTCCCTGTCCATCACCATCTCCTGAGTTCACTCAGCCTCACGTCCATCCAGTCAGTGATGCCATCCAGCCATCTCATCCTCGGTCGTCCCCTTCTTTGTTTTCTGAATGTTGAGCTTTAAGCCAACTTTTTCACTCTCCTCTTTTACTTTCATCAAGAGGCGCTTTAGTTCCTCTTACAACTCTAGTAGCTCTATTTATTTAACTACAGTAGCTGCACTCTCCCCTTATCAGTCTCCATGGTTTTGTTTTCCACTATTTCCGTTATCCAAGGTCAATTATGGCTCAAAAACATTAAATGGAAAATTCCAGAAATACAGGCATACCTCATTTTATTGTGCTTTGATTTACTGCACTTCTCAAGTACTGCATATTTTACAAAATGAAACTTTGTGGCAACCCCATGTAGAGCAAGTCTATCAGCATCTTTTTTACAATAGCCTTCACTTCTTTCATGTCACTGTGTCACATTTTGACAATCCTTGCAACATTTCAAAGTTTTTCATTATTTTTATATTTGTTATGGTAATCTATGATCTTTGATGTCACTATTGCAAAAAAGATTACAACTTGCTAAAAGGCTCATACGATAGTTAGCAATGCTATTGAATACTTACTATAGTATAGTGCAAACATACATTTTATAAGCACTGGTAAATCAAAAAATCCATGGAAGTCACTTGATTGTGATTATTGTGGTGGTCTGGAACCAAATCCACAATTCTCTGAGATTCATAAGTTTTAAATTACACACCATTCTGAGTAGTGTGTTGAAATTTTGCGCCACCCTGCTCAGTCCCACCAGGGACATGAGTCATCTTTTTGTCTAGCATATGCATGCTGTATGTGCTATCTGTCCAACAGTCACTACAGAGTTATCTCGGCTATCAGATCAACTGTCATGGTATTGTCATGGTGTTCAGCTTCCCTGGAGAGGGAATGACTACCCACTCCAGTATTCTTGCCTGGAGAATTCCATGGGTAGAGAAACATGGTGGATTACACCCCATGGGGTCACAAAGAGTCAGACACCACTGAGAGACTAACACTTTCACTTTCTTTCCAACTCTATTTTACTTAATAATGGCCTCCAAGCATAAGAGTAGTGATGCTGGCAATTCACATATGCCAAATAGAAGCCATAAAGTGCTTTCTTTAAGCAAAAAGGTGAGTAACCGATGCTATGTCATAGTACCTGTGTCATTCACCTCATTTCATCCATCAGGTAGACATTGTATCATCTCACATCTCCCAAGAGTACAGTAAATAAGATATTCTGAAAGACAAAGAGAGAGATCACATTCACATTATTTTTATACAGCATACTGTTATAATTTCTCTGTTTTATTATTAGTTGTTAATCTTTTACTACGCCTAATTTATATATTTAACTTTATCATGGGGATGTCTGTATAGGAAAAAACATAGTTTTTTCCATAGTATACAAAACATAGTTATACGAAGGTACAATCTTCAGTTTCAGGTACCCACTGGAGATCTTGGAACATAGCTCCCCTAATCCCTTTTCATTCTCTTCTATATTCTATTTTTTTCATTCTATAGTTGTAATGTGAATTCTATCTACATATATCATATACCCTACAGTAAACATTGTGTTTTTTTAAAGTTCTCTTTGCTTTAAACAAATTAAAAGGCAAATTAGTATTTTTTATCCACCTATATATTTACTGTCTTAAGCCTTCTTCATTGTTTCCTGCAGATTCAAGTTTCCTCTGGTTTCAAGTTTTTCTCCAGTATCATTTTCTTCTATCAAGGGAGAATTTCCTTTATCATTTTTTGTAGTGCAGGACTGCTTATGATGAATTCTCTTAGTTTTATCTCCCCAAATCTTTAATGTATATTTATTTTAGAAGAATATTTTTGCTAGATGTAAAATTCCGAGTTGACAGGTTTTTACTTTTGCTTTTTAAGTATAGTAAAGATGTTGCTTTGCTGTCTTCTGATCTTGGTAGTATGCAGTCATTTAAATTATTGATCTCCTATATATGAGAGTTGGACTGTAAAGAAAGCTGAGCACCGAAGAATTGATGCTTTTGAACTGTGGTGCTGGAGAAGACTCTTAAGAGTCCCTTGGACTGCAAGGAGATCCAACCAGTCCATCCTACAGGAGATCAGTCCTGGGTGTTCATTGGAAGGACTGATACTAAAGCTGAAACTCCAATACTTTGGCCACCTCATGCGAAGAGCTGACTCATTGGAAAAGACCCTGATGCTGGGAGGGATTTGGGGGCAGGAGGAGAAGGGGACAACAGAGGATGAGATGGCTGGATGGCATCACCGACTCGATGAGTTTAAGTGAACTCCAGGAGTTGGTGATGGACAGGGAGGCCTAGTGTGCTGTGATTCATGGGGTCGCAGAGTTGGACACGACTAAGCAACTGAACTGAACTGATATATAATGCATCAGTTTTCCCTGGCTGCCTTGTTTTACTAAGATGTATCTAAGCATGATTTTTTCATCTATATTCTCCTTGGGGGGTCTTCCCAGATGGCTCAGTGGTAAAAAGATTAACCTGCCAAGCGGGAGATGTGGGTTCAATTCTTGCACTGGGAATATCCTAGGAGAAGGAAATGGCAACCCACTCCAGTATTCTTGCCTGGGAAATCCCATGGACAGAAGAGCCTGGTGGACTACAGTCCATGAGGTTGCAAAGAGTCAGACACAATTTTGCAAGTAAACAACAACAAACAACATATCTTGCTTGGGGATTATTGAGTTTCTTGTAAATTTATGTGTTTTTTTTTAACCAGTTCTTAGAAGTTTTTGCTACAATTTTGTCAAACATTTTTTTCTGCCTTGTTTTTTCTCTCTCCTTCTGAAACTCCAATTTCACATATGTTAGACCCTTTGCTATTAATCCATACTTCCGAGGCTCTATTAGTGCTTTTAATCTTTTTTCTCTTTCTTCATCTATTTTCAAATTAATTGACCCTTTTCCATTGTATCTATTCTCCTCTTAAATCCATCCAGTAGTTTTTTTGCTTGTTTTAGTTATCATATTATTCAGTTCTAAAATTTTAGTTTAAAAAATATTTCTCTTTGATGAATTTTCCTCTCATTTATTATAAGTAAAATTTCCATTACCTTTTAGTGTATAGCTACAATAGTTCCCTGACTGAGAATTCCAACATCTAAGCAATCTTCCACTGACTGTCTTTTTTCTTGAGACTGGATTATACTTTATATGTCAAATAAATTTAGATGGTATTCTGGACATTATAAATGCTATGGAGTTTTTGGATTCTCTTGCTAAATTTATTCTTACTGTTTCTGATGCCATTTTGAATGGAATTATTTCTTTAATTTCATTTTCAGCTTTTTTCAATGACAGTATGCAAAAATACATGGGTATTTTTGAGTTAATCTCACATTATGCAATCTCATATCCTTCCTAAATTTTCGAATTATTCTAGTAGTTGTTTTTAAGAGGCTTCTATATACATGATCATTTGTCTGTAAAAAAGATATCTTTACTTCTTTCTTTTGGAACAAAAAAAGTTCAAGCATCAGGAAAAGGTCAGGGCAAAACACAAAACAAAGTGAAATCTGTAAGGAATCTAGAATATCATCTCTGGTAGAAACTGGCAGAGACAAATGGCTAATGACCCTGTGTTGTTATATGGGATGGTATAAGGTATTGCTTACTTCTTTCCCTTCTATATCTGACTGGGGAGAGCTGTCACAAAGCACCCATCTGGAAAGTCCCTTTCTGGGCTGATCTCCAGTGCTGCTAGTGTTGGTAATATCATCCGATGACTCCAGGAAGTAGATGAATGAGATGCTGAAGGAAGCAATCAACAGGGAAGAGGGATAGCTTATCAAGGTGGGGTGGGAGTGGGAGGGTTGGTGAGTCTTCTGGACAAGTAAATGATGTTTCTGCGGAGTACAGACATGAGTTTGACGATAATACCACACACTTTCAGATGCCACCACAGCCACTGCTTGGCTAGTGCAAAGTGTTCTTTACTAATTATCTATATCCGTCTCTATCACTATTGCTAAGGATAGTCAAAGAATCTTACTGTCCTATGAAATCTCCCTCTAGAATCAGGCAGAAGTTAGGAAAAATGGCCTAACACCAAAAGAATTTTGACAGCTTAATATCATTGGGGTATTTGGAATAGTAGGCTGGCATCTGAGGTTTTTCACTCCTCAAGATGTGTTTTAAATAACTCTGTTCAGAGATTGATGTCACACTAGAAATTACAAGTGCATTGGATAGAAGAAGTCTTACTAATGTTAGCTAGCAGCTTGATTTCCAAAGTGATCCCAGATCCCATCCTAGGCTTTTTGAGAAAAAGATTGTTTTCTGCAAGGTTTACATTAGTGATAAAATTATTTCTTAAAGACTTAGGGTTTGACTATGAAGGGTTTGACTTTTCCATGAAGAAAAGGAGAAGGAGATCTCCTTATCAGAAAGGGAGATCCATTCCCAGTTTTTGATATCAAGTTAAAGCAATTTCCTCTCAAATGTAAAACACCCTCAACAACAGGTTTCTGGATCCAGAGATGGAAACTATATGATCAGATTTACTTAAATGTCCTGGATTGCATGAGAGTTGAGAGAGGCTTAAAGATAAAGTGGTACACAAATTCAAGTATTACAGACAAGGAGGAGCATTCTGTCTCCAGTAATACTAGGTCCTGGTTGTTCACAGGTCTGTATCAGAGAGGAAAAGAGTACTAGAGAGAACATGGATTTTGAAGTTAGGCATCCCTAGAACGGGATTCCAACTCCTTCAGTTATGAATTAGATTTTGGGCAAGTTTGCTTTATCTTTACAAATCTTCCTTTTCTCATCAAGATTCTTTAATCTCATCAGGATTAAAATAGATGGTGTTTATAAAGCATCTGGCACACAGCAGGCCCTCTCCATCATGAGCTCTGTCATCTTTTAAACACCATCCATACGGTAGCATTTGATGGCTCCAATGGAGAATAACTAGATTCTGATCAGAAGATCCATGCTTGGACACAAAATAATAAAATGGCGCATTCAGGACTCTTGAGTAACCTGTATCCACTGGACACTTGCCTTGGAACTTTGTTTTCTTCTATAATTTGAAACTACCATAAGCCACATTTTTGGTGTCCTTCTCTTCCTGCTCCCCTCTTCTCCTATTCCACTCTCTGTCTCCAGTATATCCATATGGTATGCTTTTAAAAATATTAGATTTAGTCTTCACTATCTACCAATTTACTTGATGGTTATAAATACTTTCTTAAAAGCTATGCTTTAACAAGAGACAAGTCTAGAAAGTTTAATTGAGTATATCTTCTAAAAGCATTTTCAAAGTTACTTTAAATGTCTTGCCTAAAATCTTTTAGGAACAAAGTAGGGTATAAATGAACACAAGATATACACATATCACTCTAAATAGATCAAGAGAGTCATATAGAAAGTTCATCACTCTTCTAAAGATACCCACTGGGACTCATCTATTAGATTAGTGTGGCCTAGATTAACACTCACCTAAGTGATATGTGGGGTACAAAATACTTCTATTACTAAACCACTGAGTCATAGGACCCGAGAGGTGGGGGTATCTTGAGGTCATTTAGTTCAATACCCTACCCAAACCTTCTAACATTTCCTTTATAGATAAGTAGTAATGGTGATAATAATGTCAAAGACTTAGGTAGAGTTTAATATGTGTTTTATCATATTAATTTCTTTAATCTTCAATTTGACATATGAGGAAAACTAATGAAAAAGAGAAGCACAGATGACCATCCAACCACTGCTTCATCTTTTACTGCCTGACAGTTCCGCCATGGAAGGGCTACACCTGTAGAAATTTAAACTTCTCTTTATAAAAGTTCTCCAGACTTCTCTGGTGGTTCAGATGGTCAAGAACCTGCCTGTAATGTAGGAGACCTGGGTTTGATCCCTGGGTTGGGAAGATCCCCTGGAGAAGGGAAATGGCAACCCACTCCAGTATCCTTGCCTGGAGAATTCCATGGACAGCAGAGCCTGGCAGGCTATAGTCCAGGAGGTCACAAAGTCAGACACGACTAACACTTTCACTTCACTTTATAAAAGTTCATCTCAAAGATTTCCCTCCCTAACAACTCCAATTCATTCTCAGTCAACCTGAGTTATTTCTTCTTCCTCTGAGATGGTAAGAATTCCCTCCCCAAACTCAGCATGCACTTGTAGTCTACCGCCCTCCCCGCATGACAGTAGTGTTTCCCAGAAAGTATCCCTTGGTGTCACTGTAAAGGTTATTGCCTGAATAACAAATTTACCTTTGCCCTTTGGTTCAAGTGAAGTGAAGTCGCTCAGTCGTGTCCGACTCTTTGTGACCCCATGGACTGTAGCCTACCAGGCTCCTCAGTCCATGGGATTTTCCAGGCAAGAATACTGGAGTGGGTTGCCATTTCCTTCTCCAGGGGATCTTCCCAACCCAGGGATTGAACCCAGGTCTCCTGCATTGTAGGCAGAACCTTTACCCTCTGAGCTACCAGGGGTCTCCCCGCTGAAGGCCCCAATTACCACATTATTTCTTCTTATGGTACTAGAGCTCAGGGTAGGCAATAATTCAGGCCTCCTTAACAAGCAGGCAGTGGTTTTGTTGTCCAGGGACAGCAGTCAATAAACACGCTGTGCCTCCAACCTCCCCAACCTCCACTTACCTCTGAAACTAACTATCTTGCTAACTGCAGAGGCTGTTCGGCCAGGCTAATGAGCTGCTGGACGATGGCATTTTTGTTCTCAGAGGAAAAGCCACAATGTGATAGCAGGGAGGGCAGCCTCCTCAGGGTCAGCTCTTCTCCGAGAATCAGCTCCAGAAATTCTCAGAATGCCTCTTAGCAGGGATATGGACTTAGATGCAAAATCCTCCTGCTGCCGAACACGTCCATTAATTAGCATTCAGAGAAATAAAGAAAAATGAAGATTTAAAGGTCACTGCATTAGCATTTCTCATTTTTGAATAGCTATTTGTGTTTACTAATTTTCCACTCATTTCTTCCATTAATCACTGTCTCTATGGAGAACTTGGCCAAACCCATTAGCAGACATGCTTCCTGGTGGCCATATTCTCCTCTGTAAATAATAATAAAAGAGATCACTGTTTATTTGCTCAACTTTAACATTTTCCTGTGAAAGAGAGTTATGTAGGCAGTTAAGCATTTCATCTCTCACTGAAAAGAATGCAGATAGAATTTCTGGCTTCTCTGCAAACCAGGATCTGTGTCACTGTCAGGCTTCTTTTTTTTTTAACACCACAATCTGGCCAATTATGAATTCTCTCTCTAGAAGGATCTCTTTTTACAAAAGACCTAGTAGTGATAGACTCTTTTCCTGTGTGAGCTAGGAGAAGTCATCACACTCTTCCATTGTCAACAACACATTATGCTATTTAGATTGTAAGCTTGTCTGCGTCTCTGAGGAAGTTCTGGCTTCATGAAGTGAGTTGGAATTCAGTAGCTTCTGGTCACCATACCTTTACTCCCCCACGATCTGTAATAACCTGAAAGCTCTTGTCTCAAAAGAGCTCCTTTCCTGTGAACATTTAGCACCGTTCTACACGTAGAACATTGTTCTATCCTCACTGCCCTGCTCTCCTAGAACCAAAGGGCCAAGGTCCCTGGATGGATGGGAGGAGGACAAGTTCCCCAGTAGAGCCCCCAATTCCCAAGAGCTCAGAGAAGAGACAGCAGCCACAGGTTCCTTTCAGGAAGTCTTCAGATGTGCTGCCCTTCTGGGAAACATGTAACTCCTTATTATGGAAAAACATCATCAGAGAAAATCTTCCCCAGCTGTGTTCTTTGCAGGGTGATCTTTCAGAGTCTGAGGGTTATGAAACTGCTCCCCAGTCATTATGACCAGTGAGAGGAGCCTTGAGCTATGGCAGCCAGCAAAGTGTATTTCTTTTTCCTGCATATTCACACTGCATGTCTTCAGTATTACACACTCACATATATCAAGTACAGAATGTTCCTAAAGCTGCTTCAAAGAGGGGCTAATGTCTGACAATTCATCTCTGAAATCTTTTTTTTTTTTTTTCCAGGAAGCAGCCCAAAGTCATTTCAAACCAGCAGCTGTAAAGGTCATGTGAGAAATCTGTTGCCATCTTTGAATAGTTTCTTAAATGTAAGGCAAGAATACATTGGAACAAGGGGAAGGAATTGATGCTTTTTCATAGATGCCAAGCTGAAAGGTATGATGAGCTCTTTCCATGTATGGTGATAATACCTTTTCCTTCCCTGCCTGCCTACTCACCTGCTGGCATCAAGCCATTTAATGTCAACATTTGTTATAGCAGGTCATAGGAGCATCATTGATGCATTGGCTTTCATAGATCAGAGTGATACCCAATGATATATTTATAATACTCTGTTATTAGAAGTAATAAAAAGCAAGAAACTTGGGCTTCCCTGGTGGCTCAGAGGTTAAAGCGTCTGCCTCTAATACAGGAGACCAAGGTTCGATCCCTGGGTCGGGAAGATCCCCTGGAGAAGGAAATGGCAACCTACTCCAGGATTCTTGCCTGGAGAATCCCATGGACAGAGGAGTCTGGTGGGCTACAGTCCATGGGGTGGCAAAGAGTCGGACACTTGGAAGAAAAAAATACGGGACATTTAAGGTCACCAGAATGTAGTCAGCCCGTGGAATAAAGTGGAAGTGGCTGTGACTCAATTTCCTTGATCAAAAAGAACAAGCTTATAGTGACATGTACATCCAGGACAGGGTGGCACTTAGCTGAGCCATATCTACAAATACAGAGGATGATGGGATTAACAAAATATTTGAGCACAAGAATTATGATGGACATGTTGATGTCTCTGGCCCTTGGCTGGCAGTCTAAGCTTTATGTAACAGAAGACTCCATTACAAGATGCAAGCAATGGGTCCTATGTGACCTGATCTGCCCCATCTGAAACCACCTCCGGGTAGAGCTGGGGTCATAGAGACAGTGATGTGTCACGTGTCACAGGCTATTCTCCCCTGCAGAGAGCCCCCAAGTGCCGCTAAGAGTCCCCAGGGATGGGCTGCCCTGTGCTCACTAACGAGCTCCCTCCTGCTGGCCCTGCACTTCCTCTGCTCAGAGCTGGACTCCACAGAGTCTGGTGCTGCCACCATTCACCACCATTCACCACCATTCACCAGGACCATGACCGACCGTGACGCCTGGCTCTTGGGTTATTGTTCAGTCACTCAGTCACGTCCAACTCTCTGCAGTCTCAGGGACTGCAGCACACCAGGCTTCCCTGTCCTTCACCATCTCCCAGAGCTTGCTCAAACTCATGTCCATTCAGTTGTTGATGCCATCCAACTATCTCATCCTCTGTCATCCTCTTCTCCTCCTGCCCTCAATCTTTTCCCAGCATCAGGGTCTTTTCCAATGAACTGGCTCTTCCCATCAGGTGGCCAAAGTTTTGGAGCTTCAGCTTCAGCATCAGTCCTTCCAATGAGTATTCAGGATTGATTTCTTTTAGGATTGACTGGTTTGATCTCCCTGCAGTCCAAGGGACTTTCAAGAGTCTTCTCCAACACACATTCATACTTTTGAACTGTAGTGTTGGGCTCTTGGGTGGTTTATGTCAAGTTGAAGTAAACAATTTTCCCTCCCATTTTAGTAACATTTGCCAAAGCCACATGTCCTGATATCTGAGCATTTAGAGGTTTAACAGAATAGTTCCAGTTCTTACCAACCATTCTCTCTTTGCTTAGGTTTCAGGCATATCAGAATCCAGCAATGGACAATAAATACACTGTCCTTAGAGTCCCTGCACTCCCCCAGGAAGAAAGCCTGTTACTGGGTCAGCTCAGCATGCCTGACTCCGTCTTCCCTTTGGATAAATTCTCTTCAAGAGGGCTCCCTAGCTCACAGGCACAGAAGCTGCTGCCTTGTCATCTTGCAGGATGCCAGTCATGCACAGACAAATCAGAGCCCTGACAGTGGGCAGATGCAAGGGTGGATCAGGCTTCCTCTAGTCCCCATGCTGGAAATCTTTACCGCCTGCACAGGGGCATGAGGCTCAGGGGCAGGGACCCAAGACAACACAGGATCATCTCTCTCTTATTTGCTTTATCTGACCTGCCCTACTTACTGCCATCAGAGATGTACTGATGGAGGCAATATATTTCTAATTCCAGAAAGATAGTGCAGAGTTTTGAACTGAAAAGTTTAAAAGCTCCCTTGACACTCCTAAAGGCAAGAATCAAACCAGGGTTGGTTGCTGGAATGCAGGGGAGCACTTGGTTGGTTGGTGGATGCTGAAGCTGAAGCTCCAATACTTTGGTCACCTACACACACTATCTCTTTTGATCATCATGGCAAACCTATCATGAGAATGATAGAGTTATTAACCAGTTTTGCAGGTAAGAAAGCCAAGGGTAGGGTAAGTTTTGATTAACTTGTGGTTTCAGTTATTTAGTGCCATGTATGGATGTGAAAGCTGGACTGTGAAGAAAGCTGAGCACCGAAGAATTGATGCTTTTGAACTGTGGTGTTGGAGAAGACTCTTGAGAGTCCCTTGGACTGCAAGGAGATCCAACCAGTCCATTCTGAAGGAGATCAACCCTGGGATTTCTTTGGAAGGAATGATGCTAAAGCTGAAACTCCAGTACTTTGGCCACCTCATGCAAAGAGTTGACTCATTGGAAAAGACTCTGATGCTGGGAGGGATTGGGGGCAGGAGGAGAAGGGGACGACCGAGGATGAGATGGCTGGATGGCACCACGGACTCGATGGACGTGAGTCTGAGTGAACTCCGTGAGATGGTGATGCACAGGGAGGCCTGGCGTGCTGCGATTCATGGGGTCGCAGAGAGTCGGACACAACTGAGCGACTGAACTGAACTGAACTGAACTGAACAAACCACTTCAAATGTGGTGGTTTGAAACAACCAATTTATTATTTCAAACAGTTATGTGGGTGGATAGGGGCTCAGCTGGACACTTTTGTTTTGCTTTGGCTTCTCTTGGGATTTCTTACGAAGCTGCATCAGATGGGGAATGGAATGTCTTAGATGGTCGCCTGCATGTCTGGCACCTGGCTGGGGGCAGGATGGCCTCAGCTGGAATGCTGAAATATCTGGGTCCCTCATTCCCCAAGTAGCAGTTTCAAGGCAATTCTCTCTGTGGGTTCTCCAAAGAGTAACTGGATTTTTTACATGGTGGTCGGAGCTCTCCAAAAAGCAAAAGACTTCTTAAGGCTTCAGTCCAAAACTGGTGCAATGTCACTTCCACCATATTCCACTCGCTAGAGCAGGGCACAGACCCATACCATGCCCAAGAGGGAGGGAAGCAAGACTCATCAGGGACCACAAATGTAAGCAGCCACTGCACTTGTCCCACTGATGACTGGGACTTGGACCGGTTCTTTAACCCTAAGTTTAGTGAATCTTGTTTTTGTTCTACTGTTCTTCCGTGTTGTTATTTTTGCCCCAAGCTCAGGTTCTGTCCTCTGCCTCTTTCTCACCACTCTTTTTTGGTAACCTCATCCCGTTTCAGGAATTCAGCAGCTTAATCCGTGGGGATAGGTGTCATGCGACACTTATGACAGAAAGCGAAGAACTAAAGAGCCTCTTGATGAAAGTGAAAGAGGAGAGTGAAAAAGTTGGCTTAAAACTCAACATACAGAAAACTAAGATCATGACATCCGGTCCCATCACTTCATGGCAAATAGATGGGGAAACAATGGAAACAGTGACAGGCTCCAAAATCACTGCAGATGGTGACTGCAGCCATGAAATTAAAAGACACTTGCTCCTTGGAAGAACAGTTATGACCAACCTAGACAGCGTATTAAAAAGCAGAGACATTACTTTGCCAACAAAGGTCTGTCTAGTCAAAGCTATAGTTTTTCCAATAGTCATATATAGATGTGAGAGTTGGACTATAAAGAAAGCTGAGCACCAAAGAATTGATGCTTTTGAACTGTGGTGTTGGAGAAGACTCTTGAGAGTCCCTTGGACAGCAAGGAGACCCAACCAGTCCATCCTAAAGGAAATCTGTCTTGAATATTCATTGGAGGGACTGATGTTAAAGCTGAAACTCCAATACTTTGGCGACCTGATGAGAAGAACTGACCATTGGAAAAGACTCTGATGCTGGGAAAGATTGAAGGTGGGAGGAGAAGGGGATGACAGAGGATGAGATGGTTGGATGGCATCACCGACTCAATGGACATGAGTTTGAGTACACTTTGGGAGTTGGTGATGGACAGGGAGGCCTGGCATGCTGCAGTTCATGGGATCACAAAGAGTCGGACATGACTGGGCAACTGAACTGAACTGAGGTGTCATGCCTTCTCCGTTTGACTTCTCCCATTTCCAAATGCCTATGGATTAAGATGTCCAACCTCAGACTTAACACACCTGAGATAGGACCTATGCCCTACCCTTTTGTATTTGCTGACTTTTGTGTTCCCTGTTTTTGACCCTGGAATCAGTTTCTCCTAATCACTCAAGATTGATGTCTCTGAATACCTTTGACACCGCCTTCTCCCACAGCCCACACATAATGAAGGTGCCAAAAGCTCTCTATCTGACCTCCTCCTCATCTTTTAATCCATGCCATTCTCATTATTCCAGTTCATTCCCAAGCCTTATACACCCTTGCCTAGACTGATTTTAAAGTTATAATTTTAAGCATAGACATGGTTTAAAACTAAAGGAGAAAATTATAACCCCAAAACCCCACTGTCCTCACACAATTACACTCAATTTGGTTTATTTTAATGTATTTTTTAAAGAATTATTTTATTATATATATCACTGACAGCTTTCTTCACTCATAATACTTTTCAATTTTGCTACCTACTCTTCATAATGATAACATTTTAATGACTGTGCAACTTTCCATCCATGCATGTATCCTAATTTATGTAACAATTTCTCTATTATTAACAATTAAAATTTTTTAATTTAAATTTTATCTTATATTGGAGTATAGTTGACTTATAATTGTATTAATTTTAGGTGTACAGCAAAGTGATTCAGTTATATACATGCATATATCCATTCTTTCTCAGACTCTTTTCCCATGTAGGTTATTACAGAATATTGAATAGAGTTTTCTGTACTATGCAGCAGGTCCTTGTTGATTATCTATTTTATATATAGTAGTGTGTAATTACCTTTATATTTATTTTTTGCTATTATAATTTACTTGGTGATGAATGGACAACTTCATTTATGTTCTTTTTGAAGTTTAAGGCTATTTCCTAAGAATCCAAAATTGGTATTGCTAAAATTAATTATATTAAAACTCTTATAGCTCTTGACATATATTGTCAATTATTTTTCAAATCAGTTATACTGTTTTACATACAGTTTTGTTTATAATATATGAATATATAACTTTCCTATGCCCTCAACTCAAACTAAATATTATCATCAAAGTTTTCCTAATTTAATTGGCAAACTGATATTATTATTTCAATTTGCATTTCCTTGAATAACAGGAAGACCAGTTTTTTGGCTCTAATTCCTAAAGGAAAAAATAATAACTGTTAAGGAAATATAGAGATACCAAGGGTACTTTTCATGCAAAGATGGGCTCGATAAAGGACAGAAATGGTATGGACCTAACAGAAGCAGAAGATATTAAGAAGAGGTGGCAAGAATACACGGAAGAACTGTACAAAAAAGATCTTCACGACCCAGATAGTCATGAGGATGTGATCACTAATCTAGAGACAGACATCTTGGAAAGTAAAGTCAAGTGGACCTTAGAAAGCATCACTACGAACAAAGCTAGTGGAGGTGATGGAATTCCAGTTGAGCTGTTTCAAATCCTGAAGGATGATGCTGTGAAAGTGCTGCACTCAATATGCTAGCAAATCTGGAAAACTCAGCAGTGGCCACAGGACTGGAAAAGGTCAGTTTTCATTCCAATTCCAAAGAAAGGCAATGCCAAAGAATGCTCAAACTACCACACAATTGCACTCATCTCACATGCTAGCAAAGTAATGCTCAAAATTCTCTAAGCCAGGCTTCAGCAATACCAGTCCATTCTGAAGGAGATCAGCCCTGGGATTTCTCTGGAAGGAATGATGCTAAAGCAGAAACTCCAGTACTTTGGCCACCTCATGTGAAGAGTTGACTCATTGGAAAAGACTCTGATGCTGGGAGGGATTGGGGGCAGGAGGAGAAGGGGACGACCGAGGATGAGATGGCTGGATGGCATCACAGACCCGATGGACGTCAGTCTGAGTGAACTCTGGGAGATGGCGATGAACAGGGAGGCCTGGCGTGCTGCGATTCATGGGGTCGCAAAGAGTCGGACACGACTGAGCGACTGAACTGACTGAAGGAAATACAAGTCTAGGTCTTTTGTCTACTATTCTTTGATATCTTGCTATATATCTTACCAATTTTATGGTACTTTACATATTAACAGTATTAAAATTTTGTTATATTTGCTATAAACATCTCTTGCCTTTTCTCTTTTTGGCACTCCATCTAGCTCTACCTTTTCTTCAATCATCTATATATCTTTTAGTATGCTTTTTTAAGTCACAGTCTTGAATGTGACCATCTCCTCCTAAAAACAACCAACCAACCAACCAAGAAAAAAGTCAGTAGTGTTTTACTGTTTAATACAGCAGTTCCCATTTCTTTGTGACTCAGAACACCCGTGACAGATGGCTATCACACCACCACTGCACATCGAGGATTATGCAAAACTTTTCACACACTTGTTATAACTTCACCTCTTCCCCTAATTTCTAAAAATCAAGATTTTCTAATTCTCTGCCATGATTGCCTATTTTTTCATTTGTTACAAAAATGTTTTCTTTTATCTGTCTAAGCATAGTTGTAATAGTTCCATTAAAGTTCTTTTCTGGCATTCCCAATGTCTATATTATCCAGAAGTTGGCATCTGTTGACTGTTCTTTCCATGAGAAATATTTTCTGATTTTACATATGTTAAATAATTTTGGGTTGTGTCTTTGGCATGCTAACACTATGCCATGGGAGACTCTCAATTCTGCTATATTCCTTCAAAAAGTAACCTTTTCTTTTTTTCTTTAGAAAGCCCTCAATTGTTTTAATTCAAAATGGAAAATGGAAGCCTGCCTGCCCTGGTGGTGATTTTGCATGTAAGGGTCAATGTCTGCCAGGGTCTTGGGCAAAGCATGTATACAGATCTTAACATTCCCTTCTCTGCTTCTCTTGTTTCTAGGGTTCCCCCATCATCCTCCAGTGGTCCTGGTTGCTCAAGTCTCCTCCTTCTAAATTCCCTTGCCAGAGAAGCACAGGTTTTCTACTGCAGTTTCCAACCCCTTTGCCAACACCATGATTGCCTGTAGGGTAAAACTGGTATATGTTATTGGCAGTCACTTCTTCCTAATTTTGACTCTCTTTTTGCTTTGCTACAATCTCCAGAGCCCCACAGTTACTTCTTTTGTTATTGTTCAGACTCTGTAACTGTTATGTCAGAGAGTCAGGGTGTTAGGTTAGAAACTTAGTCTACCATACTGGAAGCAGAACTCTTTCAGAACATACATTTGTTAAGTGAAGGTTCATAAAAATGCACATAGTGTTTGTTCAAACTAAACACAAAGGGATTTTAATCACAATTTCATCCATAACTTTTAATTACGGTTGCAAAATTTTAAGAAGTTACCAGTGTTCTGACATGTCTCTAAATCAATTGTCTATAAACACACTTTCAATGAACATATACAGCTTTTGTGATTCTTTTGTTCTGTTTGTTCTGATTATATCCATTGAAATGTATTATGTATCCATTAAATATACAAAATGCATAAATATTTAATGTCTGTGTATTTAAAATATGTCTTTTCTGTGAAAATATTGACATAAATCAATCTCCTGCAGTTTAACAAGCTCTGTCCCTGTGGTTCAGTTCAGTTCAGTTCAGTTCAGTTCAGTCGCTCAGTCGTGTCCGACTCTTTGCGACCCCATGAATCGCAGCACACCAGGCCTCCCTGTTCATCACCATCTCCCGGAGTTCACTCAGACTCACGTCCATCGAGTCCGTGATGCCATCCAGCCATCTCATCCTCGGTCGTCCCCTTCTCCTCCTGCCCCCAATCCCTCCCAGCATCAGAGTCTTTTCCAATGAGTCAACTCTTCGCATGAGGTGGCCAAAGTACTGGAGTTTCAGCTTTAGCATCATTCCTTCCAAAGAAATCCCAGGGTTGATCTCCTTCAGAATGGACTGGTTGGATCTCCTTGCAGTCCAAGGGACTCTCAAGAGTCTTCTCCAACACCACAGTTCAAAAGCATCGATTCTTCGGCGCTCAGCTTTCTTCACAGTCCAACTTTCACATCCATACATGACCACAGGAAAAACCATAGCCTTGACTAGGCGGACCTTAGTCGGCAAAGTAATGTCTCTGCTTTTGAATATACTATCCAGGTTGGTCATAACTTTTCTTCCAAGGAGTAAGCGTCTTTTAATTTCATGGCTGCAGTCACCATCTGCAGTGATTTTGGAGCCCAAAAAAATAAAGTCTGACACTGTTTCCACTGTTTCCCCATCTATTTCCCATGAAGTGATGGGACCGGATGCCATGATCTTCGTTTTCTGAATGTTGAGCTTTAAGCCAACTTTTTCGCTCTCCTCCTTCACTTTCATCAAGAGGCTTTTTAGCTCCTCCTCACTTTCTGCCATAAGGGTGGTGTCATCAGCATATCTGAGGTTATTGATATTTCTCCCGGCAATCTTGATTCCAGCTTGTGTTTCTTCCAGTCCAGCGTTTCTCATGATGTACTCTGCATATAAGTTAAATAAGCAGGGAGACAATATACAGCCTTGACGTACTCCTTTTCCTATTTGGAACCAGTCTGTTGTTCCATGTCCAGTTCTAACTGTTGCTTCCTGACCTGCATACAGATTTCTCAAGAGGCAGGTTAGGTGGTCTGGTATTCCCATCTCTTTCAGAATTTTCCACAGTTTATTGTGATCCACACAGTCAAAGGCTTTGGCATAGTCAATAAAGCAGAAATAGATGTTTTTCTGGAACTCTCTTGCTTTTTCCATGATCCAGCGGATGTTGGCAATTTGATCTCTGGTTCCTCTGCCTGTTCTAAAACCAGCTTGAACATCAGGGAGTTCACGGTTCGCATATTGCTAAAGCCTGGCTTGGAGAATTTTGAGCATTACTTTACTAGTATGTGAGATGAGTGCAATTGTGCAGTAGTTTGAGCATTCTTTGGCATTGCCTTTCTTTGGAATTGGAATGAAAACTGACCTTTTCCAGTCCTGCGGCCACTGCTGAGTTTTCCAAATTTGCTGGCATATTGAGTGCAGCACTTTCACAGCATCATCTTTCAGGATTTGAAACAGCTCAACTGGAATTCCATCACCTCCACGAGATTTGTTCCCTGTGGTTCCTCACCATCAAATCAATTTGATAAATATTCTCATGTAGATTTCTAGTAATTTACATTTCTCTTCTCCAGAACGAGCAAACTTTGACTAAATTGGTTTATTCTGACTCCCATAATATTTTGTACCTACCTAAAATCCCCTGGAGGAAGGCATGGCTACTCACTCCAGTATTCTTGCCTGGAGAATCCTATAGACAGAGGAGCCTGGCAGACTACAGTATACAGGGTCACAAAGAGTCGGAGAAGACCAAAGCATCTTAGCTAGCACGTAAGCATAACTGTTTTATAATATTTTGATGTAGGATCTAGGTTTTATTGTTTATATTTGGAGCTAAAAACTTTTTGAACTCCTAAGAGGTATTTGGTAAGTTCCCTGAGAACTAGTAAGTTCCGGTGGGAAGCTGGGAACTAATCCTCATGAACAGACCTCCCCACACATTTAGGCAGGTGGAACTTTCCTATGCTAGTTTGCGCAAGGTCAGTACCAACTTGGTGCCTGACAGGAGTGGCAGAATCCAATTCCCTCTCAAGCAAACATCTTAAGAACATTGGCATTATCACTGGTATTCTATGTTCTGATAAGAACATTAAAATTTTGAGAAGAACATAAGAATTCTGATAAAAGCATGAGCACTTAGGCACGATTATTAGTTTCCTTTACCTCACATATTGGCCACCACTTCATACATCCAGTAAAATGAGACTTGAAACAAGTTCCAGGAGAACAGGATTGTCTAGCTTCAGACCTATGTTCATTTTCATGGGTCATGTTCACTGGTAAGTTTTCTGTACAGAGAAGAAGGAATATATATACCTTCTACAAGCAAGCAATATTTACCCCACTGGGACTGCTTTAGTCAACCATGTGCAACCATAAGAAGCTTTGACATGAATATACAATACTTGTACCTGTGACAGAATGTTCATGTGGATTCCTTCCTAAAGAGTAAACCTGTGTACATATGATCAGTGCCATATTCTCAGCTCAGCTTCTATTCCACAAAGCCAGCCTACTAGCTTTCCTTTACCCATGTTGTACTGGGACCTCACCAGCGACCCCATGCTTGGCCGTCCTTGCATCCTCTTTCTTCCTTTCTGACCATCACATCAATCCTACACTTCAGCTCATGTCTGAAAACAGATCCCCTCAAGAAACTTCCCCAGCAAATTCCTCTTGGTCTTCGTTTGAGAAGGTAGATGACTAGGTTGGTGCTGCATTAATTTGTATTTGATTTTCATCCAACTTGCTAGTTTTTGCTCACTTCCTTAGCTAAACAAGATTATTAAGCACATGACTATGATTACTCCCACAATCCCTCATGTGGGCCTGAAATTCACTTAATACTCCACACTGGTAGACTGGAAAAAACTAAAAAATCTTTTTAGTATATAGCTAATACTGTTATATTGTGGAAAAACTATAACATAGAAAACAATAAAGTTCATCACCGACTCGATGAACTTGAGTCTGAGTGAACTCTGAGAGATGGTGATGGACAGGGAGGCCTGGCGTGCTGTGATTCATGGGGTCGCAAAGAGTCGGACACGACTGAGTGACTGAACTGAACTGAACCGAACTGAACTGAACCCATAATTTCACCTGCAAGCAACAGCAGCTGTTAGCGGGCTGCTGCTCAGTCCCTCAGTCATGTCCAGCTCTTTGTGACCCTACGGACTGTAGTCTGCCAGGCTCTTCTGTCCATGAGATTTTCCAGGCGAGACTACTGGAGTGGGTTGCCATTTCTTCCTCCAGTGGATGTTCCCAACCTAGGAGTCAAACCCATGTCTCCTGAGTCTCTGCACTGGCAGGTGGATTCTTTACCACTGAGCCATCTGGGAAGCATGTTGGTATCTATTCTTCTAGAGATCATTCTATCCAACTACATAGATACGGAGATGGATATGAATACAAATCTAAATATAGACACAGATATAGTACAAAAATGTATAGTTTTGAAGAAATTGACTAGATTATGAATGGTTATAAAAATAATTCCTTGGGGAAAATGCAGTTTGGATACTTTATGTTAATTGGTTTATTTCCAAAAGACACTCTTCCTTTATCTGGAAGAGTGAAAAGGAGTACTGCCAATTCCCTGGATATAAGGACTTTCCTAGATATAGGGATGGTTAAATAGGAACAAAGTTTCCTGTTAGATATTTTAATAGAAATAGTTAACAAAACTATATAGATGCTAATAGTGTATATTATAATGAAGTGGCTCAGTCATGTCCGACTCTTTGTGACCCCATGAACTGTAACCTACCAGGCTCCTCCGTCCATGGGATTCTCCAGGCAAGAATACCGGAGTGGGTTACCATTTCTTTCTCCAGGGGATCTTCCCAACCCAGGGATTGAACCCTGGTCTCCCGCATTGGAAGTAGATGCTTTAAGCTCTGAGCCATAGATGCTAATACATAGGAACAGATGTAAACGTCATCTTTTCTGAAGACTAGAGCAAAATGCAAAACAACCCTCCAGGTTGCCACAGAAAATTCTGCTTCTATATACATGGTGAGGTGTCACAGGGCCATGAAATCCAGCTCTGATGCAGTTATTACCAAGTCCTGGGATCACAGGGAAGTCACTATCTGCCTGAGGAGCAACAACTTGAGTTGAAATACAGATGTTATAGAAGAGATCATGGATGAGAGGATATAGCACATTAGCTGTGGTCACCACTGCTTTGCTTTTAGATAAGGAGAAAAGACTGGCTTCTTGGTTTCTGTACTTTTTTCTTCCTTTATAAATATAAATTACTCTTTAAAAAATTCATTTTTCTCTCTCTTTTGGAGTCAGTATCACTTGAGAAACTTCAGCTTCTGAAGGACTTCTTGGCAAGGACTTTCTGGCAAATAAAGATGCACAACCCCCTCCCCACATCCTTATCCTCCCGGAAAGCTTTTATATGATCATATGCTATCTGGGTTTTGCAGGACCCGAAAATACAACATAGGGTGAGAACAAGCAGTTTCAGGACTTTAAAAATTCAGACAGTAGGAAAAAATAATGCAAGCTATTAGAAAAATTGGGGTGACATAAAACTAAGCGGTATCTTCCCGGTCCTGTCTTCTTGTGCTATAATGTTGCCCCCAAGGGGAAACGTCTTCATAGCATAGAGGTACCATACAAACATGAAGGGAACTCGTCGCTTTCACTCAAAAGGCAAATATACTCTTTGAAAACTTCACATCCTTTGGATAGGATTTTGTTAAGTGGCATTATAGCATATATATTCAGATATACTTTTAACTTCTATAGCCATTTGGGTAGCACAGAGGAAAGAATGAACTGGTGAGAAATTAAGTATCTTCAGACATGGGCTCGCAAACATGAGAGCCTGAGCACCAGCTTCCTCAATTTAAGATGTGGATAGTAGTTCTCAGTGAGGGGTTATGATATTCCAATTATATCACTGATCTTCAAAGACTGATAAATCACAAAGCACTATATCATTATAAAGGGATATACTACAAAAGATGAAAATCCCCTTGTCTGTACACTGAGCATGCATGATGTCCTCCCATAACAAGATTTCCTCCCGTGATACTTGTACAACCCTACTTTATTGTACTTTCCACATCTTACCACCACCAATCTTCTCTGAGCTCCAGAATGTTGATCTGATTGCCTGACAGACCTTGCCTCTGGCATATCTCAAAGACACCCCAAACTCTACAGGTCCAAAGGTAAACTCACGATCTTTCCTCTTTCAACCTCTTCCAGCACTCCTTAACTCAGGAAATGGTGTCACTTTTCATCCAATGACTCAAGTTAGAAATTGAGTTATCACTGACCTCTCATTTTAGTCGTGCTCTGTATCTGCTCCATCACCAAGTCCCATTACTAGTGTTGTCTTAAATATTTCTTGAGTTTGCTTCCTTATTTCCATCTTCATCACCACAAAAGCCACCATCCTGGTTCACCCTAACCTCACTTCTTATCCTCTCACTTCTCTTTCTGTAACCCCACTGTTAGCTCAATCCCTCTCACCCATCTCTTACCATACTATTTATCAGAGTAATTTTTTTCAAAACACAGATCTAATCATGTCACCCTTCTGCTTCAACGGCTTCCATGGCTTCCCATCTTAAGGAAAAAGACAGTGAGGACTCCACAGTCAAGCTACCACCCACAGGTCCAACCTTATCTTGCTGGTTCCATACTATCTGCTCTAGCCATTTCTGTTTCTTGAATTTGTTATTTTCCTTTCTACTCCAGACATTTGTTCTTTGCGGGGAGGGCACACTGCGTGGGTTGTGGGATCTTAATTCTCTGACCAGGGGTTGAACCTGAGCCCCAGCAGTGAAAGCTTTGATTCCTAACCACTAGACCTCCAGGGAATTCCCAAACATCTGTGCTTTTTGCAAAGCTTACTTAGAATCTCTTCCTTCATCTCTTCACCTGATTATCACAGGTGTTATTTCCTTTTCCTTGACATACCTAACTAGGGCAAATCCCCTCACCATATGCTCATGAAGCATCATGCATGCCAACTTCACAGCTCTTTCACAACTGTGGTCTTATAGTACTTCCGTGAAGCTGTTTCTTCCATTGGTCCATAAGTTCCATGAGGACAGGTGGCATGTCTGTTTGGTTGCTTCTCCAGTGTCTGACCCTAAACTAGATGCTAGATAAATATCTTATTGAATAAATGAATAAATAAGTGAATGAGTGATGACATAGTTACTCATTATTTCTATATTAATTTTCTCTAGGTAAAGTGAGTTTCTAAAAAGGCAAATACACCTTCAGTGTCTAACACTGGCCTAACATAAAACAAATATTGAATGTTAGTTGAAGAAACAAATTAATCCCAATATTAAAGTATCTATACATAATTAAGAAAAGAGCATCATATGAATCTTAATTTGAACAGCTCCTTTTTCCTTCACTAGCAGTAAAACCAGGGACAAGTGGTTTCTCCTAGCCTTTCAGAAACTCAGTTTCTTCATTATATATGCATCTTACAAATCCACACAAAACCTAATAAACAGTAGTCATGCAAACTTTCACCGGTGTTCTTTCTCCCTCTCTGAATATGTATCCCACACACCTCGATATATCTGAGAGACTATGGTGTGTCTTGCCCATTTTTTATTTGAGAATTTAATTCTATGACCCTGTGTCTGACAAATATTAGCATCCTTGTTTTTTTTCTCAAAGCTCATTAATTAATTAATTCATTCATTCCTAGGCTCAGCCATTCATTAAACTATTGACTTATTAAGGGCTTACTATGTACCAAGCACTTTATTGGGTGTCAGTGATGAACCAAACAGCTCTCCTGGTTCTTAGAGTCCACTGGGAGAGCCAGCCATCAGAGAAACGCTCATGTGAATAACTATTTTCAAAGCTTGGTGGATTTGGTCATCAGATAAGATTCAGTCAAAGCTATCCTGAGACTAGATGCTAGGAATGAGGACGAAGGAGGACCTAGTCTTGGCAAGGATGGTTTTCCCAAGGAAGAGATGTTGAAGCTGAGAAGGCGAGAATGGGAAGAGGGTATAGAAATTTCTCTAGGTAGAGGTGCCAACATGTGTGAAGATGCTGAATGAGTCTATTTGAGACTCTAAAAGAAGGCTGATATGTCTGTGTGGTGCCAGTGGAGTGGTGTGGAAGGAGCTCAGAGAGGTGAAGAGATGCCAAGATGTGCAAGCCCCTGCTGCTGCTGCTGCTGCTAAGTCACTTCAGTCGTGTCTGGCTCTGTGTGACCCCATAGACCGGCAGCCCACCAGGCTCCCCCATCCCTGGGATTCTCCAGGCAAGAACACTGGAGTGGGTTGCCATTTCCTTCCCCAATGCAAGAAAGTGAAAAGTGAAAGGGAAGTCACTCAGTCGTGTCCAACTCTTTGCGACCTCATGGACTGCAGCCTACCAGGCTCCTCTGTCCATGGGATTTTCCAGGCAAGAATATGGGAGTGGGGTGCCATCGCCTTCTCCAGCAAGCCCCTGCAAGTCAAGCTAAATGTCATTTACCTGCTGTAACCAGAGAGTCAGGCAAAAGTATTGAAGGAATTCAAGGCAAATTCAATATGAAGGAATGCAGAATCCAATCCAACAGTCAAGGGAATTAATTGCAATCTGAGACCAGGTATAGAAAACATCTATTTAAATTAGATGATAAAAGTTCAAAGAGGTTATGAGTGAACTAGGTAAGAGTATAAGGTGAGCCCAGGGAAGGCTGGTTTTGAAACCAATTTCGTGTAAGTGAAAGTGAAAGTCACTCAGTCATGTCCAACTTTTTGTGATTTCATGGACTATACAGTCCATGGAATTTTACAAGCCAGAATACTGGAGTGGGTAGCCTTTCCCTTCTCCAGGGGATCTTCCCAATCCAGGAAATGAACCCAGGTCTCCCACGTTGCACGCGGATTCTGAGCCACAAGGAAAACCCTTGTGTAAGAGGTGTGGACTTTGAGTCCTTTGTTGATACAGCAGCTATAAAAAGGGTCCAACATGTCATCCATGGCTTGAATAGAATCATCTTGGACACATGTAGCCCACAAATCCCTTCAACTATGAATTTATGCAAATTTACAAGTGCCTTGGTAACCTCAGCCTGCCTGAAATGAAAACATGCTCCAGCAGGGTTTAAAATTAAATTAAAATGATAAATCAAACCTATCATTTGGTTTAGGAATAATCTCTGTGCTGTAACTTAACATGCAATGTTTGAAAGGTTCTTGACATTTTAGGCTTGTGATTTTAAGTTTAAACATAAAAGAAAATTAAGCTTTGTGAATAGTATTGAAAATTTAAGAGAATTTGGCAATTAGATTTACCAGAAGTATTCAAATTCTTGGAAAGCTCCTGTTTGTTAGTATATACATTGAAAGATCCTGCTTCCAATACAATCAAACATAGAAAATGTACAAATTAGTTTAAATGTTTAAGATAATTTAATTAACTGAGCTTGTATATGGCATCAATTGTGTAAAGCAGTTTAATTTGTATAATTTGAGCTCTTCAAACATTAATCAAAGAAAAAATTAAAGTGGCTGTTATTACCAAATTTAAAAACAGGATAACAAGATTTGTAAGCTGAACTCAAAGACTTGAGGGTTGGGGGGAATCTGTTTTAACTTGGCAAATTTAACAAATTGAATATTTTAAAATCAAGTAACTGTAAGTAGTCTGGTCTGTTCCACACTCAGAAATCATTTTAAATATTTACCAAAAACAAAAACAAATACCATTCTCATTGACTTTAAGAACTTGAGACTCTCAATGCAATTGTTAGTGACCCACCATAGCACTTTAGATTTCTTGAGATACATACATACATACATATATATATATATATATATGTAAGCCCTTCCTGAATTAGAGATTGGGTATGAATACCTTTTAAGCTATGCTAAATTAGTCTGTGGCTGGATTAAAGACAGAATCTGCAGTTTGTTCTCTGAAGTTCATTCATTTCTCTACTTCTGGGGTTTCCCTTCATATCTTAGTAAATACAGCCTTGTCATGTAGGGAGAATGGAATTCTTCAAATGTCAGTCAAGTTAAAGAGGTGAGCTGGTTATGGGGCCAACAGACTGCACTGGTTCAAGGCCCAGAGCAACTCCCAGAACTCTGGGGACACAGACTGGGATCCAAAGAGGGGAAGAATTAGTGGTGGCATCAGTTGCGAAGACAGGGTTTAAGGTAAGCCATACAATGACATGACAAGCTAAGAGTAAAGAGGGAGGCTAGACAGAGAAGTGAGGTGCCAAACAGGGAAGGAGAACCCTCCAGATATGTAGGAGTAGGCCAGTAGGCCTCCACGGGAGTTTCTGAGAGCAACGCTGAAACCCTGAAGGGCAGGTCAATGGCCAGTTTACTGTAGTGGGCACCGAGGATAATTTCCAGAGAAGAGTAGCTGGTGGAGTTAAAGCTCCCAATGTCATGTCGGACTAGACCTAAGATGGGTTAGAGCTGAAACAGGGAGCAAGGCTGAAGGCAGGCTTCTTTTTCATGTTCCACCAATCATGTTTAAAAAAAGCTTAAATCATTGGAACATTTTTGAAAAAGTAAATCTTAATTGTAAACCAATACATCATAGATAAAAGAATGGTGGATATGTTGAAGAGGAGATGGGGGAGGGGCACTGGGCTCTCCTTTATCCATTTGGATGGAAAAGGTCCAGCTAGTCTTTGTTTCATTAATGGGGATGGGAGAGAGGCCCCTGTAACTTTCTTCATTACAAATGAGAAATGGTAGGCACTTGCAACCTCTCCTTAAATCCTTGCCCCATTCCTGAGGGCAACTCAGAGAAATCTGAGCTAGCAAACTCTTGCCTCTGATCCCTAGACTTTGGTCTTGTCCAAGAAAAATGTAAATGTTAAGTGTTGCATTATAAAGAGTATCTTGCAATGTTGGCCACACCTGGAGACAAACAAGAAAAGAAAAAGTTTCCAAGATAGTTATCAGGCATTACCGTAGATAAAGAAGAAAAATTATATTGCCTATATTTTCTCTGGCATAAAATTAGGGTGTAGAATTATGCAATAGCAGCTCTCCTGTGAACAAGTGCAGCCTCAGGCTTTGCACATAATGGTTACCATTGAGGCAGAATGTTCTGGATGGTTGTGGATCTGAAGCTGTTGCAACAGTGAGCTGGAGTGACAGGAAGTTTCTGTAACAAGGGTAAAGAGCACACAGAATGCTCAATCTAATCAGCACTAAGTGCTGGGCTGCATATTTGCCACATAGCCTGAATAGCTACAATAAAATACAGAGGAAGGTGAATAGCAAAGGCCACTTGTTCTTTATTAGTGGCAATACCAATTGGTCCAACTTTTACTCAGAGAAATTTAGCAATATAATCATCAGTTTAAGTGTGCATAATCATTAACACAGCAAGTCTACTTCTAGGAATGTATCTTATAGAAATACTCAGCAGATGTAGATACATATATACAGAGAGAGAGATAAGGAATTTTTTGCAGCATGGTGTTTAACAGCAAAAAAGAGAAAAAGGAAATACTAAAATAACCATTAGTAGAGATCTTACCAAATGTATTATGATCTGCACTCAGCATGGAACACAACACAGTTTTCCAAAGGAGATATTTCTATACGTAGGGGCATGGAGGGGTACACACACAGCAAAAGAGAATCTGAGTCTTCATAGAAAGCTTCCATTTGTGTGTAAAAGCTCAAAACCATGATCTACATAATCCGTATAGACAGCTGGAGTCATAGTAACTGACATGGCCATAGGAAAAGATAAACACCAAATTTTAACAGTGTTTTCCACTGGGAAGCAGGTGTACGGGTAAAACTCTAACTTGCTAACTCCTCAGTGGTAATCAAAATACTTTCAACAAGAAAACAAAAAAGTGGGAGTGAAAAACAAGGAAATGACAGAGCCAGCATTTGCAGCCAGGTTGGCCTGACTCACTGTCCAAATTTTCTGCCCTCTGCTGCAAGCCACGGCTGGCCACTGTCTATAAGGTTATCCGTCAGGCTACCATGCAGCCTACCAGCACCACGGTCCTCCTCCCAGCTGCCACCACTCCTGCTGCAGGAGGATGGGGCCCAAATTCTGCTTACTGTTTCATCTCCTTGGAACAGTGACCACCCATTTAGAACCCTGATGGAGAATGCGACTTGGTACTTGAGGCTCGAGATTCTTTTGACCAGGAGTTTCCCTTTTCATTAATTAAAAATAAAAACTTTTCCTAGAAACCTAAACCAGAGCAGCTGCTGAGAACAAATCTCTCAAGCGGACAAGCCTGGGGCCTGGCTGACTGCCTCAGCCCTTCCCATCGCTTAAACCCTCTGTCCTGTAGCTGTAGGTACATGGAGGAGGGGCCTGGATTCTTTTCCATCTGCTTGAGCGAGTGAAAACCCTCCATGGTGAATAGTGGGTGTGGTTCCGGTGAGACACTCCTAGGCCTGTTGGTCTTCCGGCCCTGGGACTTGGCTTTCTAAGACTCTGACTTCAGACTTTTGCTCGGCGCCCCTGACTGAAGGTGCCAGCTGTGGCAGAAAGGGCTCTGAATTTCCTGCTTGGTGGTCGTTTAGTTGCTAAGTCATGTCTGACTCTTTTGTGACCCTGACCCCATGCTTTTTCGCCTCTCTCTCAAGACCAGGCTTTTGTCCTCAGCAGCCAGACCTTCTTAGTGCTGGACACAAGCTACTAACAGATCTGTGCCACGCTAGGCTCGGACACGCTCTCATCCACGTTGTTGACTTTTTTTGGCTTGATGTTACAGTTCTGTTTTTATTCTTTCTTTCTGTTCAGGAAAGATCTGCTTCTAACTTTTCAGACACCCAGGGTGTTTTTTCCTTTTTGAAGGATCAACAGGTTAACAGAAACGAGATGCATGGCCCCTATCTCTGGTTCCTATCGCCACTCACCACAGTGAGACCTCCATTTCTTCCTACTTCACCCCCGAGCATCTCCATCATTCCTCTGCTGCAGGATCTGGATCTTCCTCACCATCCACAAGGCGGGCACCACGTCACTACCATCGTTCCCCTGCACTCAGCGACTGGTGAGGCAGCACCGCGGCAGGAGCCTCAACAGGAAGGGGAGGGGCCTTCAGAACAATGACCTTTCTGTGCCTGGAGGTGTGCTGGCTAAGAATCTCCCCACCCTCACCCCTCACCAACCCACCATTATAAAGCATTTATTTTATTTTAAATCTTCGTCTTTAAAATTTTTCAGTAGGATTCTGTGAGGCGTCCCCAGGGGCAATGCATCTGAGATTTGAAGTGCAAATTCAATATTAGAATTTAAGACTCTTTTTCAAATTTGAGTTTTATGTTCTTCAAATAAGTGTTAGCAATACCAGTCTTAGGAATTATCAGTTTAAAAAACCTCCGTCTCCTTTTCTCATAGGTGAAGGTGAAGTCGCTCAGTCGTGTCCGACTCTTTGTGGCCCTGTGGACTGTAGCCTACCAGGCTCCTCCATCCTTGGGATTCTCCAGGCAAGAATACTGGAGTGGGTTGCCATTTCCTTCTCCAGGGGATCTTCCTGATCCAGGGATTGAACCCAGGTCTCCCGCACTGGAGGCAGACGCTTTAACCTCTGAGCCACCAGGGAAGCCCACAGGAAGGTAATCAAACAGATGGCTTCATGTTTAGTTCCCTGCAGTTCACAAGACAGAAAACTCTGCAGACAGCTCCCTATGTCAGAAAGCTAGAAAAATGAGGAAAATGTGGAAGTCTGTCTCCAAAACAGCCCTGACTCACATGACAATTGTGGTTACCCATCACCATCACCCTCAGTTCTCCCAGGTCCTAGGAGGGGGTGTGTTGGTACAGTGGCTAAGATCCAGCTTTGCAGGCAATAGTGGACCAAGCTTTAGCAAATATGTTTGGAGAGATTTCTGAAGACAAGCCTGGCATGCTGCAGTCCATGTCGCAGAGTTGGACGTGACTGAGCAACTGAACTGAACTGACTGAAGACAAGCCTCTACCTTGGTGCGATCCTCGACTTTTTTTGAATGTTCTGGATGTGCCCTGCATAAATTTGCACACTGTACCGGGTCCCACTCCAAATTCCATGTCTTAAGTGTTTAAGCTTCCTGAAAGACTCTGGTTACAAAAGGAAAGTAAAGAAAGGATAATACTGCTAGCAACTACACTTACCTTTCTTGGTTTGAAAGCGCTTATCTTCTGATATACTATAAAAGGTCTTTATTTATTATGTTTATTGTTTGTCACTTATCTCTTCCTGTGGAATGTAAACTTCGAAAGGGCAGGAATCTTTGTTTTCTCTACTGACAAATCCCACATGCCTGTAAAAGTTCTGACATACAGTAGACTGTCAAAAACTATGTTGAATTAAATGGAAGTTGAAACTGGGACACAATTCAAAGTTCCCTTCTCCGATCTCTGAACCCTCTGATTTTCAAAGCTTTTCTTGACTGTGGGTTAGGCCCATTTGTGCCAGCTTGTTGGTATTCTCCTTGGAGGTGGCCCTTTCCCTCCTGCCAACTACCATGACACTGATCCATTGTTTGTACACAGCTCCTCCTAGGCACGGAGACAGTCTTCCACACCAGGGCCCACAGCCAAGCTCAGGCAATCCAGCTCAGATGTGAAACCCTAGACTTGGCAGCTGGCACCTGGCAGCCAGACATGGTAAGCTACCCCCAGCTTTCTTCAGCCATTTCCAAGCACTCTTTGGTATGCCATGAAACTACTCAACTTTCCTGAGCATGAGCTTTTTCACTTGACATGACTTGAAAGGGAATGAGCCAGTCTTGGTGCTCTGCTCACCATCAGGTGCTTTTCATTAGACCAAACATTCAGCCATGCCCCTATATTTGGCCCGGGCCTGCCTGGAGGAGTGGGCACAAAAGCTGGGCCAGTGGCCAGCAGGGCCAGAAGTAGGCCCCAGATTTGGGATCTCTGCCAGACAGAAGGGAAAAGGACTGCAGATTGTCACTGAGAATGCAGAAGGACTGAAGACCAGATGGGTGAGGGGATTTGTCCAGCATCATATGACAAGATGGTGGCAAACTGGGATACAGCTCCTAGACCTCCACTGCCCTGCCTCTTGGCTGTTAGGTGTCTTCTCTTACCCTTACCCCAAGCGACAGGACCGCCATACTTGCCCTGCATGACTGCGGTTCAGGCACTGGAGGGTCTTTCAGGCCTTTCTTGTCTACGAGTCATCACACGGCTCAACTGGTTTCTTCCTAGAAGACAACTGACTTCAAAGAGACTCTCATTCATTCTGTTTTATTCATCTCTTCTCTCCTGAGCACATAACACTATTCCGTGCATTTAATAGGTACTCAATAGACAACCACTGAATGAAGAAATAAGTAGTATATATGTTTCATCTCCTGAGCTCTACAGATGTAGCACCAGGTTTCTTTCCTTTGTTCACTGTAGTTTAAGGGCCACCCTAGTAAGGCAATCACACAGCTGACCAGTCCCCACTTCTGGGAGCAAATCTCCAGCCGTAGGTATTTTGGTATTCTTGAGCAAAAGCAAGGAGGCCTAGTTTCTGAGCATTGGGCCCTCTGCAACTGATGCTCCAAATGGGAATTTCCAGCAGGGCCAAGTTGAGACCAGGACCAAAGGGGCAGGTATGAGATAGAAGTATTTCTGCCCTGTGTTATCCAGTGTCAGAGCTGGCATGAGCAGGTGCTAAGTTGCTTCAGTCATGTCAGGCCCTGTGATCCCTTGGACTGCAGCCCACCAAGGTTCTCTGTACATGGGCTTCTCTAGGCTAAAATACCAGAGTGGGTTGCCGTGCCCTCCTCCAGGGGATCTTCCTGATCCTGGGATTGAACTGGCATCTCTGACCTCTAACCTGCATTGGCAGGCAGGTTCTTTATCAATGTCAGAGCTAGCAGGAACAGTCTATTCCTTATTAGCTATGCTAATGTGTCAGCAAGGATGCAGGGAGATAACTGAAAGTATCTGAGTTATGAAAATAATTTTTAGGTTAATTTCTGGGGGACAATGTGCCTTAATGGAAATAGCACAGGTTTTATGATCAAATCAGTTCATATCCCTGCTGCAAAATTAGGACAAGTTACTTAAGCTTGTTTACTCATTTGTAATAAGGAGGAAAATAAATAGCTGGCAGGAATAATGTGAACGTGTAAAGGGGGAAAAATGTGTCTGTGTGTGTATCTTAACATGGTGCCCCAAACACTGAAAGTGCTCAATGCCCAGTATAAGACTAACTTCAGTTCTTTCTTTCATCATCACTCAATAATTGTTTTTAAGCATTTTAAGCACCTGTTATGTGCTAAACAGTTGGTATTTTGCTTAAGCCCTATTTTAAAACATCCCACATTAAGAAATATTCCCTTTGAAAAAGTTTCCAGAAGTGGCAGAGGCATTTTATAAAAGTTGCAGGTGAGCAATAATCATAGAAAGGTCACCAAAAGACATCTTGGTAATACCAGCTCTCAGCTTGATAACTATTAATGAGCAACAGCTCCCTCTGACTGAGTACCTAGGAAAACACTATCTTCTGATTAGAGAGGATACAGTCTTGAAAAAGCTATCTTCTTAACAAAGGGGAAACTGTGTGGTTTCTTTATTTTTGCCTCTGATACACAGAAGAGAGGTGGTAAGAAAGAGATAATGCCATAGGTCTTCACGTCAGGTGCATCTACTTCTTAAAAATTCACGTGCTTCCTGCTTAAAAGTCCACATTTGAGGGTTTCAATGCTTTTTCAACTAATAACAATCATGAGTCAAAAGGATCCCCATTTGATGTGAGTATTGGATGTAGCTCAAATATTAGCTAAATCTACACAGAGTCTTTATTTCAAATTATTTTTGTCTGTCATCTTTTATTTGCCCCAATGTAGATTAATTAAAATCAGGTCAGAATGATATAATTAATTACATTCAGCTTTAATTATGGTTACTGCTAACACAGTATCTGGTGAGAGTTATGGTTGTCACAGCCAAGTGGGGTCCCTACTGGATTTGTATTAGCTAAAGAAGTTTTAGGAAATTCTGGCTAATGAATTGTGGCCTGTAGGACACATTGTATCCCCAAGGTGCTGGTGATCTGAAATGCTTGGAAGGGAAACTAAAATCACTTTGTATATACCTTCAATAGCTTAGGCCAACTTGACAAATGTTGTCTCCTTGACTTTTTTCATCCCAGCCCACATCACCAATTGATTAATATACTCTCTCCTAGTAAGACTAAACTCAGCTCCAGAATATTTTTCAAGATAGCCATTACCAATTGGGCTTTCCAGGTGGTGTCAGTGGTAAGGAATATGACTGACAGTGCAGGAGACATTAAAAGACCCAGGTTCGATCCCTGATTTGGGAAGATCCTCTGGAGGAGAGCCTGGCAATCCACTCCAGTATTCTCACCTGGAGAATCCCATGGACAAAAGAGCCTGGTGGACTACAGTCTGTACGGTTGCAAAGAGTTGGACACGACTAATGCAGCTTAACACACACATCATCAATTCTGCTGCTGCTGCTGCTAAGTCACTTCAGTAGTGTCCGACTCTGTGCAACCCCATAGATGGCCTCCTACCAGCCTCCCCCGTCCCTGGGATTCTCCAGGCAAGAACACTGGAGTGGGTTGCTATTTCCTTCTCCAGTGCATGAAAGTGAAAAGTGAAAGTCCGATTCTTAGCAACCTCATAGACTGCAGCCTACCAGTCTCCTCCATCCATGCGATTTTCCAGGCAAGAGTACTGGAGTGGGGTGCCATTGCCTTCTCCATCACCAATTCTATTAGTTATCTGTTGCTGCCTAGCAAATTTGAACAAACTGAACAGTCTAAAACAAAACACATTATCTCACAGTTTCGGAAGGTCAGGCTTCTGAGCATGGTTTAGCTGGATTCTCTGTTTCAAGATCTTTCACAGAGCTGCAATCCAAGTGTCAGCCAGGACTGGGATCTCATCTCACCAAGGGCTGGAGGAGGATTTACTTCTACACTCATCTGGTTGTTGGCAGCATCTAATTCCTGCCAGGATGCTGAGGGCCAACTAGATGCCAGGCTGAGAGCCTGTGTTTCTGGTTGGTTGTTGGCTAGACGTTTATCTCAACTTCTGCCACATGGCCCTTTCCCTAGGCAACTCACAACATGGCAGCTTGCTTCTTCAAAGCCAACAAGGAAATGAGTCTTCCAAAGCAGCCATTCCAATTTAATGTAACTGGGTACAGCTTGTCACCTGCTGTATACTGCTGGTAAGAAGCAAGTCATATATCCTGTCCACATGCAATAGAAGAGGATTACACAAAGATGTGAATACCACAAAGTGGGTATTTGAAGGTATGTGAGGGTTACCTTAGACTGTCCCTAACACCAATATTTCAAAGTTATCTGGACAGAGAGAGAGCACAATTTTACCTTTCTTGATTTAGGCAGTTATATTACCTACAAGGGGAAGCAATGACCAGTTGAACCAGACCACTTTAAAGTATCTGAAGTCATGTTAAGCCATTCCTGGGGGACTATAACTCTAAGAATTTTTGTTGTGTTACAAAGGAGCAGTCTAATTAAATTCTAAGTATTCAAACTAAAGAATAATATGGAAGACTTGCATATTCAGCAATATGGTAGACAAGTTATCCAGTACAGAACATCTAAGACATAGTATAAAAATACATGAAAAATTCTTTTAAGGTCATGGCTGAGCCTATAAAAAAGTGCAAGAGAAATCCTAAAACATTTGAATCAAAATAAGAATACACAATTCTAAGAGGCAAGAGAGCACTGAAGCACTTGTCTGTAGCATCTGCTAATGTCCAATGGCCTGAAATTTGGGTTTTAATGGGCTACAGGTGTGGGCGGGGAACCTCCCAGCATGGTGGGAGGTTGGATTGGAGCCCACCTTCTCCACCCAGTAAAGCCAAAACATTGAAAAGACCAGACCCTCAGTAGTAAATTGGCAGGGAGGAATCATCTTTCACAGGGAGAAGACAGACATGATTATTTGTTTTGGCCTTGACTATTAGTAGAGAAAAACATATGGGGCTGAAGGTGGGGGGAGTTTTCCCTTGAGAATTCCTAACCACACAAGCATCCCTCACAAAGATTTGGGGCAAGAATTTGCATTTACACTTCCAAAAATATCTCAGGCTGAAAATTTAGATTAAAATTATCTTGGGATATAGCTATTCCAAGTCTTTGGTAGAAATTGTCCTAATCCTTTTAGAAGGAATGTATTTAAATTCAAGCTTCAAATAATTCCCACAAAGCTTGAATGTGCTCACAGTAATCATAAACAAAATAAAATCCCCAGAACACACAGGGAAACAAGCCAGTGTGAGCTAGAGTTTGCAGAAACAAGCAAACCCAGAAACTACAAATATAGACATGAAAAAGACAGCAGATACAGAAATTGTAAGATATAGACTGCAAAATAAATACATTTAAAATGTTTAAAGATGGAAAAAATAATTCAAAATGATCCTTAGGAATAAGATTATTATATTTGAGTAGGTAAAATTTAAAAGATACAGCTGCTAGAAGCACAAGAAACATAACTAACATTAGAAACTTGGTGATTTTGAAAGCAGGTTAGACATGGTAAAAGTGAGAATTTAGGAACTGCAATATAAATCTGAAGAAAGATTACACAAGAATCAGCCCAGTAAAATAAAGAGATGAAAAATTTAGGAAGAGGTTCAGACAGATGAAGGATAAAGTGAAAAAGTATCTTCTTCAGGGTTTCTGAAGAAGATAACAAGGAAAATAAGGAAGAGATGATATTTTTTTTAAAAAAAAAGATAAGAATTGCTCAGAAATAACAAATGATATATATCTTAATATTCAAGAAGCCCTGTGAATCCTACTGAACTGAAAGGACTCTGATACCGGGAAAGATTTAAGGCAAAAGGAGAAGGGGGCAGCAGAGGATGAGATGGTTAAATAGCACCACTGGCTCAGTGGACATGAATCTGAGCAAACTCCAGGAAGCGGTGGAGAACAGAGGAGCCTCCATTCCTCCACTCATAGTGCAGTCCACAGGGTCACAGAATAGGACAGGGCTTAGCAACTGAAAACCAACAAAAAATATGTTTGATTGGACTAGTTCTCCACTTTTGAAGCCTTATTCATGATACCCAACTCAAATGTCAGTGTTTCCATGGTGGAGAACAGAGGAGCCTCCATTCCTCCACTCATAGTGCAGTCCACAGGGTCACAGAATAGGACAGGGCTTAGCAACTGAAAACCAACAAAAAATATGTTTGATTGGACTAGTTCTCCACTTTTGAAGCCTTATTCATGATACCCAACTCAAATGTCAGTGTTTCCATCAAGCTGGCCCTGTTCTCCCTCCCCACCCTTTGCTCATTAGAATAGATTGGTTTTCTTTCATATGTCTACAACATGTGACTCTCAGCCCAAAGGCCGTTCTGCCACAGCTTATAGGATCTAATAACATCTGTGCTTCCTGATAGCAATAGCCCAGTCTCAGAGTATCTACCATAGTTCTTATCATAAAATAAGTAGTAAAGAAATCTTGGTTGAATTTAATTTATACAAATTATATGATAAATGTCTCCTGCTTAAAATTCAGGATCTACGATTTGAGGAATTCTCAATGGGCAAACTTAGGAAAGAAAATAAACCTTGAATTTCTAAGTTGCAAGCAGGGAAGCTGTATTTAAGTAATTTAGTTAAAAAACTGTAAAAAAAAAAAAAAAGCATCTCCCATGTTCTTAGGGAAACTGTAACTTGGACAAAATTTTAATTTGAATGCTGCTACTGCTGCTGCTAAGTCACTTCAGTTGTGTCCGACTCTGTGTGACCCCTGTCTCTTATACACATCTAGATGTGTATAAGAGACAGCTGTTCGCATGAGGTGGCCAAAGTNTAATTTGAATGCTGCTACTGCTGCTGCTAAGTCACTTCAGTTGTGTCCGACTCTGTGTGACCCCATAGATGGCAGCCCACCAGGCTCCCCCATCCCTGGGATTCTCCAGGCAAGAATACTGGAGTGGGTTGCCATTTCCTTCTCCAGTGCATGAAAGAGAAAAGTGAAAGTGAAGTCGCTCAGTCTGTCCGACTGTTAGCGACCCCATCGACTGCAGCCCACCAGGCTACTCCATCCATTCGATTTTCCAGGCAAGAGTACTGGGGTGGGGTGCCATTGCCTTCCCCGAATTTGAATGCAGATATTCCAAACTGAAATCAGTTTGGATCATTAGCATAGTGCCTGGCACAGAGTTAGCACACCAAAAATATTACCTATTGCCTAGTTCATCAGTTTCAAAACGTACTTTTTTTCATTTAAACCTGTAGAATCAGGTTGCAACCAGAAATCCATGGTATCTTACAATCTCTGCCAGCCAGTAGCAGTCCTGATGTAGATATCTAGAAGCTTTCTTTGGTCCCATTTGGAAAGAGCAAGAAGGCACCAACAGCAAAGTGCCTTAGGTTTAATGAAATACAGATATTTTAATTGTGCATGGTTACATCCTGGAGTAGTGCCTAGCACCTGGCAGGTGTGAATATGTGTTGAATAATAACTCATATGATAATCTTTGGAAACTTTGGTAGATTTTAAAATACCTTATAAATTGGAAATGTGTGTATAAGAATTCCCTTCATTTAGTAATGTCTGTACAGGTGAGTGGGCTTCCCAGGTGGCCCTGTTGCAGGAAGGGAGACCCCTTCCAGGGCCCCAAACTGGGCTCTGATCTAACACTCAGAAATGAATTGTCCAAGGATACACATTTGCTGACAAAACAGGAGATTTTATTGGGAAAGGGCACCAGGTGGAGAGCAGTAGGGTAAGAGAATCCAGTAGAACAGCTCTGCTGTGACTCACAGTCTCCAGTTTTACGGTGCTGGGATTTGTCTTTAGCCAATCATTCTGACTCAGAGTTCCAAAGAATAGCAAGGAGAGATAAGAAAGCCTTCCTCAGTGATCAGTGCAAAGAAATAGAGGAAAACAATAGAATGGGAAAGACTAGGAAATCTCCTCAAGAAAATTAGAGATACCAAGGGAAGACTTCATGCAAAGATGGGCTCAATAAAGGACAGAAATGGTAAGGACCTAACAGAAGCAGAAGATATTAAGAAGAGGCGGCAAGAATACACAGAAGAACTGTACAAAAAAGATCTTCACGATCCAGATAATCATGATGATGTGAATACTCACCTAGAGCCAGACATCCTGGAATGCAAATTCAAGTGGGCCTCAGGAAGCAAAACTACAAACAAAGCTAGTGGAGGTGATGGAATTCCAGTTGAGCTATTTGAAATCCTGAAAGATGATGCTGTGAAAGTGCTGCACTCAATATGCCAGCAAATTTGGAAAACTCAGCAGTGGCCACAGGACTAGAAAAGGTCTGGTTTTATTCCAATCACCAAAAAAGGCAATGCCAAAGAATGCTCAAACTACCACACAATTGCACTCATCTCACATGCTAGTAAATTAATGCTCAAAATTCTCCAAACCATTCTTCAGCAATACATGAACCGTTAACTTCCTGATATTCAAGCTGGTTTTAGAAAAGGCAGAGGAACCAGAGATCAAATTGCCAACATCTGCTGGATCATGGAAAAGGCAAGAGAGTTCCAGAAAAACATCTATTTCTGCTTTATTGACTATGCCAAAGCCTTTGACTGTGTGGATCACAATAAACTGTGGAAAATTCTGAAAGGGATGGGAATACCAGACCACCTGACCTGCCTCTTGAGAAATCTGTATACAGGTCAGGAAGCAACAGTTAGAACTGCACATGGAACAACAGACTGGTTCCCAATAGGAAAAGGAGTATGTCAAAGCTGTATATTGTCACCGGGCTTATTTAACTTCTATGCAGAGTACATCATGGGAAATGCTGGGCTGAATGAAGCACAGGCTGGAATCAAGATTGCCAGGAGAAATATCAATAACCTCAGATATGCAGATAACACCACCCTTATGGCAGAAAGTGAAGAACTAAAGACCTTTTGATAAAAGTGAAAAAGAAGAGTGCAAAAGTTGGCTTAAAGATCAATATTCAGAAAACCAAGATCATGGTATCCAGTCCCATCATTTCATGGGAAATAGATGAGGAAACGGAAACAGTGGCTGGCCTTTTTTGGGCTCCAAAATCATGGCAGATGGTGACTGCAGCCATGAAATTAAAAGAGGCTTACTCCTTGGAAGGAAAGTTATGACCAATCTAGANCATGGGAAATAGATGAGGAAACGGAAACAGTGGCTGGCCTTTTTTGGGCTCCAAAATCATGGCAGATGGTGACTGCAGCCATGAAATTAAAAGAGGCTTACTCCTTGGAAGGAAAGTTATGACCAATCTAGACAGCACATTAAAAAGCAGAGACATTACTTTGCCAACAAAGGTCAAAGCTATGGTTTTTCCAGTAGTCATGTATGGATGTGACAGCTGGACTATAAAGAAAGCTGAGTGCTGAAGAATTGATGGTTTTGAACTGTGGTGTTGGAGAAGGCTCTTGAGAGTCCCTTGGACTGCAAGGAGATCCAACCAGTCCACTCTAAAGAAGATCAAGCCTGAGTGTTCATTGGAAGGACTGATGCTGAAGCTGAAACTCCAATACTTTGGCCACCTGATGCAAAGAGCTGACTCATTTGAAAATACCCTGATGCTGGGAAAGATTGGATGAAATGGTTGGATGGCATCAGCAACTCAGTGGAGATGAGTTTGGGTAAAGTCCGGGAGTTGGTGATGGACAGGAAGGCTTGGGATGCTGTGGTCCAAGGGGTTGAGAAGAGTTGGACATGACTGAGTGACTGAAATGAACCTAATGGACTCTGACTCAGAGTCCTTCCTGGTGGTGCACGCTTGTTCAGCCAAGATGGGTGTCAGAGAGAAGGATTCTGGGAGGTGGTCGGACATGTGGTGGTTCCTTTTGACCTTTCCTGAACTCTTCCGGTTGGTGGTGGCTTATTAATTTTGTGTTTGTTACCAGGACCTGCTGTTGTAAAACAACTCATGTGAATGGTTCCTATGGTACCTGGCCAGGGCACACAGTTTCAGTCAGTGTACTTCCCCTAACAACCCCCACCCCAAGAGACTTCATACTCAAAATACTTCTTGGGAATTAGGGTGGAGGTCTCTGCGCGGGCCACTGAGCGNAGTTGACTCATTGGAAAAGACTCTGATGCTGGGAGGGATTGGGAGCAGGAGGAGAAGAGGACAACAGAGGATGAGATGGCTGGATGGCATCACGGACTCGATGGAGGTGAGTCTGAGTGAACTCCGGGAGATGGTGATGAACAGGGAGGCCTGGTGTGCTGTGATTCATGGGGTCACAAAGAGTCGGACACAACTGAGCGACTAAACCGACTGAACTGATAGCCATTCCAAATAAGGAACTACACTTCCCAGCTTCCTCTGAAGGTAAATGTGGCCACCTGACTACATGTTGGCCAATAGGATACAAGCAGAAGCAATATATGTGCACTGAAGGGAGGGCACAGGTTCTTTCTTCCCTGTCCCCCTTCCACTATCTGGAACACAGTTGGGATGGTAATGCTCACAAGAGATAGAAACAAGAATGTTTATAGAAGCAAGCTGCTGCTGCTAAGTCACTTCAGTCGTGTCCAACTCTGTGCGACCCCCATAGACAGCAGCCCACCAGGCTCCCCCATCCCTGGGATTCTCCAGGCAAGAACACTGGAGTGGGTTGCCATTTCCTTCTCCAACGCATGAAAGTGAAAAGTGAAAGTGAAGTCACTCAGTCATGTCCGACTCTTTGCAACCCCATGGACTGCAGCCTATCAGGCTCCTCCGTCCATGGGATTTTCCAGGCAAGAGTGCTGGAGTGGGGTGCCATTGCCTTCTCCGATTTATAGCAGCATAATTCATAATAGCCTAAAACTGGTAACACATCAAATATCCATCATCAGAGAAAGGTAAAAATTTGGAAAATCCGTAAAATGGAAAGCTATTCTAGAGTAAAAACGAGTGAGCAACAGCTATACTTGTCAACACAGCTTGGGATGAAATAAAGAGGACACAGAGGAATATACTTGGTACAATTCCAGTTACATAAAAGTAAAACACTAAATAATATATTTGAAAGGATGAATACAAATGTGATAAAAACAAAAAAAGGATAAATTCAAAACTCAGCACAGGATAAGTTCTTCATGGAACAGAGACAGAATTAAGTAGGGATAAACAGAGCTACAGATATCATACTAGTAATTTTTATTCTGAGTGATTACATAGGTCAATTTTATTATAAATCTCAGAAACCTACTCACAACCTTATATATTTATTAAAATTGTGTATACAAAGACACAAATACACACATTATGTGTTCTCTATTGTATACGTGACATACTGAAGAGCGAACTTAGGTGCTTAGTAGGAAAACTACCAGACTCTACCTAGACATTCGTATCTTTAAAAGCCTGCCACAATTATGACTTATCTATTAGTTAGTGTTTAACTGACTTAGTAAGCCCTTGAGTGTGCAAATCTGAGCTGTTTGACACCATTTTAATAACTCAGAGATGGACTCCTTTGATAGCTCTTGGGCTTTAGCCCACCCTTTATCACACTTTGTGTCTGAACCAACAGTTTTCATACTCTACTTTTTGAAATCTTTTTCATTTTTAGTGGATCCTTCCATCAAATGAGATTTTATGAAAAGCCAATATATAAAACAGATAAAAGCGAACTGCCCTGATTGGAGAGAGGCGTGCCTAAGGCCTTTCTTTCCTGTAAACCTTACTAGTGCCTGGATGTACACCCCAGGGTTCTGTGGCTCTACGAAATGGGGAGTTAATGGAGGTATTAAGCAGAAGTGACATTATCACATTTGTGCAACATTCTCTATTTGGAAAGTAGGAAACTAGACCCCAGATGAAACTCAAACCATCAGCAATAAACGTGTGGTCATTAGAGAGGACAAAATTAATTAATTAGTGGGTACCATCACCTTTTAATAATGATCTACGAGACTCTGCTCTGAATGTAAACACACACACACACACACACACACACACACAGACTATCTCGCCCCTGCCCCTTACCCCTACAGAGCTCACTGTGAATGCATTAACTCTGTAACATGGCTGCTTCCAAAGGGAACAACAGCTTTTGCCATGGCACAGGATGAAGCTCATTATCACAGGATAGCTGGTCAGAAAGCAGCAGAGGCAACCTTTTCCTGCTGGGAGAATCGTTCTTACCCACCTGCTTACCAAGTAACTCTGTCAACATGGATCAAAGCTAGGAGGGAGGCACACACTTGCTTGCAGTATATGTAACAACATATACTTCGCAACAACAAAGGCCTAGACAAGGTGGGTAACTTGGTCTCTCCTCAGCAGGCCATCTGGGCCTCAGAACCTGCAGAGATCGCAGACCTGATTCCTGCACATGCAAAACCAGTCATCTCACCAGCTGCTGCTCCTAACAGGAATTCCCTCTGGGCAACGTTCTTGCCTTTGTTCAGGTCAGTGTGTCTTTTTCAGTTCTAAAGCTAGAGTCAAGAATCAGGCTTACCCATCTTGCCTAGAAAAATCTCCCACAAATGCTTTTACCTTAGAGATGAATATATATGAACTGACATTTATAATTTATTTTTTAAAAGAAATCCCTTTTAGGTTCTCTTTTGAAAATGAGTACATTGTTTTTGTTTTGTTTTGCCTGTCTTTTGGTTGCACCATGCAGAATGTGGGATCTTGTTTACCCGATCAGGGATCAAAGCTGCGCCTCCTGCACTGGGAGCATGGAATCCTAACCAGAGGACCGGCAAGAAAGTCCCTCACGTGTACATCTTAAATGTAGGCAGTACAGTGAGTCTAGTACCTAAAATATCTCCTTTAAAATGCCAATATCCATTTGGGCCTTTCTTCCAAGAGGTCGGCCAAAGGCACAGACTGTCCTTAGCTAGAATTTTGGATTTTAATCTTCAGCTACCTGGTTTGTAGGTCCAGAATGCCTTTGAAAATATGATGAAAACTACAACCCTCTCCCAGAAAAATGCACAGAACATTTCCATCAACCCCAAAATTCCCTTCTATGGTCTTTCTCGATCAGTCCTCACCCCACATCCCCAGACCGGAGCAATAATGGATCTTCTCTCTGCCGCGAGAGACTACACTGTATTTCTGGACTTTCTGTTACAAATATAATCAAGGAGTGTGAATTCTTCTGTGTCTGACTTTTCCTGCTCATCACAGGGTCTGTGAAATTTTTATTGCTGAGTCCATGTCCATTGTAAAGATGTACCACAATTTGCTTGTTCATCTGTTGATAAACATTTAGTTTTCAGTTTGGGCTTTTATTCAGTTTCACACATTCTAAGTCAAACAGTACATTTACTACTTTAAATGTAGTTTCAAGACAAGACTCAGCCCCTTCAACAAACACTGCTAATGGAAGTCTCTCCTGCATGAAAGTTCTAGGCCTGAAGGCCTCTCTCACAGTCTCCATCCTTACTTATTTCAAAACCCAATTTTTCATCTCATTAAGGAGTCAGGCATGAGCTAAAGTTGATGCCACTGATGTCTGAAGCAAGAACCTATGATTATGACCTGAAGAAAGATGCCACCAAATGGAAGGTCATTAAAGAACTCCACAGATTGGCCTTATCATGAAACCACAAATAACCATCAGTTAGATCCATCACATCTGTAACCTGCCCTAACCAATCAAGGTTATTTTGCTATAGAAAACTTACAAATCATTGCTATAGAAAACTTACAAGTCCTCCAGCACGTAGAATAAACAGTAAGATGTTTGCCGGAGTCGTTTTCCAGGAACTTGGAGTCAGCTGTGTTTAATTGGAACTGAGCTGGTTAAGACCAGATAAGACCGCTGACCCTCCAACTGGGCATGTGCGTGTACCCTATGACCTTTTGACGTCAGAGGGCTGAAAACTCCACCCTCTGATCGTATTGCATGCTTCCCCCTTTAACTGCAGAGGCCTGTAGTTAGTTATAGCTGCACAGAAAGGTGATTACTGCACGTTTTTCGAATCACCTTAACCCATGCTTCCCACACCATCATGCTTCAAATGGCCCACCTGCTTTATCCATAAAAACCCCATGCCCATTGCCTTTGGGGAAGCTGATCAGAGTCTTGTCTCCTCTCTTGGCTGGCTTGTCACTAAACCCTCTCTTTTCTGTTAAACCTCTGGGGTCTCAGTATCTTGGCTTGATGTGCATAGGGCAAAACAAACTTGGTTGTGTAACAAGTATGTTACAGATGACCAAAATTATATCTCAAGAAAACCATTATATCTAATGGTGCTAGCAAGGCTGGTCTGCTTGGCAAGGATTCTTTAACAAAGGATAAGTGGGGAGTGTCGAAGGAGGTGAACAGATAAAGTGCATCCCTAGATTTCCACATCCATAGAACTAAGAAGCCACAAGCTTTTCCTTTTTTTCCTTTTTACCTTTTGGCCAAGTGTCTTGACCCATATCTAGCATTCTGCACCACAGGAGTATGTCAGAAGTCAAATAAAATATTATGCCAAGGGGGAGATGGTAGGAGAGGGATGGATTGGGAGTTTGGGATTAGGAGATGCAAGCTGATATGTATAGAATGGATAAACAAAAAGGTCCTACTTTACAGCACAGGGAACTGTATTCAGTATTCTGTGATAAACCATAATGGAAAAAAATATGAAAAAAAGTATATGTACAGATGTATATAACTGAATCACATTGCTGTACAACGTTGTAATTCAACTATACTTCAATAAAAATTTTTTTCTAAAAAAAAAATATGTCACATCAACCTAGTCATGTATGAAATCTTGCCAGTTAATCTTGGTGTGTCACTGGAAGTGTTTTCAGGGTTTACAACAGTTTGGAGGGATTGTTTATTATTCTTTCATTTGACAAATCTTTAATTATCCAATAAGCGCTAGGCACTGTCCTAGACACTGAGGATGCCAAAATTAGAGTTTACAGCCCAGTGGGAGAGACAGACATTGAAGCAGACACATTTCAAGTTGCTGCTGTCGGGCAGGGAGAGAAAGAGAGCACAGAGTGGGAGGAGGGGGCTGCAGGAGCAGGGAGGTACCGATGCTTATTTAAAAATCTGCTGTGCTACCAGTGACTTCAGTTCATGCAAGATCATAGCAGATTTAATGAAGCAGAGGGAAGAAGCATTGAGGCAGGAGAGCTGAGAAAAGGTTTCATAAATGATCGCTCCACATGCACACTGGAACCCTGATTTTCACCAAAATAAAACCTGTTGTTATTAGCTCTTTTCACTTGAAAGTCAAGATTGTCCTCTTTCTCCAGGACACTGTCAAGTACATCTGTTGATGTGTGAAGCTGAGGGATTAGAGATGAAACTACTCATGGAAAAAATGAGTATTTCAAGGAAAATAACATGTGCTCTCTGAGAATCTCTTGAAGTTCGGCCAGAAGTTCATACCAACACTCAGTGCTGGCCAAATGCCTGATTTCTGGCAAGTTTAAACGTGTCATTGACATTTCCCCCCATGGTTGCCATAGAAACTCTCCAATGGGGATGGATGACCAAAGACATTTTAAAAGTGGGGGCGGGAAATTGAAAGGACTATATGTTGCAGTTGCCCTGGGTTCTCCTCCTTTTCCTTGCTTTCCTGGGTTCTTTAGCGCCCTCCTTTTCCTTGTTTTTCATCGTCATCAACTGCCTGCTAGGCCTTCCACCCCCATCTGCATATTCAGTCTTTACCCTTCCCTTCAGCTCTAGAACCACGTGTCCATCTGCCATAGCCAAACTTAATATCTATCCCCTCCAGACCTGTGAGTGGGAAAGAACATGTATAACAGGAATATATGGAAAAGTCTACCATCTAATCCAGATAGAAATGGGGGTTCTGATCTCTTTCCTAGATTTTTTTTTAAAAGATCTAATAGCAAGTTAAAACAAAAACAAAGGTTTAGTTTGACTTTCAATTAAGACTTTAAGTCTTTTTCTCCTTGAAAATTCCCCAAAGCAAGAAGACAGAAAAACAGAGCCTCAAGAAATCCAAATGGGATGTGGCAGAAACTGTTACATGCCTTCCGTATAGCCACTCTTCCCTTATTCCTTAGTAACAGAACCTTGATTTTATTTGGTCCACCAGTGCACACAGCTGAAAGACATTTCCCAGCCTGCTTTGCAGTTAGCTGCAGCCACATGACCAAGTTCTAGTCAGTAAGACATATTTGGTAATGTCTAATAGGACGGAAATGGCAACCCACTCCAGTATTATTGCCTGGAAAATTCTATGGACAGAGGAGTCTGGCGGACTACAGTCCAAGGGGTGGCAAAGAGTCGAAGATGACTAAGCACAGTTACCTGAGAGGGCTGGGCAAACCGCCCTTTGACCCTCCTCTTCTTCCTGCTGCCAGGGACACAAACGTGATGACTACAGGTTCAGCAGCCTTTTTCTCCTAAGAAGACCTTGGTGATAAAAATTATGTGCAGATGAGGGAAGAGCAAGTCTCTTTAACCACCTCATGGAGCTGCCATATGAACACTGGGCTGCTTTCTTCCAGACTTCTTTAAAGTGAAATAATCTAAGCCACTATGTACTTAAGCCACTATGTATTTAAGCTACTGTATTCAGGTCTCTGTTATGACAAAACCTAATCCTTGCCAATACATTAAATAATTAGGAGTTAGCTATAATATCGAATGATCAGGAGCTATCAGCAGTTAAAGCTTGAGAAAGACCTACAGTTTCCGGCGAGTATGCTAATAAACTAAACCTAAGCTCTTCTCACTCTCAACAGTATTCTAGCCTTGATGAATGCAAGGCAGTGGCATCCGCAGATGTCACGTGAATGTTGGGGTGAAGTTTGATTGCATGACCTGAAGTTCAAATACCCAAGTAGCTGATGTTCTTCTCGGTCTTGTTGTTTAATTGCTTTGCTCCAGGCCTAAATTCAGCACCAGGATCCTCAGGCTTCACAACCTAGACTAGACAGGATCAGATTCAAGCTGCATGACCCAAGTTAGCATCAAGCAAACAACCCTTACAGTTAACAACCCGGCTCCACTTTGCCTTCTTAGGAAGATGGAGACAAATCCACTCAGAGCCAGGATCAAGCTTGGAAGAGGGGAGAAGCCTCATTTGGTGAGGAAAAAAAGTTCCTCTCTGCCCCTCCCAACCCATCAAGATGTCCATGCACATCTCCCCCAAACCCCAGGACAAGAATCATCCCTATCACCAGAATGATAGGCAGACGAGGCCATAGGTCGCATCTGTACTAGGGGCACTATCTCCTGCCTCCACCCAGCCTTGACTTCCACTGGGTCAGGCAGGGCTCAGGGCAGTCACTTCCTCAGTCAGAGACTCAGACAGCCCTCTCTCCTGGAATCAGCCCTCCCAGCTGCCTCTGACTTTGGCCCTCCTCCAGGGAGACTGAGAGCGCTTGTCCAAGGGGGCAGACAGGGCAAGCCTTCTCCACCAGGTCTGTGCAGAGAAGCCTGACCTTCCCCATTTGTTTCTTTTGGCTCCTGGACCTTAGCAGGTCCCAGAGCAGGGACCGTATTTAGAATTCTAGGGGAGTTCTGCTGGGCAAGAGTGGGATTCCAAGTAGTCACTGTGCACCCTTTTCACACCACAACCTTGCACTCTATCATTTCTTAATTAAAAACAGGGGCTTTTGAATCTGAAAGGAATTAGCTGGATTTTTAACACTTTGTCAAAAGCAGCCTCACTCAACATGGCACACTGCAAGGAGCCCTGTTATGGGCCGCCAGAGGCTTGGGTTCAAGTGCAGCTGTTCTACTAATTCGCAATAGGATCATGGGCAAGCCCAGTTTCATTTTTTTCTTTTTCTTTTATTTTGGTGACTTCTACATGCCAAGTATTTGTCAAGGTGCTGAGAACTCAGGAACAAACAAAACAGATATTTTTTTAAAAATCCTGCCTTTATGGGTTTTATGGTTTGATGTAGCAGGTTGGAGGTGTGGAAAGAGACCTGAAACAGAGAATGATGTGTATACATACAGGTTTATAGACTTTGATAAATATTATGAAAGGAAAGCACATGATTCTCAGAGGGGGAAACATCTAGTTTAGGTTGAGGGAGATAACATTTCAGGTAAAGCCTGAAGAATGGGCATGAGTTTGGTTTGCCAGGCAAAGAATGGAAGAAGGCTTTTTAAAAAGTAGGAACTAGATAGGCAATGGATCTCTGAATTCCTATTTCTCTTTCACAGCTCCAAAATAATAATAATTATCATAATAGTTAAGTGATCTATAAATGTATATATGTAATATATATATTTTTTAATAGTAATTATAATAGTCAAGTGACTTGCGAGACCCTGTTGACCAAAACCAAATGAGATGTTACATTCAGGAGTCACTGATGGAGCAGAGGCCAGCCATCAAAAACCAAACAAGAGGATGTGAACCCAGTAGACACCAGCTAAGGGCCAAACCAGCACCCCATCCATCCATCACATCCCCAATCCCTGACATGCTGTAAGGCCAGGGCACTTAGGTCCCCATGAGGGGGAAAAGGATGTGTGGAGATAGTTATCCTGAATTCACTGGGATGAAATCTGAAAATTTTGAAAAACACTACAGTGGGCAAGTCTATTTGGAAAGAATGAAGTGCATGTTTTCTGCCTAGGACTTGAGGTGGGGATTGTTTTTGCTGTGCGAGATTATGCTTTGGAGGGCATTTTTTGGCACATCTGATTGTAACCTGTGAGGTGCTTCTGCGTACAAAAGGAGAGGGCGATGGGGTGAGTCAGCTATTGGTTGTTATGGAGTGCAGGCTGGGGGCAGGCAGGATGCGTCAACAGTCTCTTGGCAGCCTGGTATAGCCTGCCCCAGCCCACGTCCAGCTCCAGCTTGAATGCAGCCCCCTTCACCGTGCTCCCTCTCCTTACTCAGCCTGAGATTCCCCAGCGCCCTCCAAGAGCGTATGCTCCTTAACAAGTGGGTTTACCCTGGCCCTGGGCACATTTTCCAGAGCTTCCTCACTTCCTCTTGCTCTCCGAGACATGTACTCTGAGGCCTGAGCCTGGGGGTCACCTCCCAGGTGGGCGCCTGTGACCCCAAGTCTGCTCTCCTAGGCCAAACGGCCTCAACTCCCACTTCCACCTGCAGGGAGGGGCTGGCAGCCCTGATGGGTGGAGACACCCGAGCTGGAAGGTAAACAGCTCTGAGTAAAGATGAGCAGAGTGAGGAACAGGCTGTGCAAAACCTAGAGGACACCGGCCATGGTTCCAGAAGGGAAACCAACCCTCCAGGACAGCCTAGAGACTACCTCCAGCCACAAGGTGCCCCCTGCAGAACTCACACCCCAGGAAACCACAGAGGCCTGCTCACACACAAACAGTACGAGGCCTCTCCCAAGGAGGGGATTCTATCCAGTCCACCCTTCGTTGGGCAGACAGGGCGCTTGTAGACAGGACTGCAGAACTGCACCAAGATCTGACAGTAGATAAACTCAACCACATCCCCTGGGCTGGGAGGAGGGGTCCGCTGAGCCTTAGAGCAAAACCCCAGGGGAAAGCACTGGCTGTGCCTCCAGCGACCACTGTGCCATGTGGAACAAACGAGCTCACGTGACCCAGGTCAGGGAGGACATGTACCTCAGGGATGTTTGGCAGGTTAGTGATACTGTATGTGATATTGTTAGTGGGTCCTAACAAGACCCACTTGTTCAGGAGCATACTCTCTTGGAGGGCACTGGGAAATCTCTGAAACAGTATCTAGTTGGGTTTGGGATTGTTGCTTTTTTTTGTATTTCAGCCACCTTCTGTTCTGACACTGCATTTATTGCAACTTGTAATTTTATTATTTTGTGTTTTGACCTCATTCTTTCTATTGTTTTTGCTGTTTATATCCCTCTCCAGATTATAAAATCCATGAGAATGCAGAGCAAGGCTGTCTTGCCCACCCGTGTCCCCAGACCCTAGCATGAAGTACTCAATAAGAATACTTTCAATAACATTTTAATTCAATATTTTAATTTTAATTCAATAAAAAATCGATTCTGTTCTTCTTTTGACCCCAGGGGTAAGTCCAGCATTCCTGAGCTAGAACCACAGCTGGGTGGCTTTCCTGGTATACACACTGCAGCATTTACACCCAAAACTACTGAGAAAAGAGCTTGAAACCAGCAAATGCGGGCAATCACCAGACAAGGTTGTTGTGTTTATCTGATGAGAGATGACTAAATCACACACCTAGGAGCCACTTAGAATGAAGCAATCAACCAGCTCACTCCTAGAGGACAGCAGAGAAGAAGGTGCTTCTCTGACCCATCTTCCCCCCACCTCCTTGGAACATCATCAGGACCCTCTGGTCCTGGAGGCAGGCTGCTGGGAGAGCAAGTTTCCAGTAATTGCAATGCTGTTTCTTCAAGAGAGGGGGGCGGGAAGCATTTCAGTAATAAGCAAAGGAGAGGGAAAATCAATAAGGATGTGTGTAATGAATTTTTGTTTCCTGAAATAGCCTGGCAGGAGCCTTGCCAGGAAGACTTAGGACTAATCAGTGACAAGATGAGAGACACAAATCTAAAAACAGTATTCAGCTCTGCAGGCTCCCCTGGTGGAAGAACATCAGTGTAAGGAACTACAGAGAGCCCAGTCTTTGTCCAAAAAGACAGCCTTTAAGAGAAGTTGGAGGAAGGTAACAATAGTAGCTATTGGGAAGGAACACTGTGCTTCTCTTGACACGTAGAATGAGAGAAGTGTGATCAAGTTGGACCACCTATAATGGTTTTTTAACCAAGTCAAATAATCACACTTCATCAATATTACACACATTCCACTGCTGGGCTGTGACATAGTGGTTATGAGCAGATTTCAACTCTACCATTTACTACTCGTTGACTGTGTAATCTTGGGTAGATTACTTAACATCTCTGAACTTCTGTTGTGTCTTCTATAAAATAGGGGGATAGTAACTCCCATGTTGTAAAGCTTTGGGAAGATTAAATGAGACTAAACATCAATCGTTCAGCTCAACGCCTGCCACAAGGTAAACACGCAGTAAAAGGTAGTTACTGTTGTTAACACTGTTAACTAAGCCCAGGCTGCTGAGGCCCTGTGAAGATCACTGGGTCTTTTGCTACACTGTTTGTTCACCCTTTATGGGGCTTTTCATCCAATGTTTTCATCCTAGAACCCCATGAACCTGGCAGAACCAATAAACACTGGCCCAACAGAACTGTTGAACTCAAAGCTGGAAGTTAGGGCAAGGCGTTTCTCACTTTAATTTTCTCCCCTGTCTTTCATCTCAGTTTATGTGTATGTGCTTCACCTGAATTCCCTTACAGGGATTTTAAACATCTAACAACTCACTCACCTATGACAGAACAACTAGCCACGTGTTAGCGCTTCTTAAAAACCACGCTGAAGTATTTTCACTTCTTGCCATTATTATTTGCAACATAGTGAAGTGGTTCTGAACAGTACTAATGTCATTTTGTTAACTCCTGTAACTAAAAATTTTAAATAGACTTTCTTTGAGGCACAATTTACACTTAATAAAACAGACACGTTCTAATGTACAGTGTAGTGAGTTTTGATAAACGTCTACACTCATGTAACTACCAGCTAACTCATAATGTAGAAAATTTCCAAATAGCCTCCCTTGTGGTCTTTCCTCATCAATCCCTACCTCCACTTTCAACCCCAGACAACTGCTGTTACATCTATTGTGGATTAGATTTGTCTTTTCCAGAGTTTATTTAAATGGAAATGTACCATATGTTGGCGTTTATGTCTGGCTTCTTTCGATCAGCCTGTTTTTTATATTCACTCATTTTGTTGCGTGTATCAGTGGCACATTCCTTTCTATCATTAGGCAGTATTCCATTGTAAAACACGTTTGTAAAAAATTCATTAACCTATTGATGAACATTCTAGATTGTTTCCAGTTTTCTGGGCTTTTTTACTATTAGAAATAAAACTGCTATGAATATTCACATACAAGTCTTTTGACATGTTTTCATTTCTTTTAGGTAAATATCTAGGAGTGATATTACAGAGTCAGACGATACATGTATGTTCAACTTTCTAAGACATTGCTGAACTGTTTTTCAAAGTGATCGTGCCATGTTACATTCTCACCAGCAGGAAGAGTTCCTGTGGCTTCAGACATTCTCCAAAACTTGGATTTGTGAATACATCTTAAATGAGTTATTCTATTTTACTTGCACCTTCCTAGAATTTCTTCTCTCCCCATCTCCCTCCAATTTCTAGAACCTCTACCCTTCTATCATTGTCTCTGGAGAGCACAGTAAGGTTAAAATGTTTTTTTATTAAATCCCAAAATTTGTTTTAAATATATTTATATTTTTAAACTACTCATATGGAAACAATCTAAGTGTTTATCCAGTAATGAATTGAAAAAAAGGATGTGAAATACACACCTGTGTGTGTATATACATGTTATCATGTTGTGATGATGGCTCAGTGGTAAAGAATCTGCCTGCCAATGCAGGAGACGCAGGTTCAATACCAGGGTCGGGAAGATCCACTGGAGTAGGAAATGGCAACCCACTCCAATATTCTTGCCTGGAAAATTCCATGGAGAGAGGAGTCTGGTGGGCTACAGTGCATAGGGTGGCAAAGAGTCAGACATAACTTATCAACTAAATAGCAGCAACATACATATATATATATATATATTTGCAACATAGTGAAGGAAACATATGTATAGGAAAATATTATTCAGCCATAAGAAAGAAAGAAATCCTGCCATTTGCAATAACATGGGATGGACCTTGAGGGCCTTATGCTAAATGAAATAAGTCAGACAGAGAAAAACAAATACTGTAGGATCTCAGTTACATGTGGAATCTGGGGGAGGGGAATAAAAAAAGCCCAACTCATAAATAGAAAGAGTAGAACAGTGGTTACCAGGGGCTGGGAGGTGGGGATATAGGGAAGACTTTGGTCAAAGGAGTACAAGCTTGCAGTTAGAAGATGAATAGAGACCTGAGGCATAGCATAGTGATTATAGTCAACAATTCTGTATCATATACTTCAAAGTTGCTAAGAAATGAGATCCGAAATGTTCTCATCATAAAAAAAATGATAATTATATGATGTGATAGAGATGCTAGGTAATGCTACAGTGGTAATCATACTGCAATATATGAGTATCAAATCTACACACTGTACTTAAACTTATACAATGTTGTATGTCAATTATATCCCAACTAAATAAAATAAAATGCTCAAAAGATGTCAGTAGCTCATCTACCAGAGACGATTCTTCCACATCACAATCCCTCTTGTTCGTGTCCCTGTAACCCACACAAGCACATATACACACTTAAAATCTTCTTGTCTTTCAGCAAATGTAGCTCTGGGATAATTTAATTATAGCAGACAAAGGAAACGAGAAAAAAACACAGCTTCCTTTAGACACTAAACTACTAGCTTCCAGGACCTTCTTTTCAATAACTGCTGGACAAATGAAATTGTTTGGCTCACCTTCTGCAGTATTCTTCCCTCTGGCCTTGTTTTCAGTCACTCTTGAGCCTGGTTTGGCCTCCATATCGTATGCGAGTCACTAAACTCACAGGAGCCAATCACTGCACCTGTAAACAGATTCAGTGTTTTTCATAAAATGTGTATTGACTAGGCTGTGTTTCATTCAATGCTATCAGTTCTTGTCTTAGAAAATAGAATCTCAATTTGTAGCAAATAAAGAACACACACAAATATTTCATTATGAAGATTTTGACTTAGGAGAACAAAAACCTCATGTACTTTAAATTTCTAAGATTCCAACATAACCATGTTCTTTCTAGGATTAAAAGAATAATAGTAATAAACAACAAATCTTCCTGATGGAAATGCCAAGGTCTTCTTCAAAGATGTGTAAATGATTTCTCAAGGCAAGTAATGAGGTCTCTCAGGCTCTGAGGTTCAGATGTTTGGATGGTCAGATTATATTCTTTGAGTACCCTACAGTTATTTTCCAAATCCAAAGTATAGAAAAATGCAAACTTTTTTTTTTAACCAAATACTTTCCAGTTTTAAAACCAAGTAATTTAAGGAAGATGTTTATGCCACTACTCCTTTCTACTTAAGTCATTAAATGTGTGTCCCATAAACTCTTTGAGACACTTAAAACCATTTGTAAGGGCTTTTCTGAGCCCTTTTTCTTAGAGCATTTTTATTTTAAGAGTAAATTAGGAGACCGTGGTCAAAATGGCGGAAGAATAGGACGGGGACACACTTTCTCCCTCACAGATTCATCAAAAGAACATCTCAAGGCTACACACACACACACACACACACACACACACAGACTATCTCGCCCCTGCCCCTTACCCCTACAGAGCTCACTGTGAATGCATTAACTCTGTAACATGGCTGCTTCCAAAGGGAACAACAGCTTTTGCCATGGCACAGGATGAAGCTCATTATCACAGGATAGCTGGTCAGAAAGCAGCAGAGGCAACCTTTTCCTGCTGGGAGAATCGTTCTTACCCACCTGCTTACCAAGTAACTCTGTCAACATGGATCAAAGCTAGGAGGGAGGCACACACTTGCTTGCAGTATATGTAACAACATATACTTCGCAACAACAAAGGCCTAGACAAGGTGGGTAACTTGGTCTCTCCTCAGCAGGCCATCTGGGCCTCAGAACCTGCAGAGATCGCAGACCTGATTCCTGCACATGCAAAACCAGTCATCTCACCAGCTGCTGCTCCTAACAGGAATTCCCTCTGGGCAACGTTCTTGCCTTTGTTCAGGTCAGTGTGTCTTTTTCAGTTCTAAAGCTAGAGTCAAGAATCAGGCTTACCCATCTTGCCTAGAAAAATCTCCCACAAATGCTTTTACCTTAGAGATGAATATATATGAACTGACATTTATAATTTATTTTTTAAAAGAAATCCCTTTTAGGTTCTCTTTTGAAAATGAGTACATTGTTTTTGTTTTGTTTTGCCTGTCTTTTGGTTGCACCATGCAGAATGTGGGATCTTGGTTACCCGATCAGGGATCAAAGCTGCGCCTCCTGCACTGGGAGCATGGAATCCTAACCAGAGGACCGGCAAGAAAGTCCCTCACGTGTACATCTTAAATGTAGGCAGTACAGTGAGTCTAGTACCTAAAATATCTCCTTTAAAATGCCAATATCCATTTGGGCCTTTCTTCCAAGAGGTCGGCCAAAGGCACAGACCGTCCTTAGCTAGAATTTTGGATTTTAATCTTCAGCTACCTGGTTTGTAGGTCCAGAATGCCTTTGAAAATATGATGAAAACTACAACCCTCTCCCAGAAAAATGCACAGAACATTTCCATCAACCCCAAAATTCCCTTCTATGGTCTTTCTCGATCAGTCCTCACCCCACATCCCCAGACCGGAGCAATAATGGATCTTCTCTCTGCCGCGAGAGACTACACTGTATTTCTGGACTTTCTGTTACAAATATAATCAAGGAGTGTGAATTCTTCTGTGTCTGACTTTTCCTGCTCATCACAGGGTCTGTGAAATTTTTATTGCTGAGTCCATGTCCATTGTAAAGATGTACCACAATTTGCTTGTTCATCTGTTGATAAACATTTAGTTTTCAGTTTGGGCTTTTATTCAGTTTCACACATTCTAAGTCAAACAGTACATTTACTACTTTAAATGTAGTTTCAAGACAAGACTCAGCCCCTTCAACAAACACTGCTAATGGAAGTCTCTCCTGCATGAAAGTTCTAGGCCTGAAGGCCTCTCTCACAGTCTCCATCCTTACTTATTTCAAAACCCAATTTTTCATCTCATTAAGGAGTCAGGCATGAGCTAAAGTTGATGCCACTGATGTCTGAAGCAAGAACCTATGATTATGACCTGAAGAAAGATGCCACCAAATGGAAGGTCATTAAAGAACTCCACAGATTGGCCTTATCATGAAACCACAAATAACCATCAGTTAGATCCATCACATCTGTAACCTGCCCTAACCAATCAAGGTTATTTTGCTATAGAAAACTTACAAATCATTGCTATAGAAAACTTACAAGTCCTCCAGCACGTAGAATAAACAGTAAGATGTTTGCCGGAGTCGTTTTCCAGGAACTTGGAGTCAGCTGTGTTTAATTGGAACTGAGCTGGTTAAGACCAGATAAGACCGCTGACCCTCCAACTGGGCATGTGCGTGTACCCTATGACCTTTTGACGTCAGAGGGCTGAAAACTCCACCCTCTGATCGTATTGCATGCTTCCCCCTTTAACTGCAGAGGCCTGTAGTTAGTTATAGCTGCACAGAAAGGTGATTACTGCACGTTTTTCGAATCACCTTAACCCATGCTTCCCACACCATCATGCTTCAAATGGCCCACCTGCTTTATCCATAAAAACCCCATGCCCATTGCCTTTGGGGAAGCTGATCAGAGTCTTGTCTCCTCTCTTGGCTGGCTTGTCACTAAACCCTCTCTTTTCTGTTAAACCTCTGGGGTCTCAGTATCTTGGCTTGATGTGCATAGGGCAAAACAAACTTGGTTGTGTAACAAGTATGTTACAGATGACCAAAATTATATCTCAAGAAAACCATTATATCTAATGGTGCTAGCAAGGCTGGTCTGCTTGGCAAGGATTCTTTAACAAAGGATAAGTGGGGAGTGTCGAAGGAGGTGAACAGATAAAGTGCATCCCTAGATTTCCACATCCATAGAACTAAGAAGCCACAAGCTTTTCCTTTTTTTCCTTTTTACCTTTTGGCCAAGTGTCTTGACCCATATCTAGCATTCTGCACCACAGGAGTATGTCAGAAGTCAAATAAAATATTATGCCAAGGGGGAGATGGTAGGAGAGGGATGGATTGGGAGTTTGGGATTAGGAGATGCAAGCTGATATGTATAGAATGGATAAACAAAAAGGTCCTACTTTACAGCACAGGGAACTGTATTCAGTATTCTGTGATAAACCTCTTTTGGCCAAGTGTCTTGACCCATATCTAGCATTCTGCACCACAGGAGTATGTCAGAAGTCAAATAAAATATTATGCCAAGGGGGAGATGGTAGGAGAGGGATGGATTGGGAGTTTGGGATTAGGAGATGCAAGCTGATATGTATAGAATGGATAAACAAAAAGGTCCTACTTTACAGCACAGGGAACTGTATTCAGTATTCTGTGATAAACCATAATGGAAAAAAATATGAAAAAAAGTATATGTACAGATGTATATAACTGAATCACATTGCTGTACAACGTTGTAATTCAACTATACTTCAATAAAAATTTTTTTCTAAAAAAAAAATATGTCACATCAACCTAGTCATGTATGAAATCTTGCCAGTTAATCTTGGTGTGTCACTGGAAGTGTTTTCAGGGTTTACAACAGTTTGGAGGGATTGTTTATTATTCTTTCATTTGACAAATCTTTAATTATCCAATAAGTGCTAGGCACTGTCCTAGACACTGAGGATGCCAAAATTAGAGTTTACAGCCCAGTGGGAGAGACAAACATTGAAGCAGACACATTTCAAGTTGCTGCTGTCGGGCAGGGAGAGAAAGAGAGCACAGAGTGGGAGGAGGGGGCTGCAGGAGCAGGGAGGTACCGATGCTTATTTAAAAATCTGCTGTGCTACCAGTGACTTCAGTTCATGCAAGATCATAGCAGATTTAATGAAGCAGAGGGAAGAAGCATTGAGGCAGGAGAGCTAAGAAAAGGTTTCATAAATGATCACTCCACACGCACACTGGAACCCTGATTTTCACCAAAATAAAACCTGTTGTCATTAGCTCTTTTCACTTGAAAGTCAAGATTGTCCTCTTTCTCCAGGACACTGTCAAGTAAATCTGTTGATGTGTGAAGCTGAGGGATTAGAGATGAAACTACTCATGGAAAAAATGAGTATTTCAAGGAANTTTTCACCAAAATAAAACCTGTTGTCATTAGCTCTTTTCACTTGAAAGTCAAGATTGTCCTCTTTCTCCAGGACACTGTCAAGTACATCTGTTGATGTGTGAAGCTGAGGGATTAGAGATGAAACTACTCATGGAAAAAATGAGTATTTCAAGGAAAATAACATGTGCTCTCTGAGAATCTCTTGAAGTTCGGCCAGAAGTTCATACCAACACTCAGTGCTGGCCAAATGCCTGATTTCTGGCAAGTTTAAACGTGTCATTGACATTTCCCCCCATGGTTGCCATAGAAACTCTCCAATGGGGATGGATGACCAAAAACATTTTAAAAGTGGGGGCGGGAAATTGAAAGGACTATATGTTGCAGTTGCCCTGGGTTCTCCTCCTTTTCCTTGCTTTCCTGGGTTCTTTAGCGCCCTCCTTTTCCTTGTTTTTCATCGTCATCAACTGCCTGCTAGGCCTTCCACCCCCATCTGCATATTCAGTCTTTACCCTTCCCTTCAGCTCTAGAACCACGTGTCCATCTGCCATAGCCAAACTTAATATCTATCGCCTCCAGACCTGTGAGTGGGAAAGAACATGTATAACAGGAATATATGGAAAAGTCTACCATCTAATCCAGATAGAAATGGGGGTTCTGATCTCTTTCCTAGATTTTTTTTTTAAAGATCTAATAGCAAGTTAAAACAAAAACAAAGGTTTAGTTTGACTTTCAATTAAGACTTTAAGTCTTTTTCTCCTTGAAAATTCCCCAAAGCAAGAAGACAGAAAAACAGAGCCTCAAGAAATCCAAATGGGATGTGGCAGAAACTGTTACATGCCTTCCGTATAGCCACTCTTCCCTTATTCCTTAGTAACAGAACCTTGATTTTATTTGGTCCACCAGTGCACACAGCTGAAAGACATTTCCCAGCCTGCTTTGCAGTTAGCTGCAGCCACATGACCAAGTTCTAGTCAGTAAGACATATTTGGTAATGTCTAATAGGACGGAAATGGCAACCCACTCCAGTATTATTGCCTGGAAAATTCTATGGACAGAGGAGTCTGGCGGACTACAGTCCAAGGGGTGGCAAAGAGTCGAAGATGACTAAGCACAGTTACCTGAGAGGGCTGGGCAAACCGCCCTTTGACCCTCCTCTTCTTCCTGCTGCCAGGGACACAAACGTGATGACTACAGGTTCAGCAGCCTTTTTCTCCTAAGAAGACCTTGGTGATAAAAATTATGTGCAGATGAGGGAAGAGCAAGTCTCTTTAACCACCTCATGGAGCTGCCATATGAACACTGGGCTGCTTTCTTCCAGACTTCTTTAAAGTGAAATAATCTAAGCCACTATGTACTTAAGCCACTATGTATTTAAGCTACTGTATTCAGGTCTCTGTTATGACAAAACCTAATCCTTGCCAATACATTAAATAATTAGGAGTTAGCTATAATATCGAATGATCAGGAGCTATCAGCAGTTAAAGCTTGAGAAAGACCTACAGTTTCCGGCGAGTATGCTAATAAACTAAACCTAAGCTCTTCTCACTCTCAACAGTATTCTAGCCTTGATGAATGCAAGGCAGTGGCATCCGCAGATGTCACGTGAATGTTGGGGTGAAGTTTGATTGCATGACCTGAAGTTCAAATACCCAAGTAGCTGATGTTCTTCTCGGTCTTGTTGTTTAATTGCTTTGCTCCAGGCCTAAATTCAGCACCAGGATCCTCAGGCTTCACAACCTAGACTAGACAGGATCAGATTCAAGCTGCATGACCCAAGTTAGCATCAAGCAAACAACCCTTACAGTTAACAACCCGGCTCCACTTTGCCTTCTTAGGAAGATGGAGACAAATCCACTCAGAGCCAGGATCAAGCTTGGAAGAGGGGAGAAGCCTCATTTGGTGAGGAAAAAAAGTTCCTCTCTGCCCCTCCCAACCCATCAAGATGTCCATGCACATCTCCCCCAAACCCCAGGACAAGAATCATCCCTATCACCAGAATGATAGGCAGACGAGGCCATAGGTCGCATCTGTACTAGGGGCACTATCTCCTGCCTCCACCCAGCCTTGACTTCCACTGGGTCAGGCAGGGCTCAGGGCAGTCACTTCCTCAGTCAGAGACTCAGACAGCCCTCTCTCCTGGAATCAGCCCTCCCAGCTGCCTCTGACTTTGGCCCTCCTCCAGGGAGACTGAGAGCGCTTGTCCAAGGGGGCAGACAGGGCAAGCCTTCTCCACCAGGTCTGTGCAGAGAAGCCTGACCTTCCCCATTTGTTTCTTTTGGCTCCTGGACCTTAGCAGGTCCCAGAGCAGGGACCGTATTTAGAATTCTAGGGGAGTTCTGCTGGGCAAGAGTGGGATTCCAAGTAGTCACTGTGCACCCTTTTCACACCACAACCTTGCACTCTATCATTTCTTAATTAAAAACAGGGGCTTTTGAATCTGAAAGGAATTAGCTGGATTTTTAACACTTTGTCAAAAGCAGCCTCACTCAACATGGCACACTGCAAGGAGCCCTGTTATGGGCCGCCAGAGGCTTGGGTTCAAGTGCAGCTGTTCTACTAATTCGCAATAGGATCATGGGCAAGCCCAGTTTCATTTTTTTCTTTTTCTTTTATTTTGGTGACTTCTACATGCCAAGTATTTGTCAAGGTGCTGAGAACTCAGGAACAAACAAAACAGATATTTTTTTAAAAATCCTGCCTTTATGGGTTTTATGGTTTGATGTAGCAGGTTGGAGGTGTGGAAAGAGACCTGAAACACAGAATGATGTGTATACATACAGGTTTATAGACTTTGATAAATATTATGAAAGGAAAGCACATGATTCTCAGAGGGGGAAACATCTAGTTTAGGTTGAGGGAGATAACATTTCAGGTAAAGCCTGAAGAATGGGCATGAGTTTGGTTTGCCAGGCAAAGAATGGAAGAAGGCTTTTTAAAAAGTAGGAACTAGATAGGCAATGGATCTCTGAATTCCTATTTCTCTTTCACAGCTCCAAAATAATAATAATTATCATAATAGTTAAGTGATCTATAAATGTATATATGTAATATATATATTTTTTAATAGTAATTATAATAGTCAAGTGACTTGCGAGACCCTGTTGACCAAAACCAAATGAGATGTTACATTCAGGAGTCACTGATGGAGCAGAGGCCAGCCATCAAAAACCAAACAAGAGGATGTGAACCCAGTAGACACCAGCTAAGGGCCAAACCAGCACCCCATCCATCCATCACATCCCCAATCCCTGACATGCTGTAAGGCCAGGGCACTTAGGTCCCCATGAGGGGGAAAAGGATGTGTGGAGATAGTTATCCTGAATTCACTGGGATGAAATCTGAAAATTTTGAAAAACACTACAGTGGGCAAGTCTATTTGGAAAGAATGAAGTGCATGTTTTCTGCCTAGGACTTGAGGTGGGGATTGTTTTTGCTGTGCGAGATTATGCTTTGGAGGGCATTTTTTGGCACATCTGATTGTAACCTGTGAGGTGCTTCTGCGTACAAAAGGAGAGGGCGATGGGGTGAGTCAGCTATTGGTTGTTATGGAGTGCAGGCTGGGGGCAGGCAGGATGCGTCAACAGTCTCTTGGCAGCCTGGTGTAGCCTGCCCCAGCCCACGTCCAGCTCCAGCTTGAATGCAGCCCCCTTCACCGTGCTCCCTCTCCTTACTCAGCCTGAGATTCCCCAGCGCCCTCCAAGAGCGTATGCTCCTTAACAAGTGGGTTTACCCTGGCCCTGGGCACATTTTCCAGAGCTTCCTCACTTCCTCTTGCTCTCCGAGACATGTACTCTGAGGCCTGAGCCTGGGGGTCACCTCCCAGGTGGGCGCCTGTGACCCCAAGTCTGCTCTCCTAGGCCAAACGGCCTCAACTCCCACTTCCACCTGCAGGGAGGGGCTGGCAGCCCTGATGGGTGGAGACACCCGAGCTGGAAGGTAAACAGCTCTGAGTAAAGATGAGCAGAGTGAGGAACAGGCTGTGCAAAACCTAGAGGACACCGGCCATGGTTCCAGAAGGGAAACCAACCCTCCAGGACAGCCTAGAGACTACCTCCAGCCACAAGGTGCCCCCTGCAGAACTCACACCCCAGGAAACCAGAGNTAGAAATACATAATTGTATATTAATCTAAATTGACTTTCCAGAATTTACTCTTTCCTTTGGTTTCCAATTGGGTTGACACTTTTGATATTTTTTTTAAAAATTTAACTTTTAAAATATCCTGTATCTTTGAACTTAAGTTAGATAAATATTTGTTCATGTTTTTAAGGTACTTCAAAATTATGCCATAATTGAGTTCTACTTATTGGCAACATTTGTTGTCCCTTGTATCTTGTTGTAGATTTATTCATTCAAAATGTTATTGCCCATGTACTCTGTGTCATGTGAGAGTACAGTCAAGAATATAAAAGCTACAACCAAAAACATAAAATGTAGATGCACAGGGTCCACTTTTCAGAAAAGAGCAAAAAAAAAAAAAAAGAATAATACTCCAGAAGGTGTCAGACAGCTGAGCTTTGAATCAAGCCAATTAAACAATACACAAGTAGTGGTAGACTTTCCCAGAGACAGACTCAATATTCTTCTTACTAACAATGTCTAAATTTATCTGAAAATTTACATTTTAATATGAGGGGGTCTTAATGATTATTGATACTGAAGGCTACAAATTTTATTTCTCACATGTCTATGAGTACATAATAGATGTGAATTAGGACTGGGATATGACATTAGAAATATCAGAGCAAGGTTTTGTCTGGTCCTTGCGCATTGTTTATATCACAGTACAGTTTTTGAAGAATCTGTCATTTTTCTTTGGATCTGCTCTGAGCGTGATCAGTTTAGAAGTGAGGGAAGATGAAGGACTTTAACAAATCTGAAATCGAAAGCTTACCTGAGTTTTTCTAATTAATGTTTACTGAGCTATAATTGATGTATAACATTATATGAGTTGCAGGTATACAACAAGATGATTCAATATTTATATATACTGTGAAATGTCACCATAATCACTTTAGTTAATATCCACCACCAAACATAGTTACAAATTTCTTTTCATTTTAGATGCTATACAAAAACATTTTATGAAAATCCATCACATAACAGACTCAAACTTTGTTGTTCTACTTTGCCATCTTATATCTCATTGAGCACAGAATTTTATAGAAGAAAATGTTAGAGTTCAGAAGGAAAGTGACTTAGCCTAAGACCAACTGGTTTAATTAGCTAACAAAGTAAAGGTTGGAGCCTAGGTCAGATAAAGCCCCATCCATTGCATTTACACTAACCCTAAAAGATCTTCCTGTCTTTGTTACTATATTTTGAATAATATTACCTAAATATAAATAAAATAATATTGGAAACATTTAACCTCAGGTTAAATGCAAATACATTTAAAGTTGTATTTGTATCCCTCAGTTATAACAAAAATCTTATAAACAGGAAAGAAAGGCATACTCCATTGAAAGAAATAGCAAAACAGAACTGATGTTCTCAGAATAACTCATGTGAAATGAAACATTCTAAACAACTCACCTGGAAATCAAGCACTTTCTAGTTTATTCCAGAAGTTAAATTTCTTTCTGAACAATTCTTTTACACAGATAGATACTGCATATAATAGTACTGAATGACATATTTATTACAGTTCAGAGTTGGTAGATATGATTTACAGCTTGGGCTGCTTCTAAGTAAGATTGCACATGTGAAGACTGCTGTACATGACCTTTCTCATTGACTTTAATGAGGTTACTTTATAGGCTTTTCAGTTCTTGACATGTGGAATTACTTTTGACTAATTAAAACATAGCCACAAAGTATAGCCCTTGAAATGAAGCCTACTATAAAGATAATTGCTTAATGTAAAATATTTGGATATAGTAAAACAAATGTCTCAGTGTCCTGCCTTTTGTTTCAGCTATGAGAATATTATGGCCCTAAAACAAATTCAAAATGAGGTTATGGAAGACTTGTTTTTCCCATCTTCTTCAGTCTTCTCTGCTTTCCTCTTCTCTGGCATTAGTTTGTATTCTAATTCACTGACTTCATTCATTCATTCATTCTTTAATGTATGAATATTTATTGAGATTGCTTCTAGTTGCTGGGATATACAGATTTGCAAAATATGCTAATGTAACTCAGAATCTAGTCAGAGAACAAGACATAAAGGTAAATAAAAGCTGTAAGATATTAAGTGTTAAAATATAAATATGCATATGGTATTAGTGGACACTAAAGAAGGAGTAACTATCTCTAATTGTTATGATCAGGAAAGATTTCACAGATGAAGCCATGTTAAAGCCAAATCTACATGGATTAACATTATCCAGACTCACGAAGTGGGTCTGGTATTACAGATAGCAGAAATATTATGATTAAGGGAAGCTGTTGAAGGCATAAACTCGGTTTTATCCATCTTTGTACACACCACACCTAGCTTAGTGTCTGATATGTTAAGGCAATCCATAAATGCTTGTTATAAAAATATATTGTGAATGGGGACTTATAAACACTTTAGTTTGATTGGAGCATGAGATTAATGTGAAGGAGTGGTAAGAATGACTCTAGAAAGATTGGTTTGTCATAGATCACAAAAGAACTCTTGATACCAGGCTAAGGAGTTTGACCTTTATATAATGGTCAAATAAAAGTCATGACCAGATTATAGTATAGTGTTGACTGACTTGAACAAAGCAATAATGGGGCTAAAAAAATCAAATGAGTATTATCTAGAAGTAGTTGTCCTTGCATGCTTAGTCTCTAAGTTGTGTCTGACTCTTTGCAATCCTTTGGACTGTAACCTGCCAGGCTTCTCTGTCCATGGGATTTTCCATGCAAGAATACTGGATTGGGTTGCCATTCCCTTCTTCAAGGACACAAGTAGTCCTAGAAAGAGACAATGTGGCTTGAGGAAGAGGAGAAGAATTTGAGAGTAGAAATATAAAGAACAAAATGGATGAGGGCAAATTTAGTGGTAGAAGGACCAGTTATAAATCTATTACAATAGTCCGTAAAGAAGATACTAAATGCCTGACCAAGCTCCTCTGTCCATGGGATTCTCCAGGCAAGAATACTGGAGTGGGTTGCCATTTCCTTCTCCAGGGGATCTTCCCGACCCAGGGATCGAACCCAGTTCTCCCACATTGCAGGCAGACACTTTAACCCTTGCACCACCAGGGAAGCCCTTAAAAAAAAAAAAGAGAGATAGATTTTTAAAAGAACTTAAACGCTGGGGTCCAGCCCCCGCAGGATCCAGCGAAACCCGAAGGAGAAACGGCGTTGGTGATTGTGATTGATTTAGAGAGAGAGAGAGATAGATAAGAATGTTGTAGATAAGAAAACAGAGGAGAGAAAGAAAAGAGGCTGATGTTCCTTGGTTTATACAGAAAATCAATAAAGTCTCAAGACAAGAGACTTGCACCGTCTACGTAAGGCCACAGTTGCCCTCCCAGTCTCCCGAGGGAGTGAAAGTGCAGGGCACCTTCCTGTTCAGGTCTTAGAAACCCAGGCAAATAAGTAGACACAGCGGACCTCTGTACTCCAGATGGGAACTAGCCTGAAAGAGAGAGTAAGAGGAGGAAAATGATTGACATGAGGAGATCAAGCTGCTCTGATGAGCGAGATCCATAGCTTTATTTTTAAATGGTACTTTTATACTTTTTTTGTACATAGAAGGAAATGAAAGATGCAAGGTCATACAGAGTCAGCCCAACATTCCAGCAGTTTTGCCCTTATCAAAACCAGGATTTTTTTTTTGCATACCTTTTCCACGAATGATGTTGTGTACAGTATCTTCTGGCCTTGGAGGCCTGTGAACATTTTATGACCCTCTTTTGATAAAGGCTGCTCAACCAGAAAACTTATTTTCCCTCAAAGTGTTTTTTCTTTATATTTCTAATCTATGTCAGCCTCAGAAAAATGCCAAACAGAGTTATGTTTTTCACAGAGCAAAGGTGCAGCGAGTTACAAGAAAGAACCAATTAGCTCTAAAGTCTGATATGGTTAAATTGAAGGTTACACTTGCTTTTCTTACATTCTCACTATGTTAACTAATGCATTCCCAGGTGCACAGTGGATAAGAGATATGGGAACTTAGCAACAAGCATTGGCCCAATAATGAAATCCTACACCAGCACTAGCACTACTCTAATAACTTTTAACTCTTTCAAAGGCTCTATGTTTTAGGCTTTCCGTGCTTCTCACAGTTAGGAGGCTGTAAATAATTGTATGCATAGCTGCAAGAGTCTGGATATACCTGCCAAGCAAGCTAGAATGCTAACAGAGGGGGTTTGATTTGAAATATTCCTCTCATGTCCAGGAGACTTATTAGCTATAGCCCTAAGTTGATTTTCTCCAGAGAAAGGTGGTCAGGGTTAACTCCTGTTAATGTCAGAGGAGTTGGTGAAAGTCACGAAATAGTAAAACAGACAGATTCTGGTTTTAGGGCAGATGCTTGAGAAAGCCTAGGGAGCCCCTTGAGTCCTGAGGCCTTGCTTAACAGTTCTCTTCCACATGACCCTGTCATGGGTAGGGTCTCCCGTGTTGGCTCCTGGCAGCACAGCAAAGGAAGCCACCAATAAAATGAACAGGTAATCTCCGGAATGGGAGAAAATATTTGCAAATGAGGAGATTGACCAAGGATTGATATCCAAAATGTATAAACAGCTCATACCACTCAATAAAAAAAAAAAAAACACAATCCATCAGAAAATGGACAGAAGACATGAATAGAGGCTTTTCCAAAGAAGACACTAGAAAAGATGCTCAACATCCCTAATTATTAGAGAAATACAAATCAAAACCACAATGAGGTATCATCTCACATTGGTCAGAATGGCTATCATCAAAAAGTCTACAAATAACAAATGTCAGAGATGGTGTGGAGAAAAGGGAACCGTCCCACACTGTTGGTGGATTCAATAGTGGTACAGCCACTATGGAATTTCCTTAGATGATGTGGGGTGGGAGGTGGGAGGGGGGTTCATGTTTGGGAGCTCATGTACACCCGTGGCAGATTCATGTCAATGTATGCCAAAACCAATACAGTATTGTAAAGTAAAATAAAGTAAAAAAAAAAAACAACACCCAAAAACTAAAAACAGAACTGCCATATGATCCAGCAATTTCATTCCTGGGTATACATCTGGAAAAAAACAAAGATACAAATTTGAAAAGATACATGCCCCTCTATATTCATAGCAGCATTATTTACAATAGCCAAGGCATAGAAGCAACCTAAGTGTCCATCAATAGATGACTGGATTAACAAAATGTGATATATATATATATATATATACACAATAAAATATTATTCAGCCATAAAAAGGAGTAAAATACTGCCATTTATAGCAACATGGATGGACCTAGAGAATATTATGCTTAGTGAAATAAATCAGACAGAGGAAGACAACATAATGTGATATCACTTGTATGTGAAATCTAAAAAATAATACCAAATGATGTATATACAAAACAGCAACAGACTCAGAGACACAGAAAACAAACTTACGGTCACCAAAGGAGTGGTGAGGGGAGAAAGAAATTAGGGATAGGGACTAACGAATACTAAAATTCAGACTCAAGTTGAAGAAAGTAGGGAAAACCGCTAGACCATTCAGGTATAAGTAAGTAAAGTCACTCAGTCGTATCCGACTCTTTGTGACCCCGTGGACTGCAGCCCACCAAGCTCCTCAGTCCATGGGATTCTCCAAGCAAGAATACTGGAGTGGGTTGCCATTTCCTTCTCCAGGGGATCTTCCTGACCCAGGGATTGAACCCAGGTCTCCCGCATTAGAGGCAGACGCTTTAACCTCTGAGCCACCAGGGAAGACCATTCAGGTATGACCTAAATCAAATCCCTCATGATTATACAGTGGAAGTGAGAGATATAAGGGCCTAGATCTGACAGATAGAGTGCCTGATGAACTATGGAATGAGGTTCGTGACATTGTACAGGAGACAGGGATCAAGACCCTCCCCATGGAAAAGAAATGCAAAAAAGTAAAATGGCTGTCTGGGGAGGCCTTACAAATAGCTGTGAAAAGAAGAGAAGCAAAAAACAAAGGAGAAAAGGAAAGATATAAGCATCTGAATGCAGAGTTCCAAAGTATAGCAAGAAGAGATAAGAACGCCTTCTTCAGCAATCAATGCAAAGAAATAGAGAAAAAGAACAGATGGGAAAGACTAGAGATCTCTTCAAGAAAATCAGAGATACCAAGGGAACATTTCATGCAAAGATGGGCACAATAAAGGACAGAAATGGTCTGGCCCTAAGAGAAGCAGAAGATGTTAAGAAGAGGTGGCAAGAATACACAGAAGAACTGTAAAAAAAAAGATCTTCACAACCCAGATAATCACGATGGTGTGATAACTCATCTAGAGCCAGACATCCTGGAATGTGAAGTCAAGTGGGC
>SJYX01018456.1:125076-176050 GCA_006410675.1 Oreotragus oreotragus
TGATGCTTTTGAACTGTGGTGTTGGAGAAGACTCTTGAGAGTCCCTTGGACTGCAAGGAGATCCAACCAGTCCATTCTGAAGGAGATCAGCCCTGGGATTTCTTTGGAAGGAATGATGCTAAAGCTGAAACTCCAGTACTTTGGCCACCTCATGCGAAGAGTTGACTCATTTGAAAAGACTCTGATGCTGGGAGGGGTTGGGGGCAGGAGGAGAAGGGGATGACAGAGGATGAGATGGCTGGATGGCATCACGGACTCAATGGACGTGAGTCTGAGTGAACTCCGGGAGTTGGTGATGGACAGGGAGGCCTGGCGTGCTGCGATTCATGGGGTCGCAAAGAGTCAGACATGACTGAATGACTGAACTGAACCAATACATAAAATAGATAAGTGACAAGGATTAACTGTATAATGTAAGAAAGTATATTGAGTACCTTATAAAAACCTATATTGGAAAATAATCTACCAAAACTGAATCACTGAAACTAAGACAATATTTTACCAGCTGAGCCACAAGGGAAGCCCTCATAAGGAGCATGGACATCATACCAGACCAGGGAAACAGCCGGCACTACCTCAGTCCTTCCTAGTCAGCTCAATCTCCCTTGAACTCTTGTGCCTACTGTAAGCCTAGTTCATGCTTTTTCATAACTGTTATAAAAATATCCTAAATGGTTTCTCTATTTCCATTTCCTCTCTTGCTGGTAGGATGTATGTCACATCCCTGCTCAGTTACTGCTATGATTTCCCATGGTCTTGTGAACCTGCTTTGACTTACATCTAGTATTCCAGATCCTTCATAATCTGAATCCAACTTCCTTCTACCTTATCCTTAACCTGCCCCTCTTCCTACCCTCCACTCTAGTTCAACTGACCTCCCAGTTCACCCTTGTCTACTCCTAGAGCATTTCTGCTACAAGTATGCTCTCCAATCCCATTTCCCCATAATATCTCCTCCAGGAATCCTTCTTCCTGGACTCCTCCAGGAGCAATTCATTCCTCTTCCAGACTCATGTAGCATTTTACCTGTAAGTCTCTTTTGGCCTTTTTAGCAATACAGTTACTTGTGCATTTATTCATTCAACACTCAAAAAGTATTATTTAGAATCTATGATGAGCTAAACTAAATGCTAAATATACAGTGGTAGCCAAAACAGGGTGTGGGGCAATTTCACACCCTAGGGAACGTTTGACAATATCTAAAGACAGCATATTGAAAAGCAGAGACATTACTTTGTCAACAAAGGTCCATCTAGTCAAGGCTATGGTTTTTCCAGTGGTCATGTATGGATGTGAGAGTTGGACTATAAAGAAAGCTGAGTGCCAAAGAATTAATGCTTTTGAACTGTGGTGTTGGAGAAGACTCTTGAGAGTCCCTTGGACTGCAAGGAGATCCAACCAGTCAATCTTAAAGGAAATCAACCCTGAATATTCATTGGAAGAACTGATGTTGAAGCTGAAACTCCAATATTTGGCTACCTGATGTGAAGAGCTGACTCATTTGAAAAGACCCTGATGCTGGGAAACATTGAGGGCAGGAGGAAAAGGGGACAACAGAGGATGAGATGGTTGGAATGGCATCACTGACTCAATGGACATGGGTTTGGGTGGATTCTGGGAGTTGGTGATGGACAGGGAGGCCTGGCTTGCTGTAGTTCGTGGGAGAGTCAGACATGACTGAGCAACTGAACTGAACTGAAAGACATCTTCAGTTATAATAATGTAGGAAAGAGGGTGCTACTGGCATCGAGTAGATAGAGGCTAAGGATGATGCTAGCCTATACAGCACCCAATTGCTCCTGCAACAGAGAATTATCTGGCTCCAAATGTTTGAAAGTGATGAGGTTGAAAGATTATGCACAAAATACATGGGGTCTACGCGTGGGGAATCTGTTTAGTCTGGCATCCTCCAAAACTCTCAACAAAGTGATTTGATAGATAGTAGCTCCTAATATTTTAGGAATAAAAAATGGTACCCTTAGGATCTAGAAAAGGAATAAGTTTTAATTAGCAAAAGCAATAAGAAATATTAGCTAATTTCCGTGGGGAAATCATAACCTAAACTTCTTTGGTAGAAGTATGGTAAATTAAGTTAGTATTTTATGTTCCATTGTTGTGTTTTCTTCATTATAATATTTATCATACAAATCTATCAACTTATATAACTCATTGGGAAAGCAAGGGATTCATTAGGCAATTTCAAGATGCATAAATACATTAATATTAACAAAATATATATGGTGATGGGGGAATACATTGAGACATAAATCAAAGATAATATAGCAGAATAAACTTACTTGTGGAAAACAGGCTTACAAGGCTTAGAAATTTTTTTCATATCTAATAATGTGACAGAGTCCTGGCACAATCCTCCTATTCATTATAGGGCTATTAATTTCATCCTGTGTACCTTGTGTGAACTTGCTTTAGTGCATTTGTGAGTATAATGTGAAGGGTCAGTAGAGGTCACTGCCAAGGCAATGACTTGGCATACCCACAGCTTTTGAAATGGCTCCTGTGCATACAGCAAAGACAAGCATCTGGCAATGGAAGGGCCTCAGGATGTACTAACAGGGGTTTGCACACAGACATGCTTTTCAGGATCAGGTTAATTGGGAGCCCAGCCAAGTCCAGACTCTCCCCCTGCCTTAGACAGGGCATCTTCCTCCCCAGCTATTCAACGGGCATTTTACTCAAAAGCATAAATCCTTAAAATCCCAGCCTTAAAACTATACTGAGAGTCGATCTAACTGACCCTTTCATTTTACAGAAAGCGAAACTGAGGCAGAATTATTGATGTGAGTTACTAAAGTCAGAGAGTTGACTAGCAGATGCCCTGATTTGGATGCCTCTCACTCCACTAAAGTAAGTTAAGTGTTAGTCACTCAGTTGTGTCTGACTTTGCAATCCTGTGTATTGTAGCCCAACCAGCTCTTCTGTTCATGGAATTCTCCAGGCAAGAACACTGGAGTGGGTTGCATTCTCTTCTCCAGGGGATGTTCCCACCCAGGGATTGAACCCAGGTTGCTTGCATTGCAGGCAGATTCTTTACCATCCTAGCCACCTAAATCTCCCTGCATTTTCCTACCATCATAAATTTCTTCTGATTTTAAACACATCTCCTACTATTGAACAGCGATTACATTTAATATACCAGTTGGTACTCACTTGTCTCTTTATTTCATGTATTATTTGACTTCAAATACATTTTATAGTTCAAAGAGGCTTTGTATATATACCTTTAAACATATATGGATGCATAAATATGTTGATTTGTTCATTTGTTGATGTCTAATGATCAGTGTTTGTGTAGTAGCCATGGAAAGTATTCCAGGCATTGCAGAGGGGATTTAATGCAAGTTACAGAAGTGGTGGAAGGATTGGGGGGAGGGGTGCAAAACACAAAAATAGTTCAATTTAAGTAAGTCCCTAGAGAAGCAAAGGAGGAATTATGTCTCCGGGGTTCATAGCTTACTGCCACTCTCAGAATCCGGCTGCTGAGTGAGAACCAGGGGAGGTCTGCTGCCCACTGACACTGCTGTCTCTGCTGCTGCTGCCGCCCAGAGCTGGAAAATGAAACAGGTTCTCCCCTCCTTCCACCTGGAAGTCTCCCATCAGTTCCTCCCACCAGCAGAATCTAACAAGCCAGCTGGCTAAAAAGTCTGCGAAATGTAGTTTACAGGCTTCCCACCCCAAAAGTAGAGATGAGTGAAGAAGGACTGATTAGGACCTGAGCAACCACAAACAGCATCTGGCACAGCCCACTGAAAATCCTTTGTCTTGGCCAAGAGCAAGCTGCATGTGTACTTTAGTGTTCCCACTGTTGCTCCCATCATCTTTTATCCTTATTTTCTTTCCTTTCTCCCTTCCTCACAATTACATGCTAAGCAAGACACTTGGCATTGGGAATACAGAGTGAACAGACAGGTTTCTACTCCCATGAGGGTTAGATTCTGGTGGAGGGTAACACAAACACATTCTGAGCTCTGTCCTAATTCTTTCCTTTCCTGATTTTTGTTCATGTTTTCCCATTTCTAACTTTACCAGGGTTGCGATCCCCTTATTTAAATGACATGCCAGTGCTGCTTAATATTTATGCTTTAGAATGCTGTTTTCACTTCTACTTTGAATGTAAATCACTTGTCTAATAGGATGCTATTCCAAGATTAAGAGAGGATATGGGTTAATGAGTGTGTGTGATTTCCAAAAGCCTGTTTAAACTTCATAGTCTTATCTTTTACAGCTGAGCCTCAGATCCCTGTAAGACTTTCTGTATTTTCACTATAATCAATTTGAGAGGTATTAATAAGTAGAAAGCTTTGTCAAAACAAAAAAACAGAACCATAGTTTATAGAATTTTCTCAAGGATCTTCCCTGAAAAATGCATAAAAACCAGTTTGTTCACAAATTCAAGTGAATGAATTGACAGTTAACCATGCATTGGTGCTGTGTACTGAGAATACAGAAGAAAATAAGAGAGAGTCGCTGTTCTCAAGGAACTTGTAGCCTACTGGGGGAGGCAGATGAGAGACTTAACAGTGACAGCCCAGGGTCAAAATGCCTAATTGTGGGGCAGGAACACAGAGAAGGGGTATCCATGTCAGCCTGAGGGTTCAGGACAGTTTCCAAGACAAGTGGGCTTTTAGATGAATTGGAAGACTGCAAACAAGTCAAAGGAAGAAGGAAGAGGAGACCCTCTGACATCCCCTCCCCTGACACAAAGCACTGGAGGGTCACGAGACAAGAGTGAAGGAAGGTACAGGAATGACTTCCATGAAGGATACAATGAGATGACATGATGGTTGTTAGCAGGAGTTGGGTTATGGAAGGATTTAAATACTGTAGGAAGAGGAGACCCTCTGACATCCCCTCCCCTGACACAAAGCACTGGAGGGTCACGAGACAAGAGTGAAGGAAGGTACAGGAATGACTTCCATGAAGGATACAATGAGATGACATGATGGTTGTTAGCAGGAGTTGGGTTATGGAAGGATTTAAATACTGTGCAAAAGGCTTTAACCTGAAGAAAATGAGCCAGCCACCAGCTTTAAGAGAAAGAATAAGATCACCATTCAGGGTTTATCAGAAGGCCTCAAGACTGAGACAGCAGGACCATTGGAAGGAACCGTGGTACCCGGGTAAGAAACGGCAGTGCTCCTCTGTGCAGTTGGAGGGAAAATGAAGAGAAAGGGCAGGGACAAGAAATACACAGGCTAGCAAGGCAATACAATCTAGTATACAGAGAAGGGCTGTGAGGGCAGAAGAAAGATCTAGAATGATTCTCTGGGTGCTGACTTTTATGACCGACAGGCCAGTGGTCCATTGACCAAAGCAGGGAAGTACAGGAACAGGACAAGCCCAGGAGCAGGTATTGGGGTTGTGGCAGAGGGTCGGGTGAGAAGACATTTAACATACACAATTTTAAATACCTAAGAAACATCCTAGTGCTTGGTGGAAAATATGGATATGGAGCTCAGTAGACAGACCTGGGTTATCTACATGGCTTGAGGAGCTGTCTGCTTGACAGTGAAGCCAGAGATGGGCAAGGCATCATACAGGGAGAAGAGGGAGTCCAAGGATAAATCACTTGAGAACTTCCACATTTAAAGGACACCCAGAGTAAAAGAAATGCACAAGGAAACTAGGAGAGAATGGTTAGAACTGCAGGAGAAATAGTCTGTGTATTCTGCTTCATCTCATGAAGCTGCACCTTCAGGTTGCTTTTGTTGGAAATTAGGAGACCATCCTTCCACTTCCAATTCTTCCTTGAGTTCCACTACTGGTACCTTCAATATATAATACAAATCTATGTGCCACTGGTAGCAGCTGGTTCCTAGCTCAAGTCGCCTACTCTCTACTGTCTATACAATCACTTCCACTCTTCCCTAACTCCCTCTTGCCTCGCTATAATCCAGAGAACCTGCCTGTTTTGTTCGTACAGCACATCACTTCCTGAATGAATAAATGATCAAGTGAATGAATGCAGCCCTGCCTAATGGTACAAAGAAATCAAGAAAAACTATTCTTTGCATTAGGCGTTCTGGAAGACTCTGGTGATAGCTGTTCTCCTGAAGGAGTGGAGGGCCCTGAGGTTAAATCCTGAATTCCCTGTGATGTTCAGTTCAGTTCAGTTCAGTCACTCAGTCATGTCCGACTCTTTGCGACCCCACGAATCACAGCACGCCAGGCCTCCCTGTCCATCACCAACTCCCAGAGTTCACTCAGACTCACGTCCATCGAGTCCGTGATGCCATCCAGCCATCTCATCCTCAGTCGTCCCCTTCTCTTCCTGCCCCCAATCCCTCCCAGCATCAGAGTCTTTTCCAGTGAGTCAACTCTTTGCATTAGGTGGCCAAAGTACCGGAGGAGTTTCAGCTTTAGCATCATTCCTTCTAAAGAAATCCCAGGGCTGATCTCCTTCAGAATGGACTGGTTGGATCTCCTTGCAGTCCAAGGGACTCTCAAGAGTCTTCTCCAACACCACAGTTCAAAAGCATCAATTCTTCGGTGCTCAGCTTTCTTCACAGTCCAACTCTCACATCCATACATGACCACTGGAAAAACCATAGCCTTGACTAGACGGACCTTTGTTGGCAAGTAATGTCTCTGCTTTTCAGCATGCTATCTAGGTTGGTCATAATTTTTCTTCCAAGGAGTAAGCATCTTCTAATTTCATGGCTGCAGTCACCATCTGCACTGATTTTGGAGCCCAAAAAATAAAGTCTAAAGGACCCTGATTATTCTCTGTGGTCAGAGATCACTCTCCTGTCATTAGGCAAAAGAGCTGAAATTAAATTATTTCTTAAGATTTAAGAATAAAAATTTACGCATTTACACTCCGCTTCCCATTGGGGATGGGGAATTTTTGCTAGCTGGACAAAAATTATTCCCACTGCCCTTTTGTGCTTTTAAGGAAATCACAGTATTAACAGTCCAAACTCTGAATCTTCCTTATAATTCTCCTTCAACTCCCTCCAGTGCAGATATGCCATAAGTTTCAATGATCTTAATGACACCTAGGAGCAAATCCCCTGGGCCCCTAATATCCTATTTCCCTGTCACATCGTATGAAATTTCAGGAAGTCAGGTAAGGAATTCTGTGTCTTCCACATTCAACTAAACTGAGGAGCAGTAGCTTACACAATGGAAAATTTGTCTCACTTGGTAAATGCCTGCCAGATCATTACTGCACCTTTTTGCAACCTTTATGAGGTGTGGAGAGAGTGTTTTTAAGAGGAGAAAAAAAATCTAACAGGATTTCTCATGAGCCAATTGCCAGAGTTGGCAGAGAAAGAGTAAAACTGAGTTGATGGGGTGGAGAGGTGGCGCTTTGGTGTAAAATTTGGGTCTCATTAGAGCTTGGCATCACGGACCTAGGAAGTCAGGGAGGATCCCTTGGATTGCAGATTCGGGGAATATCTCCAGAAGAAGACAGGTAGACAAATGCAGGCCTTGGGGCTGGAGCAGCATGCCCAGTCAAGAACTGCAACCTGATGGTTTATTGCTTTGCTGCTGTTTCTCATTATGGATGTCCCCTGAATGCTCTAGTACTGGGCACCATTTTTCAGACAGAAATTTAGTAACTCAATTGGCATCCACCTGGGCCCTGTGGCAAGTGGGAATAAAGCTTGTTTTCCCTTAAAGTGACAACATGGTGATAAATAGGTCTCCTCTCTCTCCCTCTGTTGTCATATTCACCTTCCGGCCCTGCCGGATATGAAAACCCCTTCCAGTAGCACCTTGCTAAAAGGAGGCAAGTATTAAATCTGTTCTCCCAAACTGAGCTTGAAGCAGGGTGTAGGCCCTGAGCTGGATTTGGAGCCTGGTGACTGTTGATGATACCAGGTTTTCTTCAAGGTCCTTCCACCCAAGCAGAAAATGCCAAGATTTTCAGGAGAGAATTTAACCCTCCCTCCCAGCTGCCCTGCAAAAGTAGGCAATTAGTCTCAGGGACTGTCAAGGCCAGAACAGCTGCAGGGGAAACCTGATGCAGCGAGCGGTCCAGAGCGGGGCACGGCAGGCATGGAGGACGTCCTCCAGCTGAATTTAGCAAAGAAAGGGGGTCACAGGAGGATATCTAACTCTCTAAATGGGATATAGACAGCAACTAGTCTCCCCAAGACCTTGAATTTGCTCCCAGACTAACTTTTAAGGGCCACAGAGATTCAGGGATCAGAAGGAGAACCCCAGAGACCTGGGAAGGTACCTTGAAAGTAGCCCTGTTAGGGACTTCCCTGGTGGTCCAGTGGCTAAGACTCCAAGGCCCCAGTGCAGGGGGCCTAGGTTAGATCCTTGGTCAAGGAACTAGATCCCACATGCCCCAATTAGGGTTCACATTCTGAAACTAAATATTCCACATGCTGCAACTAAGACCTGGTGCTGCCAAACAAATTTAAAAATAAAGAGAAGTAGCTCCATTAAGGGCCTCCCCTGGTGGCACAGAGGTTAAAGCGTCTGCCTGCAATGTGGGAGACCTGGGTTCGATCCCTGGGTCGGGAAGATCCCCTGGAGAAGGAAATGGCAACCCACTCCAGTATTCTTGCCTGGAGAATCCCATGGATGGAGGAGCTAGGTGGGCTACAGTCCATGGGTCACAAAGAGTCAGGAACCTGCAGGAGGAAAAGGGTGCTTACTGCCCATCCTTAATATCCTTGTGACCCAGGATTCCTAGACCTTAGTCATCTGGGCGTCAAAGCTGGGCCATTTTAGTGGTACCAACAAACCAAGAAGATACCTGTCTGGAGCACCTCCACTCAGAATTAGGAAACCTTGATTTCCGTCTCCCGCCAAGTCCCTCCAGCTCTTAGGTCTCAAGACTCAGTCAGGGAGAGGGTGTTCTCTGCTCAAATCACAGGCCCTTCTCAAGGTGTGCTCTGTGAGCTAACTCTGCCCCTGCAGCAGAATTTGAGGAGCTCTTAAAAAAAAAAACTTTCAAACCCCAGCTCTAGAACCACTAGAGGTAGCACCCAGGAATTGTAAATCACTTCAAAAAGAGACTTAGATAATGCTGATGCAGCAATCCACAGGCTGGCTTTGAAAACACAATCCTGTAAAACGAAAAATTCCAGACCTGAAATCAAATTCCTCTGCTGCCACCAACCAATAAGCTATTTAAAAATCTCCAGGCCTTGATTTACTCATCTCTATGTTACAGCAAATCTATTGATATTTTTTAAGCAGTAGCTTTTATTTGTATTTTCCTGCAGTTTTCTGAGGTCTTCCCTGGTGGCTCAGAGAGGAAAGAATCTGCCTGCAATGTGGGAGACCCAGATTCGATCCCTGGGTCAGGAAGATCTCATGGAGAAGGGAATGGAAATGCACTCCAGTATTCTTGCCTGGAGAATTCCATGGACAGAGGAGCCTGGTGGGCTACAGTCCATGGGGTTGCAAAACAGCCTTAGCATTCATGCATGCCATCTTTCTTCTAAGACAGCAATTCGCAAGAGATTCAGTGTCCCAGAGGAGAGGGTGGAGCCAATGGGAGCTACACCCCTTTTAATGCGGAGCCAGGGCTGGAGATTGGGATTTTCAGAAAATTCCAGAAACTCCTCACTTTCCAAGGAACTGCCATCTGGAGAATTATAGGGTTATCAGTGTTTTCTGCCACACTTTCCTATCTCCCTCTTTGCTCACTGTACAGAGAAAGGCAGACAAGTCAGATAAAGGAAACAGCCTCAAGGCTTACTAAGATGCATTTTCCTACAGTGAAGAACCTCTAGCAACAAATAAAAGGACACAGAAGTATTAGTATCTACAAAGCCCACTTGAATTGCCTTAATAACTCTCCCATCCATTGCATTAAGAGATACATTTCTAGCACAATTATTCTTGTTTAATAATTAACCATTAAACTATATAATGGAGAAGGAAATGGAAACCCACTCCAGTATTCTTGCCTGGAGCATTCCATAGGCAGAGGAGCCTGACGGGCTACAGTTCATGGGGCAGCAAAGAATCAGACATGACTGAGAGACTAACATTAAACTATGTAATATGTATATGTATGTGTGTGTGTGTATGATCTTGATCAATTGTGTACTAATAATAATTCCACTGAGAACTTAACCCATAATGAATTTTCTTATAGAGTCCTGTGGTAACCCACCCAAAAATAAGCAATTAAAAATTTTCAATGTATATACATATTTTTGTTGAAGAGCAGAATGATAAGGTGATTAATAAAAAAAACTTTCAAGCATAACAATATATCACGTTAGAATAAAGTTATGCAAGAGAAGTGAAATGGAAATACAATTTCCAAGGAGGAAAAGAAACACTGTAAAATTTCCAACTTAAAAAAAAATAGCTTGTTCATGTGTTTTTTGAACCATGGATATTAAATCACTATGGTATTTTGATTCCACTGGGTAAATTTAAAAGAGTGCTATAACAGCTTTATTCTAAATGTCAATATTTACAATATGCCAGAAATTACACCCTTTTGCAACTCTTTCATTTAGATGAAAAACATCTGATACCAACCTAAAAAGGAGGTCATTGCTTCCCAGAAGTTTTTGAAAGGACACACAAAAAAGGAATAGGAAGACCACAGGGCTGTATCATAGGGCTGTACTACATGCCAAGGCGGGAGAGGACACACAGGTGGCTGAGAAGCAGAGGAAGCCACAGCCATCTGGAGCCCAAGGATCAGGATAAGAGAGACGGGGAGAGCAATGAGTCAGTGCAGTGTCCTCCCATGGAAGGCAGCCCGAGGTTGCTCTCCAGGCCCCCCATGGCCCATGTATGGCATTTGGGAAATTTCCATGAGCCGCAGCACAGACAGATGATCACCTCCTACAGACTTCACAACAATACAGATGATCAGACCTCAGTCATGTGAGACTCCTATGACCCTGGAAGACCAGATAGGCCCCATTGACCCTCTCCGGTCAGCCAGCCCAGCAGTAGAGCAACCAGTGTCCGGAAGCCCCACCCTCTGACTATGGAATCCCAGTGAGTCCTGCCAATACCTGGGACCGTCTTTGGGGAATGGAGGATGCGAGAAATGCAGCAAGACCACACGTTCATTGAGGGGGAGTGAGCCATCCAGAAGAGACTAATTAAAACAGCCCTGATAGGGAATTCAACCTAGAAAACCTCAACTATTGAAACAGGAAAGAGGCTACAACCCAGAAGGGACTGAGGTGTTATTAATTGGTAAGACTCCGTTTTGTGCTACCCAGCAGGTGGGGGATGCATTAGGAAGCTCAAGTCAGCTGGAGAAAAGGGTTTACATTGCCTTTGTGAACTGAGTGTCTTCTGAGCAGATTCGCCATCCTCCTACACGTATAAGTGAAGTCAACAATACTTCCCTTGCAAGGGTTCCTGTAAGAATTAGAAGGAATGTCTATAAAGCCAGCCAGCACATACATGTGGGCTTCATGAAAGGCAGGTGTGATTGTTAATATAAAATCCATCAGCCTCCATTGCTGCCTGTGAGGTGACGAGAACACTACTGGACTGGAGTCCTGGGGCAGCGCCAAACTGTGCCCACTTTCATGTGGCAGCATCACTCTCTGGGCACTGAAGCTCTCTTCTAACAGAGGTTAAGAGGACACCTCCCCTGTCAAGTTTTGCACTTTACCTTTAGATACCAGGAGTGCTGCTCTGAGCTGTAATATTAATACTATACAGAGCCAGACAGGAGCCAGTTCTGAGGAAAAGCTGTCATATGCTTCTTAGAATCAGTTCTCTGATAACACAAGCATTGTTAATAATAGGCCTGACCCTTCCCCATGGCTCAGTGGGTAAATGATCCACCTGTGATGCAGGAGACGCAGGAGGTGCAGGTTCGATCCCTGTCCCTGTCTTAGGACAATCCCTGGAGAAGGAGATGGCAATCCACTTGCCTGAGTCTCCCATGGATAGAGGAGCCTGGCGGGCTACAGTCCATGGGGTCGCAAAGAGTCAGACATGACTGAAGGACTGAGCACACAGACCCTCCCTTAGAACAGGTTTGTTCCCAGGAAGCACTCTGTTCTTGCAAGCAGATCCTCAGTGAGCCCAGCCTGGGAGTCCTCAATAAAGCTGGATCCCAGAGGGTACAGAACACCCAGCCCCAGAAGCAGATCAACTATCAAACTCCTGAAATATAAGCTTCTACCCTGCTTTCCAGACCTTGGGCCTAATTTCCTGTTCTTCCTCTCACTCAGGGCCACCCACTGTGTGAACAGCTCTGGTCCCATGAAACCTGGCTCTGTCCCACCCAGACCTTATTCTTACCCTCTTCTGGTGACTGGAAGAAAGAACTGGGCCTCCCATGCTGCTATTGTGAGAAAGCCCTAACTGTGCCAGTGATAAAAGTACCTCCACAGATGAAAAAATCACTTTCAAGTTAGGTTTTCTCACTAAGTTCTCTCAGATAATGAATTCATTGATCAGATGTTAATTAAGCACCCACCAAGTGCAGGCCCAGGCCAGGTGCTCCCAGCCCATGCCAGGAAGATCCCTACAGCCAAGTGGGGGCATGTGGCTTTGACACTGAAGAATGAAATCTACCTGCTTATTGCCTAAGCAGTCTCTGCAAACTCCTTCCCATGGAGCTGATGATCAGTGTAGAGACACCAGCATGTGCCACCCTGTGTCAACTCCCCAGGGTCCATCAACTAAAGAGTTTACACAGCAGGGGATGAAAACAATACTGGTTGTTAATATTTTCATATCATCCCTCCTTCCAAGTACTATTTTGCAAGCCCTTCAGTTCTGCTGGTCTTCTTTAGGTACCAATAAACAAACCTAGGAAGAGTGATCACTATTCTGATCATCTATGCAGAAAGCCCAGATGAGTCTGAATGGCCTTTGGAATGTTCTCCATCATGCATATAGCCATATATAGGGAGATATTGCTTGAAGAAAAGTCTAACTCTAAAACGTAGGTCTAAACAAAAGGCCAAGTAGGAATTCTAATCTCCTTTATAGGATTGATGAAAGATAGGATTCATTTGAACAATAGCTTTCCCCTAATGCATTTAAAATATGTTCCACCAGAAATTAACACAATATTGTAAATCAACTATATCTCAATAAATATCATGTTCCATTTATAATAATTAATTTATACACAATTGCCCAGGAACATGTCCATTGGGGAAATTGAATTCAAGCATTCCTTCTTTCATTCAACAAAATATTATGGAGTATCCACTATGTGCCAGGCACTGCTGATACCAGGGAAACAGTAGTGAGTGAAACAGACAGTAGTTATGTTCATGGAGCTGACACTCTGGAGGGAGTAAATAAACAACACACACATATGCAATATATCAGGGTGGGATACGTGCTATATGTAAAATAAAGCAGAGTAAAGGGGCTATCAGAGTACTTGGGTCAGGAATGGGGTGCTATCTTTATGGGAAAGTCCACTCTGCTTGGTAGTGTTTGAGCTTAGAAGATGTAGGAAGAGGAAAGAAAGGAAACACACCTTGAAATCAGATGTGTCTGAGGAACAGCAAAGGAGTCTAGTGTGGTTGGGTCCTGGCTGGGGTCGAGCCCAAAATGGAAAGTGTGGAAGAGTATGAGGTTGGCGAATGAGCCAGGATTTATGTCTGAACTGTCCAAAGCAGACATTTGTTTTGAAAAAGTTCTCAATATGCCCAGCGTATAGTCAGGACCCAGAAGCTCCTTGACTCCCCAAGAAAATTCAATCATAAAATGCTAAACCAAATTTAGGAACTCTAAACACATTTTAGATTAAAAAACAATTTCCTTCCAATATCCTGTAACTTTAGGATATAAGCTGGCAAGCTGTATAGGGCCTACAAGGATTCCTTCTCACTCAATAAATGTGCTGTTGGCTACCCAGGCCTAGAGAGGAAAGAATGGTATTTTCACATATTTAATTCCACTCTGTTTTTGATTAGGTCTTTGTGTTGTACCACCAGCTCCGGGAAGGCTTTCTGATACACCAGCTGCTGACAGCTTGCTATGCAATTTTCACTGGAAAGATTATGCTCTGACACTGACCTCCAAATTCCCAATGATAAACATGAATGAGCTAAGATATACATTCCAGTGTCACTCTTGACCCAAAGAGCTCTGCTCTTCATGTCCTCACCTCCTCCTCTGATGATTTAGCTTTTATCCTACACTTTAAAGAATTAAAATAATATCAACAACTTTCATGAGTTATTTTTCCCCCTTTGTATCTCTAAGGAGTCCCTAGTGCATGGGAAGGGCCAGGGTCCCCATGGACTCTTGGAGTGTCTGCCATAACAATGTCAAAGAAGAAAGATCATTCTTTATGCAGTGAAATTGCAGTCACCTAGCATGCTTGACTGTAGGAAGTTGTCAGGTAGCATCTCAGTGAGAGAATGCTGTTTCTAGAAACTGCTCAACTAGACAATCTATCTCTCAAAAGGATTTTGGCTTCTTAATCAAGCAGAAGAATAACATGGAGGAAATTTAGTAGATGATGATCCAACTCCCAAAAACTACTAGAATTTGCTTTGCTCTTAGATTTAAAATAGCTTCAATAAAAACAAAACATTTCTCAATATAGAAATATATTAATTCAATTCAGAAAAGCAAGAAGGAGAAAGTGAAAAAAAAAGTTACTTGGTATCACAACCCATGTAAACATTTTGGTGATCCCCTTTTCAGACATTTTTATGCATGAGTACACACATATAATTTTACATAAATAGAATCAAGCACACTTAAAATTTTGTGATTTGCATTTTTTTCACTCTCATGTATCATGGACAGCTAAGTTATTAAATATAGACTTAAATCATTATTTGAACTAGATGCATAAAATTCCATCATATTAATATGAATTGTAAGAGTCAAAAATCACTTAACCATACTCATACATACAAAGAAATAAAACTTCTTTATGGGTCATAAGTGGAATCTTTCACCAGTTAGTGGAGAAAAAAAAATAATTTAGTCCAATTCTACACTCTTAGCATAATTCTACAATGTGAACAGTCCTCAAAGGATAATATTTTTCTAGGCAAAACACTCTGTTGTCATTGTTCAGTCACTCAGTCATGTCTGACCCTCTGTGATCTCATGGGCTACAGCACACCAGGCTTCCCTATCCTTCACCATCTCCCAGAGCTTGCCCAAACTCCTGTCCTTTGAGTTGGTGATGCCATCCAACTGTCTCACTCTCTGCCATCCCCTTCTTCTCCTTCTTTCAATCTTTCACAGCCTCAGTGTCTTTTCTAATGAGTCGGCTCTTTGCATCAGGTGGCCGAAGTATTGGAGCTTCAGCTTCAGCATCAGTCCTTCCAATGAATATTAAGGGTTGATTTTCTTTAGGATTGACTGGTTTGCTCTCCTTGCAGTCAAAGGGACTCTCAAGAGTCTTCTCCAACATCACAGTTCAAAAGCATCAATTCTTTGGTGCTCAGTTTTCTTTATAGTCCAACTCTCACATCTGTACACAACTACTGAAAAAACCATAGCTTTGACTAGATAGACCTTTGTCAGCAAAGTAATGTTTCTGCTTTTTAATATGCTATCTAGGTTTGTCATAGCTTTTCTTCCAAAGAGCAATTTCATGGCTGCAGTTGCCAACCGCAGTGATTTTGTAGCCCGATAAAATAAAGTCTGTCACTGTTTCCATTGTTTCCCCATCTATCTACTATGAAGTGATGGGACTGGATGCCAGGAGTTTTAAGCCAGCTTTTTCATTTTCATCAAGAGGTTCTTTAGTTCCTCTTGGCTTTCTGCCATGAAGGTAGTATCATCTGCATATCTGAGGTTATTGATGTTTCTCCCAGCAATCTTGATTCCAGCTTATGCTTCATCCAGCCTGGCATTTCGCATGATGTATTCTGCATGTAAGTTAAATAAGCAGGGTGACAACATACAGTCTTGACACATTCCTTTCCTAATTCTGAATCAGTCTGTTGTTCCATGTCCAGTTCTAACTGTTGTTTCTTGACCTGCATACAGACTTCTCAGGAGGCAGGTAAGGTGGTCTGGTGGTTTGCTCTCCTTGCAGTCAAAGGGACTCTCAAGAGTCTTCTCCAACATCACAGTTCAAAAGCATCAATTCTTTGGTGCTCAGTTTTCTTTATAGTCCAACTCTCACATCCATACACAACTACTGAAAAAACCATAGCTTTGACTAGATAGACCTTTGTCAGCAAAGTAATGTTTCTGCTTTTTAATATGCTATCTAGGTTTGTCATAGCTTTTCTTCCAAAGAGCAATTTCATGGCTGCAGTTGCCAACCGCAGTGATTTTGTAGCCCGATAAAATAAAGTCTGTCACTGTTTCCATTGTTTCCCCATCTATCTACTATGAAGTGATGGGACTGGATGCCAGGAGTTTTAAGCCAGCTTTTTCATTTTCATCAAGAGGTTCTTTAGTTCCTCTTGGCTTTCTGCCATGAAGGTAGTATCATCTGCATATCTGAGGTTATTGATGTTTCTCCCAGCAATCTTGATTCCAGCTTATGCTTCATCCAGCCTGGCATTTCGCATGATGTATTCTGCATGTAAGTTAAATAAGCAGGGTGACAACATACAGTCTTGACACATTCCTTTCCTAATTCTGAATCAGTCTGTTGTTCCATGTCCAGTTCTAACTGTTGTTTCTTGACCTGCATACAGACTTCTCAGGAGGCAGGTAAGGTGGTCTGGTATTCTCATCTCTCAAAGAATTTTCCACAGTTTGTTGTGATCCACACAGTCTCAGGCTTTACTGTCATCGATGAAGCAGAAGTAGATCTTTTCTGGAATTCTCTTGCTTTTTCTATGATCCAACAGATGTTGGCAGTTTGATCTCTGGTTCCTCTACCTTTTCACTTAATCTCTCCTATTCATTGCTCTCTTACACCTTCTCACTAATAGAAGTGTCCAGCTGTGTGACTGGAAAGGACAGAGGTTTTGTGACTTTATAGTGACAAGAAGGATTCTCAGGTGCCCCTCCCTTGCTGATCTGCTGGATCCTAATTGGGACTTCAGTGATGTGGCAGGTACCGCCTGCCCTCTGAACAGAGGCTCTGGAAGTACAACTGGCTATCTTGGTCTTTTTGTTCAGGTAATGAGCAGACTTCACCCATAAGAGCAACCACTGTATACCACCATGGTGGCCATCCCAGAAATGTGTGGGGCTCCCATGCAACTCAACCAGTGTAGGGCTGCCCAAGTTAACACACTTAAAAGGAGGCTATATGTTGACATCTTCAACTGCACCCTTGTGTATATACTATTAAAGACAGATATTTGCAAGCCTAGAGTGGCTGTCTGATTATCCCATCTGGAGACAAGCCTGCTATAGTCTCAGCCAATTGACTCTGATCTCAGAAGTCCCACCTCTGGCAGCCTCTTCCACCTGCCCCAGTCCCTGCTCATTCCACAGAGCTCTTAGCACCCCTATAGCTCTTCAGGTTGCAGTGACTAGTACTTCCTTGGCCCAGAATGCTCCTGATAGCAGTGCCTGTGATCAGTAAAACACCATCCAGCTGGGTTTATAATTCTCTTAGGGGATCCAGATGTCCTATCACCTGCCTCCCCATCCTCTGTGGCGTCCAGAGTCCCCCATCTTTGGTGTCTTCCTCTCTACTCTGTGTTCCCAGAATTTAGAGCTCTCAGTGTACTCTAGCCACCCACATCAAAGCATCAAGCACATTCCTCTTCACATCTTCCAGCTCCGTGAGGGTGGAGACCACATCTGCTCTGTTCACTCTGGAGTTCACACTGAGTTCCTAGACAGGGCATTGTAGTTGCTCAAGACACACTGAGGGATGAACAAACAAAAGAGTGGATGAATACATACATACATACATGAGGTTCTACGCCAATGCGGCCCCGAGGGGGCATTTCCTTCCTAGCCCTTGACTTTGGTAATCCTGGGGATGCTGGTGCTATCTTCTGGGTCTGTTAGAATTCAGATAGGATCCTTGGATAGGATCTTGTTTCTACTCTGACAGTGACTTCACTGTGTCTGGATGCCAGATTAGATTCTAATAGCAGGAGACACGAGGGAGGCTGGGCATTCAAAAACGCTGTTTCCTGACATCTGGACAGAGAGAGCGCTGAGCACTACCAGGAGATGGACCATACCCCATCTTCATCCTGCTTTGTGTTACACTGTCTTACACTTACCAAGAGGTGAGAATTTCCCCATCATGATTTAACAAACAACTCTAATAAGTACATTTTATGGTCCAGGTCATATCCTTTCATGAGCCTCATTATTTTAAATCAGTTTTATAGCAATAACAGAATAAAATGTACCATAAATTATTTTTCACTAAATGTCAATTAGTGGTTCTGTTTAAGCTTCTAAATCCAAAGGAAGAAAGTTGCTTGTGCTAAATATATTGCTATGATAGAATGTGTCCAAAATGTAAGTTCATGTTAATTTTAATCTGAGATAGACCATAGAAGTCTTTTATTTTCATGAAAAAATACTGCTTTTTTATTGCCAACATCTGAAAAAAATGCTTGTGGATTTTTGCTGCCATTGTTTATTTATTATTTATTTATTCATTTATAAAATTTTTGTTGCTATTGTTTTTGCCAACATCTGAAAAAAAGTGCTTATGGAAAAAAATGCTTATGGATTTCTGTTGCCATTGTTTATTTATTTAAAACTAAGTTTCCCTTATTTAAAAAAAGGTACTGATTTTTTTCTTTGGGTTAAAAAATATGACTGTAATTGGCTCTGGCCAGCCATAAATTCAGAGAGGAAACTAGGCTTTTTCTTATACTATGAGTAAGTTACCTAAACAAGTGTTCTAATGACCTTGTTTTTATGACAACTGCCTCTGTTCAGGATGTATTTATTGAAAACTTCCTGCAACTACTTCAGAGGTATACTTTTAAAGCAAAAGTATGATTTATTTCTAGCTTTTTGCTAGAGTGAAATAGTCCACTTTTTCTTGGATGGAGGTGGGAAGATGCTGTCCTGCTATACTGTGGACTCTGACTCAGGACAAAACTGGCTCCACATCATTGTGTCTCGCAGCCCTCACTACTATCTCATGGCCACCTTTAAAGCAGGCTCCATCTGGAATTCTGTGCTGTGGTTAACCTCTCTTCCCGTTGGATTGCCCACCAGTCTCGCTCTAATAGAACACCATCCAGGAGATCTACTCTCCAGCATAGTGCTCACAGCCAACAGTACCTAAAATTTTCTAAGAGGATGCATCTTCAGGCCTCTTACCACACACAAGTACACACAAGATAATAATATTAATAACAGTAATAATAAAGGAGGCAAAAGAAAAGCAGCCCCTTCCAGAAGGTGATAAATATGTCTTGTGGCTTTGAAAGTGATTTATCCTCAAACTCATCAAGCTGTATACAATAAATATGTACAATATTTTACAAGTCAATCATACCTCAATAAAGTGGTTTTTAAAAAATAAACATTTTTTTAATTAGGAAAAAAACCTTGGGTCATATCTCCCTTTCAGCTAATGACCCAGTATGGCTGGCTGCTAAAATCACATTATATTTTTCTTCCTCCAAGATCACCCCTCCTCATCACAGGCTGGGTGAAAATCAGCCTTCTGTTCACCCAGGAATAAAAGATAATCATCAAGAGGCATCGTGCTATAAAATTCTATTTTTAGGTTTATAAACTCAAGTTATGAAAAATAGGAACATCCAAAATTAATGGGAATAAAGCAGTACTTTGAAAAGGCATTAGTAAAAGCAGAGCTGGTAACCAGTTTCAGTCTGGTTAAAATCAATATTTTCTTTTTTAACAACAAAAGCAAAGAAAGAGTGGCATCAGGAAGCCAGGAAGGATCCCGATCTTTGAGTTAATGAGTTTCCCTACGCAAGTCCCATGTGTTCAGGCATGTTGATAGCATCACAGGCGTTATTTCAGGACAGCCAGGACGGAATCACAGAGCTATGCAGCATGTGTTTTGTAAGTTCAAGTTTCAGTGAAGATTTCTGCATTTACCCAAAACCCTTTGAAATGATTATGTAAGGAAGTAAGCACAATTTTCTACTTTAACCTTGTTGGTATTGCTGTTTTGGTGTATCTCAAAATTTTTGCAACAGCAGTTTGAGACAGTGTGATTTGATTAAGTGAGTGAAATATTCCAGGGTGAGTGCATGTAATTCATGTTTTTAAATACATGTTATAAAATGTACGTTGCCTATTAGCTTTCTAGCAACCTCCTAACTCTTCTATTTTCATCCCTTTAATTTTTATTAAATGACTTTCTTTTTTCAGCATTATCTTCTTTATTCCTAACTTCAAGGAAATAATTATTTAAATGACCTTTCTGCTAAACTTTGAAAATATTTTCCCTATCAGCTCCCATCTTTTTTAGTTATATTTTCTGCAACAATTTTCGGTAGTGTTGTCCAGAGACATAATAGTTAGCACTTACTGGCCACTTACTATGTGCCAGGCACTGCATTATCTCATTTAATTTACTGAAAGCACAGCTGTAAATTCTCCTGTTGCTTTTGCTTAGGAGAATTTGCTAAAGCCCCATTTATTAGTGTGAGAATTAGTAGCAGTTTGCTGCTTGGAGTAGACTAAAAACACATCCCGCTCTGTATTCAAGCCCAGGGACTGAACTGGCTGCCGGGTCCAGCTGGCCATGGGAAATGTCTGGATGATTTCATTTAACGCCTTTAGAAATATTTCTCACTGGGCTAATTCAAGGAAAATGGCTTGTCATGGATGATATCTGACTATAATAAGCAGCTAAAGTGCTTTCCCAATAAATATTGTAAAATGAAACAGGTGTAAAGCCACAGTTGGAAGATCAGCAGCCGAAGAGTGCTGCAAGGATTACGGGCCAACTTTCCAGCAGAAGGCTGATGCCTGGGAGGTAGCAAGGACCCGTGTTAGCAGGGCATTTCCCCCACCTCCAGTGCTCTCTAGAAATCCATCATTTATTCAAGCATTCATTTAATAAATATTGATACACTACATAGAGGCACTTTGCTGGGTCTTAGCAGGACATGAAAATTAATGCTCTTCAGCCTTAAGGAGTTGCAGGCTAGTGGGACTTAGAGGATCTGGTAGGAGCTCTGGGAAGAGCTGCCAACCCACATATGTGCAGAACGCTCCCTGCTGTGTGTAGAAAAAACCCAGGTCCCTGAGTTGAAGGAGGTACCACGGGGCAATGAGTCTGGATTGGGTAGAGAGAAAAGACCTGCAGAAGAAGCTGAAAAAGAGCAAGGTGGTGGGTGCTGGGGGCAGGAAACAGCTCCTCTCTCCTCTGGAGGAATACCAGGTTTAGAGACCTGCAAGGTGAGAGCTGAGCCCAGGCCTGTGGCCTGTGAGGCCCCCTTTCTGTGCAGAGAGGGTGGAGCTGAGTGGGTGGCAGGCGGTGGAGGAGACCCAAGGGCATACCTTGCAAGTCGCTCAACTGGCCCTGAGACAGGAGTGAGCAACACCCCCAGCATCCAATGCAGAGTGGAGGGGCCCAAAGTTAGTGTATTCTGCAGAACTCTAGGGAGGTGGGAGCTGTGGGTTGGAACTGAGGCACCTTACATGACACAAAGAAAGGAGAGCCAAGGTTGTGAGGAAGTCATTGGCTCTTAAGGGAGAGAATGTGCCCTGAGGTTCTCCTGACTCCATTACGTGCATCATGATGGTGAGGATGACGAGGTACTGAACGTTTACTACGTACTAAACATTTTTCTAGGTGCTTTACACATTATCTCACTTAATCTTGATAACAACTTTATGGAGTAAATATTATCTTTACCCTCATTTGACAAATGATAAACCTGAGTACAAGAGAGGTGATAGAACTTCCCCCAAGTTCCCACATCTAATACCCACAACAGCTGGATTTCGAACCCAGGCTGCCTGCCCTGGATTCACACTGTTAATTACTTAGCAATTTTGCCCCCTCAAAAAGGTAGTGCTTCAGAGAAATGATAATCCTTATCATTTCCTTATCATGATGCCAGATCAACATCAGTCAACACAGGAATCAAAGATGTATCTCAAAGAGCATATAATCAGGATTGCTCAGCCACATCAGTGCAGGACATGGCTTTTGGGTTTATTTGCTTCATTCTATCTGACTTGGAATTTGAGCAGAAGTTCATGCTAATGGGGTAAAGATATTAGCAGGTCCTAAAAGCCAGTAGGATAGCTAACCACCCCCGTGATGCTCTATGTGAACACTAAAAAAAACATTTTGTTACAATTAACACATGGGTCAAGACTGGACCACATTTAGACATGAGCTTCCAATGGCCAACATCTCTTAAAATTCTAATATATCACTGCCAAGGTTGGAATTACACAATGCATGCTTATTCATTCAGTCGTGTCTGACTCTTTGAGACTCCATAGACTGTAGCCCTCCAGGTTCCTCTGTCCATGGAATTTTCCAGGCAAGAATACTGGAGTGGGTTGTCATTTCTTACTCCAGGGGATCTTCCCAATCCAGGGATTGAACCCACGTCTCTTGTATCTCCTGCACTGGGGGGTGGATTCTTTACCACTGTGCCTTTTCCCAGTAATGCTGTTATATCTTGAATTGGAGTTTGAAAAAACAAGGAAAATATTACTTCTAGCTTTCAGGCTTTGGGTGAGGGACAGAGTGAGGAGGAGACTGATGAAGGCATATTTTAAAAATAGTTATGTGCACATAAAAACCTGCATGTGAAAGTTCATAATAGCTCTATTCTCAAGCAAAAGCTAGAGATGATTCAGATGACCTACAATAAGTGAAGAGTATAAAATGGCACATCCATACAAGGGCTACTACTCAGTAACAAAACATGAACTATTGAAACATGCCCCCCCCCAAGTTGTATGTGCTAATCATTAAAGTCCATTTCTGTGGGGCTGACCACCTATTCTTTCTTTCATATACTCTTAAAAACACTCAGAAAAAAGTGACAATCCCATAATAGTCTGAGAAACTGAGTGCTTGGGCAGTTTGTGTTAGACATGGCTGTCACCAGTATTATACTGAGTTATGTGTGAGCAGCAGTATGCTGGAGCCAGCTTGTACCTTTCATCTTGTCCCAACTCCATGCTCAGTGACATCATGATGATGCCTAAAATTTGCTATGGTGGAACCATTTACATCACACGTGAATGCTAAATCGCTCAGTTGTGTCCGACTCTTTGCGACCCCATGGACTATAGCCCGCCAGGGTCCTCTTTCCATGGGATTTTTCAGGCAAGAATACTGGAGTGCGTTGCCATTTCCTTCAGCAGGGGATCTTCCCAGCCCAGGGATCGAACCCACGTCTCCTGCATTGGTGGGTGGATTCTTTACCACCAGGGCCACCTGGGAAACCTCTTTACATCCCAGAAATCAGAGGTCACTTCCAATCCTGAGAGATGGTTACTAAAGCTTTACCAGCATATCACTGTGGATGAGTCACATGAATAAGTTATTTTAGAAAGTTCCAAAAGTGGGCAGTGGGGATAATCCAAGACAGAGAAATCTAACTCAGTTCATACTTTGTAGCAACATCACTGTACGATCCCTCATGTATCACCACTTAACAATCAGTTCTGAGCCAGTCACATTTCTCAAACCAGAAATAAGACTTGAGTGGAAAAACATGAGAGATCTGAATAATGAAAATATTTCAACTTTAATAAATAAAATTCTTTCACATTTCTCAGGGACTCATGAAAAATAAACATTTTTGAAATGTTCCAAAAGTTTCTGAAGCCTGGGAAAATAAACTATCATCCAACACAATGAGACAAATTGCTGAAAGGGAAAACACACGGGCAAAGTTGGCTTTGACTACCTGCAAGTGCCATGTATCCATCTGGAGGAAGGTGATTCAGCACCTACAAAACTTATTGCCTGAGCACCTTACAAACAATTTGTAATGATCAAAAACCTGTATCTTCAAAAAAGCATTTGACAACATCCAACACCCTTCTGTGATAAGGCAAAAATTCTCAGAAAGCTAGGAATAAAGGGGAACTTAACGCAATACAAAATTTCTAAGAACAAAAACAATCAAAAATGAATGAAAAAAACCCTATACAACTAAAAAGTGAAAGTCGCTCAGTCATCTTTGACTCTGCAACCCTGTGGCCTATACAGTCCATGGAATTCTCTAGCCAGAATACTGGAGTGGGTAGCCTTTCCCTTCTCCAAGGGATCTTCCCAACCCAAAGACTGAACTCAGGTCTCCCGCATTGTAGGTAGATTCCTTATCAGCTGAGCCACAAGGGAAGCCCAAGAATACTGGAGTGGGTAGCCTATCTCTTCTCCGAAGGTACTTCCCAACCCAGGAATCTGGGGTTTCCTGCATTGCAGGTGGACTCTTTACCAACTGAGCTATCAGGGAAGCCCCTATACAACCAGCATCATACTTAATAAAGAAACACTGAATGCTTTCTCCCTAGATTAGGGAAAGGACTAAATTGTTTCTCTCTCTTACTTAACAAAGAAAGTGAAAGTGTTAGTTGCTCAGTCATGTCCAACTCTTTGCCACCCCGTGGACTGTAGCCCACCAGGCTCCTCTGCCCATGGGATTTTTCAGGCAAGAATACTGGAGTGGGTTGCCATTCCCTTCTCCAGGGGATCTTCCCAACCCAGATTTCGAATCTGGGTCTCCTGCATTGCAGGCAGTTTCTTTACTGCCTGTGCCATCAGGGAAGCCCCTTATTCAACATAAGACTCTCACAATTCATTCAACATAGTATTGGAAGTTCCATGTTGTAATAGGGCAAGGAAAAGAAATAAAAGGCATTAAGATTAGAAACAAGGAAATTTAAATGTCCCTATTTTCAGATAACATTAGTGTCTTTGTAAAAAAGCCCAAGGAATATACAAAAACAAAGCAAAAAGCAAAGTCCTTTCTAGAATAAGTGAGTTCAGTAGGGCTGTAGAATGTAAGATTGATATTTTTAAAATTAATCACATTTATATGTATCAATACTAATAATTACATATGGAGAATAAAATTAAAAACACAATACCATTCACAACAAAGAAAATGAATACCTGGATATAAACTAACAAAACATGTACAGAGTCTTCATGCTGAAATTTATAAAACATTGAAGAAAGAAATCAAAGACCTAAATAATTGAGGGATATGTGGTATTTGTGGATTGAAAGACTCAACATAGATGTAATTTATCCCTAAATCAATACACAGCTTTAATGCAATCTCTATTGAAATCCCCAGCGAGAGTTTTTGTAGATTCAAACAGCATTATTCTAAAATTTATACAAAAAGGCAAAGTAACTAGAATAGCTAAAAACCAATTTTGAAAAATAAAGTGGTAGGAATCATTCTGCTTGATATTAAAGATATCAAATATTAAAGATATTAAAGAGATATATGACTTAGCTCCATAGTTTGGGGGTTAGAGTGCTGGTCTTATAAATCAGGGGTCACAAGTTCAAATCTTGCTGGGGCCTAGGCAGAGTGTCTTTGCCATAAGGAGGGTGATTCTCTGTACCTTGAACTTCCCTGGTGGCTCAGACCATAAAGCATCTGTCTGCAATGCAGGAGATCAGGGTTTAATCCTTGGGTAGGGAAGATGCCCTGAAGAATGGAATGACTATTCATTCCAGTATTCTTGCCTGGAGAGTTGCATAGACAGAGGAGCCTGGCAGGCTACAGTTCATGGGGTCACAAAGACAGACACGACTGAGCAGCTAACATTTTCACTTTCACAATAATCAAGACGGTGTGGTATTTTAGAAGGATAAATGTATAGATCAGTGGAATAGAATATATAACCCATAAATAGGCCCACCCAAATTATGCCCAACTAATTTTCTTCTATAAAAGTGCAAGAGCAATTCAATGCAGAAAGGACAGCCTTTACAACAGATAGTGCTGGAGCAATGAGACATCAGAAGCCAAAAAACAACAAAATAAAACAGAACAAAAACGGAAGAGCCTGGACTTAAGCCTCTTGCATGCTCAGTCTCTCAGTTGTGTCCAAGTCTTCACTACCCTATGGACTGTGGACAACCAGGCTCCTCTCTCCATGGGATTCTCCAGGCAAGAATACTGGAGTGGGTTGCCATTTCCTTCTCCAGGGGGTCTTCCCAACCCAGGAATTGAACACAGGTCTCCTGCATTGGCAGTCAGATTCTTTACCACTGAGCCACCAGAGATGCCCTTATAAACAATTGTATCAAAATGAATCACAGACTAACTTCTAGAACTGGTCTAGTAGGTTTCTGGTCTTTATCAGAAGACCCCTCATAGGAAAAAAAAAATGTGAACTATAACTTTTAGAAATAAACTGGAGAAAAATTGGGGGATGTAGGACTAAATAAAGAAGTCTACAAAAACATAATCTATAAAAGGAAAAACTGATAAATTAGGCCTCATCCAAAACTTTCAATTTTGCTATGCAAAAGATCTTAAAAGGATGAAAAGACAAGCCACAAACTAGGAAAAAATACATGCAAACCACATATTCAACAAAGGACTAGAATCTAGAATATATAAAAACTCAACATTAAGAAACAAACAATCAAATTAGGAAATGAGAAAAAAGCATTAATAACATGTCCCCAAAGAGAATATACAGATGGCAAGTAAGCACGTGAAAAGATGTTCAACAGCATTATCCATTAGGGGAATGCAGATTAAAACTCTAATGATAAATCACCACACACCTTTCAAAGTGGCTAAAATGAGAAACAGTAGCAGCGCCAAATTCTGTCAAGAATGCGAAAAACTGGATCATCCTTAGGTTGCTGCTGAGAATGAAAAATAAAACTCTGGACAACAATCTGGCAGCTCCACACAAAACAAAAATGTGACTACCATATAATCCAGCAGTAACACTCTTGGACATTTCTCCCAGACAATTAAAATTGATGTTTACATCAACATCTGCGAACAAATGGTCATAACAGCTTTATTCATAATGACCAAAAACTGGAAACAACTCAGATGTCTTTCACCAGATAATCACTGAACAAACATGGTACACCCATACCATGGAACACTACTCAACAATGAAGAGGGCAAAGTATGGGCACACATGGCTCAGATGAGATAATCAGGATGTACCATCAAATGTACCATCTCCTGATTATGAGATAAATGTACCATCTCCAGGGAATTATGCTAGGTGGGGAAAAAAAGAACAATCCCAAACCACAGATTCTGTGGTTTTGTTTATACAACATTCTTGAAATAACAGAATTATGGACATGATGAACAGGTCAGTTGTTGCCAAGAGAGGAGGGCACCGTGAGGGATTCTTGTGGTGATAAAAGTGCTCTTTTCCTTGAAAAGAAAATGAAATATCAATTGATATAATTTCATTGTATCAATGAAATATCCTGGTTGTGATAATATAACATTGTTTTATAAAATGTCACCACTGGGAGAAATGGAGCAAATTGTACACAGGATTCTCTAGTACTATTTCTTAGCAATTCGTGTGAATCTACAATTATCTCAAAATGAAAATTCCATTAAAAAAAAAACACCTACATCTTGGGAGCTTAAGTGTTTTCTTTTTACATTTTTATCTGTGATTTTTGCTTATAATTTTTTGTAAGTTTCTTTGAAAATATTAGCCTATTTGTATATTTAAGGAATTTTTCAAGTGTTTGGTCATTTGACACAGTAATTCTAAGCCCAGAAATATAGCCTGAGAAAAAACTCAAAATGCATATAGAGATGTTCATTGTAACAATATGTGCTAACACAAAATCCTAAAATCAAATTTGTGTCCAACATCTAAGGAGAGATTAAATAAAATATCACATCCAAATGAAAGAATATTCTGTAATCATTAAAGAAAAATTTTTTACCCTCCAAATTTCAATCACATGTATAGTATTCACAATGTGCAAGGCACTATTCCAAGATCCTTCCTTCCAAGTATTAACTCATTTAATCCTCACAGCAAGCCTCTGAGGTAACTACAATAACTACTAAATGAGGAAACTCAAACAAAGAGAAATTAAATAATTTGTCAAAAGTTATACAACTAATAAATAGCAGAGCTGGAATCTGAATCCAGAGAGTCCTGGCTCTAAAGCTTATACTATTCATCATTACACTATTTAGCCATTGTTGGGTATTATTATTATGCAGTAGAAGTAAAACTTTAAGTCAGATGCTAAAATAATGAAAAAGACAGAATTTTTCTAGAGATACATGGTTGACAACAACCAGCACTGAGAAAAAATGGCAGAGCAGATATATTGCTATAACTGCTTATGGGATCTAGAGTCATACAGTTTGAACTCGCTGTCAGTTCCCCCAATTCTAACCTATATGGCCTTGTTTAAATCATTTAATCTGTCTGGGCATGAATTAAATAATCTATAAAATAAGATTTAAAAGTACCTATTTTTCAGACTCATTGAGAGGATTATTGAAGTTCATATGTGTAAAGTAATTCTATTATAGTACATACTCAACAAATGCTAGTTTCTTTTCTCTCTGTTAACATCCAAAACACTTTTTAAAAAAGGCAGAACATATTCAGATGATCACATCAAAATATATGCCTCATGATAAATGTACCATCTCCTGATTATCACCAGCAAAATAAAATGGATGCATGAATCTAAGTGGCTTAAAGGACCATCTCAACTACATAGCCTAAAAAGTTCCTGCGAAATGTAGAACCCACAGTGTGTGTAGCTGAAGCATCTCCTAGAGCTTGAATACCCAGTACAAACAGCAAGTGGGTGGTTCTCGGTAATACTGTTTACTTGATAAATACAGCAGAGACTATAAAACATCCCTTGCAAAGTCCTAAGACTTAACAACATCAAAAGCAAATGTATACCATGCAATCTTTTATGGAACTTTATGACTCTATAAAAATGGAAACAATGGACTATTGCATCAACATACAATCCCAATACAACAATGATGCTCAAGAGACTCTGAGATACACCGTCTGGAGCAAGAGAAAGAGAGAGTGATCAAATATAACTAAACTATCTGTAGCAGGTCCAAGCAAGTAGTGTGGTATTACTTACAGCTGGAAACAGATGCTCAGAGACCCTTAAGTAAAGTGTTGTGACTTACGAGTTTCCTTGTCACGAGGATTTTTAAAAAGTCTTTCCTACACAAAGCATGAAGCTGAGGGGGAATGGATTATCTGCCATGACACAAAATATGTTTTACATTGATCATTTTAACAGTCAGGTGATTTCATATTTCATATCAATAGCGATGATAATTAGTAAAATCCTTAAAATCCTGTATCTAGAAGTCATACATGCTAAATTTGTGCAACTTGCCATGGAAAGAATGTAGGTTTTGGAGCTAAATGGAGGTTGGTCTTCTAACCTCACTCTTTAGCATTAAGATTACTTTGAGCAAGTCATTTACATTCCTCTAGTTCTCAGCTTTTGTTCTGGTTTCTTTTCCATAGGTAGGAAGTGGATTTATCCAGATTCAGAGAGAAGCGCTCTCCACAGAGTGTGGGCCGTCACAGAGGGCAAGTGCCTAAGTCTCAGTTTTATTCAGCTATAAGGTGAAGAAAATTACTTAACCTTGAAGAATTGTTATAAGATTATAGATTAGGTATGGGAAAAGAAAATATCAAGTGGCCACCAAATCAACTGCCATTATTATTATTAAATTTTAAAGTGTGAAAACTCTTTAAACACTAACAATATTTCCTGGGGCAAAAATCATACAGGATGAAATAAGTAAAATCTGAATAGTTCTAAAATGAAAGTAACCGATTAATAAATACCTGAAAAAAAAATCTTCAGATCCAGATGTCTTCTGTGGTGAATTTTCCCAAACATTAACAAAAAAAAGAAATCATGCATGTATTATTTTCAATAGCCAAGATATGGAAACAAGCTAAGTGCCCATCAGTGGATGAATGAATGAAGAAGACACACACACACAAAGGAATACCACTCAGCCATAAAAAAGAGTGGAATCTTGCCGTTTGTAAAACATGGATGGGCACTGAAGACTTTATGCTAAGAAAAATATCGTATGATCTGACCTAGCATGTGGAATCTAAAAAGCAAACCAGTAACAACAACATTATAACAGATATAGAAAGCAGACTGGCAGTTGCCAGAGAGAAAGGTGGATGTGGAAGTGGACAAAATAGGTGAAGAAGGAAAAAGGTATAAACTTGTTTGAAAGTTCCTAAGGAAGTAAATATTAAAAGTTCTCACAAGAAAAAAGAATTTTTGTCATGTGTATAGTGATGGATGGTAGCTTATTATGGTGATCATTTTGCAGTGTATATAAATATTGAATCATTATGTTATATATCTGAAACTAATATAATTTAATTATATTATTATTATATAATTAAATTATATTATCAATTATACCTCAACAAAAATTAATTAATTTTTCAAAAGAAATCATACAAATTCTATAAAACTCTTTCAGAAAATAGAAACACAAAAAACATATCCAACCTCATTTTATGAGACCAGAAGTCATTATCCTGATCCCAAAGCAGATTATAAGAATAAAAGAAAAGAAAATAAGAACAATATTACTTATGAACACAGATGCAAAAATCCTTAACAAAATGTCAGTACATCACATCTAACAATACATAAAAGGAATAATACACCACAGCCAAGTGGGGTTTATCCAGGGAATGTTTAAAACATGAGCTCACGTTTAAAACTCAGTCATGCAATCCACAATATTAACATTATTAAAAAAAAACCATACGATCATAAGCAATTGATGCAGAAAAAACATTTGAAAAAAATCAACATCCATTATGACAAAAACGCTGACAAACTAGGTCTACAAGAGAACTTCCTCAACTTGATAAAAGGTATCTACAAAAAACCTATAACTAATATTATATTTAATAGCGTAAGCTGAATGTTTTATCTCCAATACAGGGAACAAGGCAAGGATGTCCACTCTCACCAACCGTTTTCAATATCAGCAAGTCTTGTTGAGTGCAACTGGCAATAAATAGAAATAAAAGACATACCAAATAGAAAGAAAGAAAACTTCACTATTCATACATAATGCAATTGTCTACATAAAAGCTTAAGCAGTCTGGGGGAAAAAAAAGAATAAGTACATTAGCAAGTCCTCAGAATATAAGGGCACCTCACAAAAGTCAACCATACTTCTATATGCTACAGTGAATGTGGAAAACCACCTTCAACGGACTGACTCCAAACTATGCAAATAGCTCGTGCAATTCTATGTCAAAACAAACAACCCAGTCAAAAAATAGGCAGAAGATATAAATAGACATTTCTCCAAAGAAGACATGCAGATGGCCAAAAAAGCACATGAAAAACACATCACTAATTATCAGAGAAATGCAAATAAAAACTATAACAAGGTATTACCTCACACTGGTCAATATGGCTATCATCAAAAGGTCTATAAACAATAAATGCTGGAGAGGGTACAGAGAAAAAGGAACCCTCCTATACAGTTGATGGAAATATAAATTGATACAACCACTATGGAGAAAAATAGAACTAGCATATGATCCAGCAATCCACTCGTGGGCATATATTCAGAGAAAACCATAATTCAAAAAGATATATGCACCTCAATGTTCATTGCAACACTATTTACAATAAGTGAGACATGGTATGCAACTTAAATGTCCATCAATAGAGAAATGGATAAAGATGTGAGACACACACACACACGACTATTACTCAGCCATAAAAAGAACAAAATAAGTGAAGTCAGACAAAGAAAGACAAATATCATATGATATCACCTACACGTGTAATTTAAAATATGATACAAAGCAGAAGAGGAATAAAAGATTTCAAAAACAACCTTAGTTTCCAAAGGGAAAACATGGGGGGAAGGTATAAATTAGGAGCTTAGCATTAACATCCACACATTACTATATATAAAACAGATAACCAACAAGGACCCACTGCATAGCACAGGGACCTCTACTCAATATCATATTTGGTAATATAAGTAATAATCTATATGGGTAAAGTTTGAGTAAACTCTAGGAGATGGTGAGGGACAGGGAGGCCTGGCGTGCTTCGGTCCATGGGGTCGCAAAGAGTCAGACACGACTGAGCGACCGAACTGAACTGAACTGATACGGGTAAAGAATCTGAAAAAGAGTTAATATATGTATACATATAACTGAATCACTTTGCTGTACACCTGAAAGTAACACAGCATTGTAAATCAACTACATTCCAATTGAATTTTTTAAAAAAGCAGCCAGTGCCAAAAATTTATGTTCTGTATGATTTCATTTACATGACATTCTCAGAAAAGGCAACACTACAGTGACTGTGAACACATCAGTGGTTACCAGTAGCTGGGAGGAGGGGAGGATGTGACTGAAAAGGAACCACACAATGGACATTTTGGGGTGGTGCAACCGTATGTGCTTGACTGTGGGACTACTTATACAAATTTTTACATGTGTTAAAAATCTATAAAACTGTACATACAAAAAGTCAGTTTTACTGTATATAAATTTATGAAAATATTTTTGAAAAAAACATTACATTGCTAGCATCATTGTGGCCAAATTCTGTTGGGTTTGACAACTATATTACAGTGACAATCCTGTGAGTCCAGAATCAAATCGCAGATTTGGATATAACCTGATAATATGGGCATGAACTTGACAGAGTTGTATTTACTGGCCTAGAGAAAGGAACTAGACCATAATCTTTACTTAATATTTGTTTACCTTATAGAATTTTATAGTAGAAGTCTAACTGATCGTAAGACTGGCTGTCTAGAGACATTTACAAGGCTAGTCCTTAACGACATGATGGGCCAAATCAAATTGGATTTATGATCAACATTCTTCAAAACAAAGAGATTCAAGTCAGCTTAAAAGACTCAGTCTTCTTCAATCTACTAAATTTTATTTGCTATATCTTATTCTCCTAGCACTGCCTGTGTATTAATAGACATCTGTAATACAAATGGTCAGAAACTCCCTGTTCAGATATCAACTACAGTCCACTGTCTCCATTAGTACTTTTACTACACCAGAATTTAATTGGACTGAGAGCTTATGCTTGCCAACTTTTTCTAAATATAGTGCTTTCAAGCTTTATGCAGAATATGATACTTGGGCACTGAATACTTTGCTTTGTCTTGCTTGGAAATCAATGACAGGTGTGGACAGAAAATCTCTGAGCAGGCTAAAAACAAACCAATATTGAAGAAGTTCTAGAATAGTATCATTTATAAAGACATTCACTCATTCATTTATTCAAGAAATATTTACACAGTACCAGCTCTGTGATAAAAGTGAAACTGTTAGTCACTTGGTCATGTCCGACTCTTTGCAATCCCATGGACTTTAACCTGCCAGTCTCCTCTGTCCATGGAATTCTCCAGGCAAAAATACCAAAACAGGTTCCATTCCCTTCTCTAGGGGATCTTCCTAACCCAGGGATTGAACCTGCATCTCTTGAATTGCAGGCAGATTCGGAACCATCTGAGCCACCAGAGAATCTGTATTATGCTAATGAACAAGACAGATAAGGTCCCTGCTCACAGAGCTTACAACTGGATGGAGGGAATGGAGGGTGAAAAATAATCAAATAAATAGCCAAATAAATAAGATATTCACAGACTGTAATAGGCATTAGGGAGGAAGGTCCAGTTGAAATGATAGAGAATAACTGAGAGAGGCTAACTAAGAGGGGATGGTCAGAAAAGGCCCACTAGCAAAGTAAGATTTAAGCCAAGCCCTGAAGGATGAGAATGAGGTGACTGTAAAGAAATGAAGAAATGGAATTCCTAAATGGTGAAGGAAAATGCCCAAAGGCAGGAGAAGGTTCAGTGCCTCTGAGTAACAGAAAGGCCAGTGTTCATGGAGCAGTGAATGAGAGAGGATCACGGTATGAAATGAAGTCAGAGGAGTGCAGTAGACAAATTACACATAACTTATAGATCAAGCATTCAGATTTTATTCCAGAAGAAATAGGAAGCTACTAAAGAATTTTAAGCAGGGAAGTGACATATTTAATTTGTTATTTATTTTAAATCTCTCTGGTTGGTACCTAAGAGAACTGGGTTGAAAGAGACAAAGATACACCCAAGTTAAGAAGCAATTGTAGAAATTCAGATATTGAAAAAAGATAAGGAAATGGCAATCCACTCCAGTACTATTGCCTGGAAAATCCCATGGACAGAGAAGCCTGGTAGGCTACAGTCCATGGGGGTCGCAAAGAGTTGGACATGACTGAGCGGATTCACTTCACTTAATGATGACTTGAAGTTTGGTGGTAATAATGCAGAGGGGGAGAAATGGATGGATTTCAAGTCTGTTTTGGATGTAGAATCAACAATAGCTGCTGATTGGTTAGGCATGTGGAGGGCTGAAGGAGAGAGGGAAATTAGGCACAGCTCCTATGCTTTAGGAGAAGGCAATGGCAACCCTATGCTTTTTTTTTTTTTCCTTTACTCATTTATTAATTTTTCTTTTCTAAATACATTTTTTTGGTATTTATTTATTTTTTTACACGAACTCCCAAACATGAACCCCCCTCCCACCTCCCACCCCACATCTTCCCTCCAGATCATCCCCATACACCAGCCCCAAGCATCCTGCATCCTGCATTGAACATAGACTGGCAATTCATTTCTTACATGATAGTATACATATTTCAATGCTATTCTCCCAAATCATCCCTCCCTCTCCCTCTCCCTCTCCTTCTCCCTCAGAGTCCATAAGTCCGCTCTACACATCTGTATCTCTTTTGCTGTCTTGCATACAGGGTCCTCATTACCATCTTTCTAAATTCCATATATATGTGTTAGTATACTGTATTGGTGTTTTTCTTTCTGGCTTACTTCACTCTGTATAATTGGTTCCAGTTTCATCCATCTTATTAGAACTGATTCAAATGTATTCTTTTTAATGGCTGAGTAATACTCCATTGTGTATATATACCACAGCTTTCTTATCCATTCATCNTCACTGTTTCCATTGTTTCCCCATCTATCTACTATGAAGTGATGGGACTGGATGCCAGGAGTTTTAAGCCAGCTTTTTCATTTTCATCAAGAGGTTCTTTAGTTCCTCTTGGCTTTCTGCCATGAAGGTAGTATCATCTGCATATCTGAGGTTATTGATGTTTCTCCCAGCAATCTTGATTCCAGCTTATGCTTCATCCAGCCTGGCATTTCGCATGATGTATTCTGCATGTAAGTTAAATAAGCAGGGTGACAACATACAGTCTTGACACATTCCTTTCCTAATTCTGAATCAGTCTGTTGTTCCATGTCCAGTTCTAACTGTTGTTTCTTGACCTGCATACAGACTTCTCAGGAGGCAGGTAAGGTGGTCTGGTATTCTCATCTCTCAAAGAATTTTCCACAGTTTGTTGTGATCCACACAGTCTCAGGCTTTACTGTCATCGATGAAGCAGAAGTAGATCTTTTCTGGAATTCTCTTGCTTTTTCTATGATCCAACAGATGTTGGCAGTTTGATCTCTGGTTCCTCTACCTTTTCACTTAATCTCTCCTATTCATTGCTCTCTTACACCTTCTCACTAATAGAAGTGTCCAGCTGTGTGACTGGAAAGGACAGAGGTTTTGTGACTTTATAGTGACAAGAAGGATTCTCAGGTGCCCCTCCCTTGCTGATCTGCTGGATCCTAATTGGGACTTCAGTGATGTGGCAGGTACCGCCTGCCCTCTGAACAGAGGCTCTGGAAGTACAACTGGCTATCTTGGTCTTTTTGTTCAGGTAATGAGCAGACTTCACCCATAAGAGCAACCACTGTATACCACCATGGTGGCCATCCCAGAAATGTGTGGGGCTCCCATGCAACTCAACCAGTGTAGGGCTGCCCAAGTTAACACACTTAAAAGGAGGCTATATGTTGACATCTTCAACTGCACCCTTGTGTATATACTATTAAAGACAGATATTTGCAAGCCTAGAGTGGCTGTCTGATTATCCCATCTGGAGACAAGCCTGCTATAGTCTCAGCCAATTGACTCTGATCTCAGAAGTCCCACCTCTGGCAGCCTCTTCCACCTGCCCCAGTCCCTGCTCATTCCACAGGGCTCTTAGCACCCCTATAGCTCTTCAGGTTGCAGTGACTAGTACTTCCTTGGCCCAGAATGCTCCTGATAGCAGTGCCTGTGATCAGTAAAACACCATCCAGCTGGGTTTATAATTCTCTTAGGGGATCCAGATGTCCTATCACCTGCCTCCCCATCCTCTGTGGCGTCCAGAGTCCCCCATCTTTGGTGTCTTCCTCTCTACTCTGTGTTCCCAGAATTTAGAGCTCTCAGTGTACTCTAGCCACCCACATCAAAGCATCAAGCACATTCCTCTTCACATCTGCCAGCTCCGTGAGGGTGGAGACCACATCTGCTCTGTTCACTCTGGAGTTCACACTGAGTTCCTAGACAGGGCATTGTAGTTGCTCAAGACACACTGAGGGATGAACAAACAAAAGAGTGGATGAATACATACATACATACATGAGGTTCTACGCCAATGCGGCCCCGAGGGGGCATTTCCTTCCTAGCCCTTGACTTTGGTAATCCTGGGGATGCTGGTGCTATCTTCTGGGTCTGTTAGAATTCAGATAGGATCCTTGGATAGGATCTTGTTTCTACTCTGACAGTGACTTCACTGTGTCTGGATGCCAGATTAGATTCTAATAGCAGGAGACACGAGGGAGGCTGGGCATTCAAAAACGCTGTTTCCTGACATCTGGACAGAGAGAGCGCTGAGCACTACCAGGAGATGGACCATACCCCATCTTCATCCTGCTTTGTGTTACACTGTCTTACACTTATCAAGAGGTGAGAATTTCCCCATCATGATTTAACAAACAACTCTAATAAGTACATTTTATGGTCCAGGTCATATCCTTTCATGAGCCTCATTATTTTAAATCAGTTTTATAGCAATAACAGAATAAAATGTACCATAAATTATTTTTCACTAAATGTCAATTAGTGGTTCTGTTTAAGCTTCTAAATCCAAAGGAAGAAAGTTGCTTGTGCTAAATATATTGCTATGATAGAATGTGTCCAAAATGTAAGTTCATGTTAATTTTAATCTGAGATAGACCATAGAAGTCTTTTATTTTCATGAAAAAATACTGCTTTTTTATTGCCAACATCTGAAAAAAATGCTTGTGGATTTTTGCTGCCATTGTTTATTTATTATTTATTTATTCATTTATAAAATTTTTGTTGCTATTGTTTTTGCCAACATCTGAAAAAAAGTGCTTATGGAAAAAAATGCTTGTGGATTTCTGTTGCCATTGTTTATTTATTTAAAACTAAGTTTCCCTTATTTAAAAAAAGGTACTGATTTTTTTCTTTGGGTTAAAAAATATGACTGTAATTGGCTCTGGCCAGCCATAAATTCAGAGAGGAAACTAGGCTTTTTCTTATACTATGAGTAAGTTACCTAGACAAGTGTTCTAATGACCTTGTTTTTATGACAACTGCCTCTGTTCAGGATGTATTTATTGAAAACTTCCTGCAACTACTTCAGAGGTATACTTTTAAAGCAAAAGTATGATTTATTTCTAGCTTTTTGCTAGAGTGAAATAGTCCACTTTTTCTTGGATGGAGGTGGGAAGATGCTGTCCTGCTATACTGTGGACTCTGACTCAGGACAAAACTGGCTCCACATCATTGTGTCTCGCAGCCCTCACTACTATCTCATGGCCACCTTTAAAGCAGGCTCCATCAGGAATTCTGTGCTGTGGTTAACCTCTCTTCCCGTTGGATTGCCCACCAGTCTCGCTCTAATAGAACATCATCCAGGAGATCTACTCTCCAGCATAGTGCTCACAGCCAACAGTACCTAAAATTTTCTAAGAGGATGCATCTTCAGGCCTCTTACCACACACAAGTACACACAAGATAATAATATTAATAACAGTAATAATAAAGGAGGCAAAAGAAAAGCAGCCCCTTCCAGAAGGTGATAAATATGTCTTGTGGCTTTGAAAGTGATTTATCCTCAAGCTCATCAAGCTGTATACAATAAATATGTACAATATTTTACAAGTCAATCATACCTCAATAAAGTGGTTTTTAAAAAATAAACATTTTTTTAATTAGGAAAAAAACCTTGGGTCATATCTCCCTTTCAGCTAATGACCCAGTATGGCTGGCTGCTAAAATCACATTATATTTTTCTTCCTCCAAGATCACCCCTCCTCATCACAGGCTGGGTGAAAATCAGCCTTCTGTTCACCCAGGAATAAAAGATAATCATCAAGAGGCATCGTGCTATAAAATTCTATTTTTAGGTTTATAAACTCAAGTTGTGAAAAATAGGAACATCCAAAATTAATGGGAGTAAAGCAGTACTTTGAAAAGGCATTAGTAAAAGCAGAGCTGGTAACCAGTTTCAGTCTGGTTAAAAACAATATTTTCTTTTTTAACAACAAAAGCAAAGAAAGAGTGGCATCAGGAAGCCAGGAAGGATCCCGATCTTTGAGTTAATGAGTTTCCCTACGCAAGTCCCATGTGTTCAGGCATGTTGATAGCATCACAGGCGTTATTTCAGGACAGCCAGGACGGAATCACAGAGCTATGCAGCATGTGTTTTGTAAGTTCAAGTTTCAGTGAAGATTTCTGCATTTACCCAAAACCCTTTGAAATGATTATGTAAGGAAGTAAGCACAATTTTCTACTTTAACCTTGTTGGTATTGCTGTTTTGGTGTATCTCAAAATTTTTGTAACAGCAGTTTGAGACAGTGTGATTTGATTAAGTGAGTGAAATATTCCAGGGTGAGTGCATGTAATTCATGTTTTTAAATACATGTTATAAAATGTACGTTGCCTATTAGCTTTCTAGCAACCTCCTAACTCTTCTATTTTCATCCCTTTAATTTTTATTAAATGACTTTCTTTTTTCAGCATTATCTTCTTTATTCCTAACTTCAAGGAAATAATTATTTAAATGACCTTTCTGCTAAACTTTGAAAATATTTTCCCTATCAGCTCCCATCTTTTTTAGTTATATTTTCTGCAACAATTTTCGGTAGTGTTGTCCAGAGACATAATAGTTAGCACTTACTGGCCACTTACTATGTGCCAGGCACTGCATTATCTCATTTAATTTACTGAAAGCACAGCTGTAAATTCTCCTGTTGCTTTTGCTTAGGAGAATTTGCTAAAGCCCCATTTATTAGTGTGAGAATTAGTAGCAGTTTGCTGCTTGGAGTAGACTAAAAACACATCCCGCTCTGTATTCAAGCCCAGGGACTGAACTGGCTGCCGGGTCCAGCTGGCCATGGGAAATGTCTGGATGATTTCATTTAACGCCTTTAGAAATATTTCTCACTGGGCTAATTCAAGGAAAATGGCTTGTCATGGATGATATCTGACTATAATAAGCAGCTAAAGTGCTTTCCCAATAAATATTGTAAAATGAAACAGGTGTAAAGCCACAGTTGGAAGATCAGCAGCCGAAGAGTGCTGCAAGGATTACGGGCCAACTTTCCAGCAGAAGGCTGATGCCTGGGAGGTAGCAAGGACCCGTGTTAGCAGGGCATTTCCCCCACCTCCAGTGCTCTCTAGAAATCCATCATTTATTCAAGCATTCATTTAATAAATATTGATACACTACATAGAGGCACTTTGCTGGGTCTTAGCAGGACATGAAAATTAATGCTCTTCAGCCTTAAGGAGTTGCAGGCTAGTGGGACTTAGAGGATCTGGTAGGAGCTCTGGGAAGAGCTGCCAACCCACATATGTGCAGAACGCTCCCTGCTGTGTGTAGAAAAAACCCAGGTCCCTGAGTTGAAGGAGGTACCACGGGGCAATGAGTCTGGATTGGGTAGAGAGAAAAGACCTGCAGAAGAAGCTGAAAAAGAGCAAGGTGGTGGGTGCTGGGGGCAGGAAACAGCTCCTCTCTCCTCTGGAGGAATACCAGGTTTAGAGACCTGCAAGGTGAGAGCTGAGCCCAGGCCTGTGGCCTGTGAGGCCCCCTTTCTGTGCAGAGAGGGTGGAGCTGAGTGGGTGGCAGGCGGTGGAGGAGACCCAAGGGCATACCTTGCAAGTCGCTCAACTGGCCCTGAGACAGGAGTGAGCAACACCCCCAGCATCCAATGCAGAGTGGAGGGGCCCAAAGTTAGTGTATTCTGCAGAACTCTAGGGAGGTGGGAGCTGTGGGTTGGAACTGAGGCACCTTACATGACACAAAGAAAGGAGAGCCAAGGTTGTGAGGAAGTCATTGGCTCTTAAGGGAGAGAATGTGCCCTGAGGTTCTCCTGACTCCATTACGTGCATCATGATGGTGAGGATGACGAGGTACTGAACGTTTACTACGTACTAAACATTTTTCTAGGTGCTTTACACATTATCTCACTTAATCTTGATAACAACTTTATGGAGTAAATATTATCTTTACCCTCATTTGACAAATGATAAACCTGAGTACAAGAGAGGTGATAGAACTTCCCCCAAGTTCCCACATCTAATACCCACAACAGCTGGATTTCGAACCCAGGCTGCCTGCCCTGGATTCACACTGTTAATTACTTAGCAATTTTGCCCCCTCAAAAAGGTAGTGCTTCAGAGAAATGATAATCCTTATCATTTCCTTATCATGATGCCAGATCAACATCAGTCAACACAGGAATCAAAGATGTATCTCAAAGAGCATATAATCAGGATTGCTCAGCCACATCAGTGCAGGACATGGCTTTTGGGTTTATTTGCTTCATTCTATCTGACTTGGAATTTGAGCAGAAGTTCATGCTAATGGGGTAAAGATATTAGCAGGTCCTAAAAGCCAGTAGGATAGCTAACCACCCCCGTGATGCTCTATGTGAACACTAAAAAAAACATTTTGTTACAATTAACACATGGGTCAAGACTGGACCACATTTAGACATGAGCTTCCAATGGCCAACATCTCTTAAAATTCTAATATATCACTGCCAAGGTTGGAATTACACAATGCATGCTTATTCATTCAGTCGTGTCTGACTCTTTGAGACTCCATAGACTGTAGCCCTCCAGGTTCCTCTGTCCATGGAATTTTCCAGGCAAGAATACTGGAGTGGGTTGTCATTTCTTACTCCAGGGGATCTTCNAATATATCACTGCCAAGGTTGGAATTACACAATGCATGCTTATTCATTCAGTCGTGTCTGACTCTTTGAGACTCCATAGACTGTAGCCCTCCAGGTTCCTCTGTCCATGGAATTTTCCAGGCAAGAATACTGGAGTGGGTTGTCATTTCTTACTCCAGGGGATCTTCCCAATCCAGGGATTGAACCCACGTCTCTTGTATCTCCTGCACTGGGGGGTGGATTCTTTACCACTGTGCCTTTTCCCAGTAATGCTGTTATATCTTGAATTGGAGTTTGAAAAAACAAGGAAAATATTACTTCTAGCTTTCAGGCTTTGGGTGAGGGACAGAGTGAGGAGGAGACTGATGAAGGCATATTTTAAAAATAGTTATGTGCACATAAAAACCTGCATGTGAAAGTTCATAATAGCTCTATTCTCAAGCAAAAGCTAGAGATGATTCAGATGACCTACAATAAGTGAAGAGTATAAAATGGCACATCCATACAAGGGCTACTACTCAGTAACAAAACATGAACTATTGAAACATGCCCCCCCCCAAGTTGTATGTGCTAATCATTAAAGTCCATTTCTGTGGGGCTGACCACCTATTCTTTCTTTCATATACTCTTAAAAACACTCAGAAAAAAGTGACAATCCCATAATAGTCTGAGAAACTGAGTGCTTGGGCAGTTTGTGTTAGACATGGCTGTCACCAGTATTATACTGAGTTATGTGTGAGCAGCAGTATGCTGGAGCCAGCTTGTACCTTTCATCTTGTCCCAACTCCATGCTCAGTGACATCATGATGATGCCTAAAATTTGCTATGGTGGAACCATTTACATCACACGTGAATGCTAAATCGCTCAGTTGTGTCCGACTCTTTGCGACCCCATGGACTATAGCCCGCCAGGGTCCTCTTTCCATGGGATTTTTCAGGCAAGAATACTGGAGTGCGTTGCCATTTCCTTCAGCAGGGGATCTTCCCAGCCCAGGGATCGAACCCACGTCTCCTGCATTGGTGGGTGGATTCTTTACCACCAGGGCCACCTGGGAAACCTCTTTACATCCCAGAAATCAGAGGTCACTTCCAATCCTGAGAGATGGTTACTAAAGCTTTACCAGCATATCACTGTGGATGAGTCACATGAATAAGTTATTTTAGAAAGTTCCAAAAGTGGGCAGTGGGGATAATCCAAGACAGAGAAATCTAACTCAGTTCATACTTTGTAGCAACATCACTGTACGATCCCTCATGTATCACCACTTAACAATCAGTTCTGAGCCAGTCACATTTCTCAAACCAGAAATAAGACTTGAGTGGAAAAACATGAGAGATCTGAATAATGAAAATATTTCAACTTTAATAAATAAAATTCTTTCACATTTCTCAGGGACTCATGAAAAATAAACATTTTTGAAATGTTCCAAAAGTTTCTGAAGCCTGGGAAAATAAACTATCATCCAACACAATGAGACAAATTGCTGAAAGGGAAAACACACGGGCAAAGTTGGCTTTGACTACCTGCAAGTGCCATGTATCCATCTGGAGGAAGGTGATTCAGCACCTACAAAACTTATTGCCTGAGCACCTTACAAACAATTTGTAATGATCAAAAACCTGTATCTTCAAAAAAGCATTTGACAACATCCAACACCCTTCTGTGATAAGGCAAAAATTCTCAGAAAGCTAGGAATAAAGGGGAACTTAACGCAATACAAAATTTCTAAGAACAAAAACAATCAAAAATGAATGAAAAAAACCCTATACAACTAAAAAGTGAAAGTCGCTCAGTCATCTTTGACTCTGCAACCCTGTGGCCTATACAGTCCATGGAATTCTCTAGCCAGAATACTGGAGTGGGTAGCCTTTCCCTTCTCCAAGGGATCTTCCCAACCCAAAGACTGAACTCAGGTCTCCCGCATTGTAGGTAGATTCCTTATCAGCTGAGCCACAAGGGAAGCCCAAGAATACTGGAGTGGGTAGCCTATCTCTTCTCCAAAGGTACTTCCCAACCCAGGAATCTGGGGTTTCCTGCATTGCAGGTGGACTCTTTACCAACTGAGCTATCAGGGAAGCCCCTATACAACTAACATCATACTTAATAAAGAAACACTGAATGCTTTCTCCCTAGATTAGGGAAAGGACTAAATTGTTTCTCTCTCTTACTTAACAAAGAAAGTGAAAGTGTTAGTTGCTCAGTCATGTCCAACTCTTTGCCACCCCGTGGACTGTAGCCCACCAGGCTCCTCTGCCCATGGGATTTTTCAGGCAAGAATACTGGAGTGGGTTGCCATTCCCTTCTCCAGGGGATCTTCCCAACCCAGATTTCGAATCTGGGTCTCCTGCATTGCAGGCAGTTTCTTTACTGCCTGTGCCATCAGGGAAGCCCCTTATTCAACATAAGACTCTCACAATTCATTCAACATAGTATTGGAAGTTCCATGTTGTAATAGGGCAAGGAAAAGAAATAAAAGGCATTAAGATTAGAAACAAGGAAATTTAAATGTCCCTATTTTCAGATAACATTAGTGTCTTTGTAAAAAAGCCCAAGGAATATACAAAAACAAAGCAAAAAGCAAAGTCCTTTCTAGAATAAGTGAGTTCAGTAGGGCTGTAGAATGTAAGATTGATATTTTTAAAATTAATCACATTTATATGTATCAATACTAATAATTACATATGGAGAATAAAATTAAAAACACAATACCATTCACAACAAAGAAAATGAATACCTGGATATAAACTAACAAAACATGTACAGAGTCTTCATGCTGAAATTTATAAAACATTGAAGAAAGAAATCAAAGACCTAAATAATTGAGGGATATGTGGTATTTGTGGATTGAAAGACTCAACATAGATGTAATTTATCCCTAAATCAATACACAGCTTTAATGCAATCTCTATTGAAATCCCCAGCGAGAGTTTTTGTAGATTCAAACAGCATTATTCTAAAATTTATACAAAAAGGCAAAGTAACTAGAATAGCTAAAAACCAATTTTGAAAAATAAAGTGGTAGGAATCATTCTGCTTGATATTAAAGATATCAAATATTAAAGATATTAAAGAGATATATGACTTAGCTCCATAGTTTGGGGGTTAGAGTGCTGGTCTTATAAATCAGGGGTCACAAGTTCAAATCTTGCTGGGGCCTAGGCAGAGTGTCTTTGCCATAAGGAGGGTGATTCTCTGTACCTTGAACTTCCCTGGTGGCTCAGACCATAAAGCATCTGTCTGCAATGCAGGAGATCAGGGTTTAATCCTTGGGTAGGGAAGATGCCCTGAAGAATGGAATGACTATTCATTCCAGTATTCTTGCCTGGAGAGTTGCATAGACAGAGGAGCCTGGCAGGCTACAGTTCATGGGGTCACAAAGACAGACACGACTGAGCAGCTAACATTTTCACTTTCACAATAATCAAGATGGTGTGGTATTTTAGAAGGATAAATGTATAGATCAGTGGAATAGAATATATAACCCATAAATAGGCCCACCCAAATTATGCCCAACTAATTTTCTTCTATAAAAGTGCAAGAGCAATTCAATGCAGGAAGGACAGCCTTTACAACAGATAGTGCTGGAGCAATGAGACATCAGAAGCCAAAAAACAACAAAATAAAACAGAACAAAAACGGAAGAGCCTGGACTTAAGCCTCTTGCATGCTCAGTCTCTCAGTTGTGTCCAAGTCTTCACTACCCTATGGACTGTGGACAACCAGGCTCCTCTCTCCATGGGATTCTCCAGGCAAGAATACTGGAGTGGGTTGCCATTTCCTTCTCCAGGGGGTCTTCCCAACCCAGGAATTGAACACAGGTCTCCTGCATTGGCAGTCAGATTCTTTACCACTGAGCCACCAGAGATGCCCTTATAAACAATTGTATCAAAATGAATCACAGACTAACTTCTAGAACTGGTCTAGTAGGTTTCTGGTCTTTATCAGAAGACCCCTCATAGGAAAAAAAAAATGTGAACTATAACTTTTAGAAATAAACTGGAGAAAAATTGGGGGATGTAGGACTAAATAAAGAAGTCTACAAAAACATAATCTATAAAAGGAAAAACTGATAAATTAGGCCTCATCCAAAACTTTCAATTTTGCTATGCAAAAGATCTTAAAAGGATGAAAAGACAAGCCACAAACTAGGAAAAAATACATGCAAACCACATATTCAACAAAGGACTAGAATCTAGAATATATAAAAACTCAACATTAAGAAACAAACAATCAAATTAGGAAATGAGAAAAAAGCATTAATAACATGTCCCCAAAGAGAATATACAGATGGCAAGTAAGCACGTGAAAAGATGTTCAACAGCATTATCCATTAGGGGAATGCAGATTAAAACTCTAATGATAAATCACCACACACCTTTCAAAGTGGCTAAAATGAGAAACAGTAGCAGCGCCAAATTCTGTCAAGAATGCGAAAAACTGGATCATCCTTAGGTTGCTGCTGAGAATGAAAAATAAAACTCTGGACAACAATCTGGCAGCTCCACACAAAACAAAAATGTGACTACCATATAATCCAGCAGTAACACTCTTGGACATTTCTCCCAGACAATTAAAATTGATGTTTACATCAACATCTGCGAACAAATGGTCATAACAGCTTTATTCATAATGACCAAAAACTGGAAACAACTCAGATGTCTTTCACCAGATAATCACTGAACAAACATGGTACACCCATACCATGGAACACTACTCAACAATGAAGAGGGCAAAGTATGGGCACACATGGCTCAGATGAGATAATCAGGATGTACCATCAAATGTACCATCTCCTGATTATGAGATAAATGTACCATCTCCAGGGAATTATGCTAGGTGGGGAAAAAAAGAACAATCCCAAACCACAGATTCTGTGGTTTTGTTTATACAACATTCTTGAAATAACAGAATTATGGACATGATGAACAGGTCAGTTGTTGCCAAGAGAGGAGGGCACCGTGAGGGATTCTTGTGGTGATAAAAGTGCTCTTTTCCTTGAAAAGAAAATGAAATATCAATTGATATAATTTCATTGTATCAATGAAATATCCTGGTTGTGATAATATAACATTGTTTTATAAAATGTCACCACTGGGAGAAATGGAGCAAATTGTACACAGGATTCTCTAGTACTATTTCTTAGCAATTCGTGTGAATCTACAATTATCTCAAAATGAAAATTCCATTAAAAAAAAAAAACCTACATCTTGGGAGCTTAAGTGTTTTCTTTTTACATTTTTATCTGTGATTTTTGCTTATAATTTTTTGTAAGTTTCTTTGAAAATATTAGCCTATTTGTATATTTAAGGAATTTTTCAAGTGTTTGGTCATTTGACACAGTAATTCTAAGCCCAGAAATATAGCCTGAGAAAAAACTCAAAATGCATATAGAGATGTTCATTGTAACAATATGTGCTAACACAAAATCCTAAAATCAAATTTGTGTCCAACATCTAAGGAGAGATTAAATAAAATATCACATCCAAATGAAAGAATATTCTGTAATCATTAAAGAAAAATTTTTTACCCTCCAAATTTCAATCACATGTATAGTATTCACAATGTGCAAGGCACTATTCCAAGATCCTTCCTTCCAAGTATTAACTCATTTAATCCTCACAGCAAGCCTCTGAGGTAACTACAATAACTACTAAATGAGGAAACTCAAACAAAGAGAAATTAAATAATTTGTCCAAAGTTATACAACTAATAAATAGCAGAGCTGGAATCTGAATCCAGAGAGTCCTGGCTCTAAAGCTTATACTATTCATCATTACACTATTTAGCCATTGTTGGGTATTATTATTATGCAGTAGAAGTAAAGCTTTAAGTCAGATGCTAAAATAATAAAAAAGACAGAATTTTTCTAGAGATACATGGTTGACAACAACCAGCACTGAGAAAAAATGGCAGAGCAGATATATTGCTATAACTGCTTATGGGATCTAGAGTCATACAGTTTGAACTCGCTGTCAGTTCCCCCAATTCTAACCTATATGGCCTTGTTTAAATCATTTAATCTGTCTGGGCATGAATTAAATAATCTATAAAATAAGATTTAAAAGTACCTATTTTTCAGACTCATTGAGAGGATTATTGAAGTTCATATGTGTAAAGTAATTCTATTATAGTACATACTCAACAAATGCTAGTTTCTTTTCTCTCTGTTAACATCCAAAACACTTTTTAAAAAAGGCAGAACATATTCAGATGATCACATCAAAATATATGCCTCATGATAAATGTACCATCTCCTGATTATCACCAGCAAAATAAAATGGATGCATGAATCTAAGTGGCTTAAAGGACCATCTCAACTACATAGCCTAAAAAGTTCCTGCGAAATGTAGAACCCACAGTGTGTGTAGCTGAAGCATCTCCTAGAGCTTGAATACCCAGCACAAACAGCAAGTGGGTGGTTCTCGGTAACACTGTTTACTTGATAAATACAGCAGAGACTATAAAACATCCCTTGCAAAGTCCTAAGACTTAACAACATCAAAAGCAAATGTATACCATGCAATCTTTTATGGAACTTTATGACTCTATAAAAATGGAAACAATGGACTATTGCATCAACATACAATCCCAATACAACAATGATGCTCAAGAGACTCTGAGATACACCGTTTGGAGCAAGAGAAAGAGAGAGTGATCAAATATAACTAAACTATCTGTAGCAGGTCCAAGCAAGTAGTGTGGTATTACTTACAGCTGGAAACAGATGCTCAGAGACCCTTAAGTAAAGTGTTGTGACTTACGAGTTTCCTTGTCACAAGGATTTTTAAAAAGTCTTTCCTACACAAAGCATGAAGCTGAGGGGGAATGGATTATCTGCCATGACACAAAATATGTTTTACATTGATCATTTTAACAGTCAGGTGATTTCATATTTCATATCAATAGCGATGATAATTAGTAAAATCCTTAAAATCCTGTATCTAGAAGTCATACATGCTAAATTTGTGCAACTTGCCATGGAAAGAATGTAGGTTTTGGAGCTAAATGGAGGTTGGTCTTCTAACCTCACTCTTTAGCATTAAGATTACTTTGAGCAAGTCATTTACATTCCTCTAGTTCTCAGCTTTTGTTCTGGTTTCTTTTCCATAGGTAGGAAGTGGATTTATCCAGATTCAGAGAGAAGCGCTCTCCACAGAGTGTGGGCCGTCACAGAGGGCAAGTGCCTAAGTCTCAGTTTTATTCAGCTATAAGGTGAAGAAAATTACTTAACCTTGAAGAATTGTTATAAGATTATAGATTAGGTATGGGAAAAGAAAATATCAAGTGGCCACCAAATCAACTGCCATTATTATTATTAAATTTTAAAGTGTGAAAACTCTTTAAACACTAACAATATTTCCTGGGGCAAAAATCATACAGGATGAAATAAGTAAAATCTGAATAGTTCTAAAATGAAAGTAACCGATTAATAAATACCTGAAAAAAAAATCTTCAGATCCAGATGTCTTCTGTGGTGAATTTTCCCAAACATTAACAAAAAAAAGAAATCATGCATGTATTATTTTCAATAGCCAAGATATGGAAACAAGCTAAGTGCCCATCAGTGGATGAATGAATGAAGAAGACACACACACACAAAGGAATACCACTCAGCCATAAAAAAGAGTGGAATCTTGCCGTTTGTAAAACATGGATGGGCACTGAAGACTTTATGCTAAGAAAAATATCGTATGATCTGATCTAGCATGTGGAATCTAAAAAGCAAACCAGTAACAACAACATTATAACAGATATAGAAAGCAGACTGGCAGTTGCCAGAGAGAAAGGTGGATGTGGAAGTGGACAAAATAGGTGAAGAAGGAAAAAGGTATAAACTTGTTTGAAAGTTCCTAAGGAAGTAAATATTAAAAGTTCTCACAAGAAAAAAGAATTTTTGTCATGTGTATAGTGATGGATGGTAGCTTATTATGGTGATCATTTTGCAGTGTATATAAATATTGAATCATTATGTTATATATCTGAAACTAATATAATTTAATTATATTATTATTATATAATTAAATTATATTATCAATTATACCTCAACAAAAATTAATTAATTTTTCAAAAGAAATCATACAAATTCTATAAAACTTTCAGAAAATAGAAACACAAAAAACATATCCAACCTCATTTTATGAGACCAGAAGTCATTATCCTGATCCCAAAGCAGATTATAAGAATAAAAGAAAAGAAAATAAGAACAATATTACTTATGAACACAGATGCAAAAATCCTTAACAAAATGTCAGTACATCACATCTAACAATACATAAAAGGAATAATACACCACAACCAAGTGGGGTTTATCCAGGGAATGTTTAAAACATGAGCTCACGTTTAAAACTCAGTCATGCAATCCACAATATTAACATTATTAAAAAAAACCCATATGATCATAAGCAATTGATGCAGAAAAAACATTTGAAAAAAATCAACATCCATTATGACAAAAACGCTGACAAACTAGGTCTACAAGAGAACTTCCTCAACTTGATAAAAGGTATCTACAAAAAACCTATAACTAATATTATATTTAATAGCGTAAGCTGAATGTTTTATCTCCAATACAGGGAACAAGGCAAGGATGTCCACTCTCACCAACCATTTTCAATATCAGCAAGTCTTGTTGAGTGCAACTGGCAATAAATAGAAATAAAAGACATACCAAATAGAAAGAAAGAAAACTTCACTATTCATACATAATGCAATTGTCTACATAAAAGCTTAAGCAGTCTGGGGGAAAAAAAAGAATAAGTACATTAGCAAGTCCTCAGAATATAAGGGCACCTCACAAAAGTCAACCATACTTCTATATGCTACAGTGAATGTGGAAAACCACCTTCAACGGACTGACTCCAAACTATGCAAATAGCTCGTGCAATTCTATGTCAAAACAAACAACCCAGTCAAAAAATAAGCAGAAGATATAAATAGACATTTCTCCAAAGAAGACATGCAGATGGCCAAAAAAGCACATGAAAAACACATCACTAATTATCAGAGAAATGCAAATAAAAACTATAACAAGGTATTACCTCACACTGGTCAATATGGCTATCATCAAAAGGTCTATAAACAATAAATGCTGGAGAGGGTACAGAGAAAAAGGAACCCTCCTATACAGTTGATGGAAATATAAATTGATACAACCACTATGGAGAAAAATAGAACTAGCATATGATCCAGCAATCCACTCGTGGGCATATATTCAGAGAAAACCATAATTCAAAAAGATATATGCACCTCAATGTTCATTGCAACACTATTTACAATAAGTGAGACATGGTATGCAACTTAAATGTCCATCAATAGAGAAATGGATAAAGATGTGATACACACACGCACACGACTATTACTCAGCCATAAAAAGAACAAAATAAGTGAAGTCAGACAAAGAAAGACAAATATCATATGATATCACCTACACGTGTAATTTAAAATATGATACAAAGCAGAAGAGGAATAAAAGATTTCAAAAACAACCTTAGTTTCCAAAGGGAAAACATGGGGGGAAGGTATAAATTAGGAGCTTAGCATTAACATCCACACATTACTATATATAAAACAGATAACCAACAAGGACCCACTGCATAGCACAGGGACCTCTACTCAATATCCTATTTGGTAATATAAGTAATAATCTATATGGGTAAAGTTTGAGTAAACTCTAGGAGATGGTGAGGGACAGGGAGGCCTGGCGTGCTTCGGTCCATGGGGTCGCAAAGAGTCAGACACGACTGAGCGACCGAACTGAACTGAACTGATACGGGTAAAGAATCTGAAAAAGAGTTAATATATGTATACATATAACTGAATCACTTTGCTGTACACCTGAAAGTAACACAGCATTGTAAATCAACTACATTCCAATTGAATTTTTTAAAAAAGCAGCCAGTGCCAAAAATTTATGTTCTGTATGATTTCATTTACATGACATTCTCAGAAAAGGCAACACTACAGTGACTGTGAACACATCAGTGGTTACCAGTAGCTGGGAGGAGGGGAGGATGTGACTGAAAAGGAACCACACAATGGACATTTTGGGGTGGTGCAACCGTATGTGCTTGACTGTGGGACTACTTATACAAATTTTTACATGTGTTAAAA
>SJYX01018458.1:0-34298 GCA_006410675.1 Oreotragus oreotragus
CAGTGAGCCTAATTTCTCCAGCTCTGTTTTTCTTTCTCAGGATCGCTTTGGCTCTTCAGGGTCTTTGTGTTTCCATACATGTTTTAAGATTTTTGTTGTTGTTGTTGTTCTAGATCTGCAAAACATGCCATCAGTAATTTGATAGAGATTTTGCCTTGGGTAGAACAGTCATTTTGACAATATTGATTCTTCCAATCGAAGAACATGGTATATCTTTCCGTCTGTTTCTGTTATCTTCTATTGATACTTCTTTCGTGAGTGTCTTACAGTTTTCAGAGTAGAGGTTTTTTGACTGCTTAGGTAGCTTAGGTATTCCTTAGGTATTCCTAGCTGTTATATCCTTTTTGATGTAATGCTAAATGTAATTATTTCCTGAATTTCTCTTTCATTGTAAGTATGTAAAAATGCAAGAGATTTCTGTGTATTTAATTTGCATCCTGCAACTATGCTGAATTAATCTGGTAGCATCTTTAGGATTTTCTAAGTGTATAATCATGTCATCTGCAAACAGTGACAGTTTTAATGTCATTTTTTCCCCCAATTTGGGTTCCTTTAATTTCTTTTTCTTCTCTGATTGCCTTGGCTAGGAAATTCCAAACCATGTTAAGTAAAAGTGGCAAGAATATAGACATCCTTGTCTTGTTCCTGATTTTAGAGGAAATGATTTCAGATTTTCACCACTGAGTATTATGTTAGCTGTGGGTTTGTCATATATGCTTTTTATTATATTGAGGTATGTTCTCTCTATACCAAATTTCTAGAGTTTTTTTTAAATCATAAATGGTTGTTGAATTTTGTCAAAAGCTTTCTCCACATCTACTGAGATGATCATATGGTTTTTATTCTTCAATTTGTTAATGTGTTTATCACACTGATTAATTTGCAGATATTGAAAAATTCTTGCCTNAAATTTCTAGAGTTTTTTTTAAATCATAAATGGTTGTTGAATTTTGTCAAAAGCTTTCTCCACATCTACTGAGATGATCATATGGTTTTTATTCTTCAATTTGTTAATGTGTTTATCACACTGATTAATTTGCAGATATTGAAAAATTCTTGCCTCTCTGGGATAAATCCCACTTGATCATGGTGTATGATACTTTTAATGTACTGTTGGATTCAGTGTGCTAGTATTTTGTTGGAAACTTTTGTGTCTATGTTCATTAGCAATATTGCCTGTAATTTTCTTTTTTGTGTGTGTGGTATCTTTGGTTTTGGTATCAGGGTGATGGTGGCCTCATAGAATGAGTTTCAGAGTGTTCCTTCCTCTGCAGTTTTTTGGAATAAGTTCAGAAGGATAGGCGTGACCTCTTTTCTAATGTTTGATAGAATTTTCCTGTGAAGCCATCTGGTCCAGGAATTTTGTTTGTTGGGAGTTGTTTTGTTTGTTTGGGGGTTGTAATTTGTTTTTTGGCTGTGCTGCAAGGCCTGCGAGATCCCAGGTCCCTGGCCAGAGATCAAACCCAGGCTGCCGACAGTGGAAGCACTGAGACCTAACCACTGGACCACCATGGGATTCCCGCTGGGAGTTTTAGAATCACAGTTTCAGTACCAGTGCTTGTGTTTGGTCTGTTCACATTTTCAATTTCTTCTTGGTTCGGTTTTGGAGACTGTACCTTTCTAAGGATTTGTCCATTTTTTTGAGTTGTCTATTTTATTGGCATATAGTTGCTTGTAGCAGTCACTTACGATCCTTTGCATCTCTGTGGTGTCCATTGCAACTTCTTTTTCAGTTGTAATTTTATTGATTTGAGCCCTTTCCCTTTTCTTCTTGATGAGTCTGGCTAAAGATTTATCAGTTTTATCTTTTCCCAGAACCAGTTTTTAGTTTCATTGATCTTTTCTATTGTTTTCTTCTTGTCTATCTCATTTCTGCTCTGATCTTTATGATTTCTTTCCTTCTGCTAACTTTGGGTTTCATTCGTTCTTTCTCTAGTTGCTTTAGGTGTAAGCTTAGGTTGTTTGTTTGAGATTTTTCTTGTTTCCTGAGGTAAGATTGTGCTGCTATAAACTTCCCTCTTAAAAGTGCTTTTTGCTGCATTAAGGTTTTGGCCTGTTGTGTTTTGTTTTGATTTGTCTCTAGGTAATTTTTTGATTTCCTCTTTGATTTCTTTAATGATCCACTGGTTGTTGAGTAGCATATTGTTTTTCCTTTATATATTTGTGTTGTTTATAGTTTTTCCCTTATAGTTGATTTTTCATCTCATAGTGTTGTGGGAAAGAGGCTTGATATGATTTCAAATTTTTAAAATTTAACTCTGCCACCAGTGTTTTGCCTGCAGTGAGGTACAGCCACCCCTGCTTGCCCAGGAGACCCTCCAAACCCAGAAGGTAGGTCTGGCCCTCGCTCCTATGAAGTCATTGCTTTTTCCTCTGGGTCCTGGTGCTCATGAGACTTTGTGTGTACCCTCAAGAAGTAGAATTTGCTTCCCCTAGTCCTGTGGAGTTCCTGCATTCAAGTCCTGTTGGCCTTCAGCGTTAAATGCTCAGGGTGCTCTTATCATAGTGTTGTGGGAAAGAGGCTTGATATGATTTCAAATTTTTAAAATTTAACTCTGCCACCAGTGTTTTGCCTGCAGTGAGGTACAGCCACCCCTGCTTGCCCAGGAGACCCTCCAAACCCAGAAGGTAGGTCTGGCCCTCGCTCCTATGAAGTCATTGCTTTTTCCTCTGGGTCCTGGTGCTCATGAGACTTTGTGTGTACCCTCAAGAAGTAGAATTTGCTTCCCCTAGTCCTGTGGAGTTCCTGCATTCAAGTCCTGTTGGCCTTCAGCGTTAAATGCTCAGGGTGCTCTTCTGCTTCCTGATGCCAGACCTGGGGCTCTCCAGGTGGGAGAGCCTGACCTGGGGCCAGGGACTTTTACTTTTGTGGGAGAACCTGTATGATATGATTATTTCCCAGTTTGTGGGTTGCCTATCCACTGGGTGTGGGATTTGTTTGTATCGCAAATGTGCCCCTCTTGCCTTCTCATTGTGGTGGCTTCTTTGTTTATTGAAAAAGAATATCTTTTCTGTAGGTTCTAGTCTTTTTTCAATCAATCACGGTTCAGCAGTTACTTTTGACTTTGGTGTTTTCATGAGTAGGTGACCTCAGGTGCTTCTACTCTGCCATCCTTTCCCTGGCCCTGATTTTTGCCACTTTAATTACAGTGTATCTTGGTATGGTCCTCTCTGTTTAGAATTTCTGTTTCCTGGACCTGGACGTGTTTCCTTTCCCAGGTTAGGGATGTATTCAGCTATTAGGTCTTCAAATACATTCTCTGCCCCTGCCTATATCTCTTATATATGACTACCTCTCTCTCTCTCTTCAGTCGCTCAGTTGTGTCCGACTCTTGTGACCCCATGGACTGTAGCCCGCCAGGCTCCTCTGTCCATGGGATTCTCCAGGCAAGAATACTGGAGTGGGTTGCTGTTTCCTCCCCCAGGGAATCTTTCCAACCCAGGAATTGAACCTGGGTCTCCCGCATGGCAGGCAGATTCTTTACTGACTGAGCTATGAGGGAAGCCCCATATATAATGATCAGATCAGATCATATCAGTCGCTCAGTTGTGTCCGACTCTTTGCAACCCCATGAATCGCAGCATGCCAGGTCTCCCGGAGTTCACTCAAATTCTCGTCCATCGAGTCGGTAATGCCAACCAGCCATCTCATCCTCGGTCGTCCCCTTCTCCTCCTGCCCCCAATCCCTCCCAGCATCAGTCTTTTCCAATGAGTCAACTCTTCGCATGAGGTGGCCAAAGTACTGGATTTTCAGCTTTAGCATCATTCTTTCCAATAGAGACCCCTATAATGTAAACATTAGTATGCTCAATACTATGCCTGAGGTCTCTTAAACTGTCCTTATTGCTTTTATTTCTGTTTAGGAATAGTGATATCCATTACTGTCTTGCAGCTTGCTGATAGAAAGGAATGTATCATTTAGTTTATTAATACATTCTGGTGTATTTTTCATCTCAATTATTCTTCATATGTTTGGCTCCTTTTCCAACTCTTTGTTTAAAGAGTTGTTTAAAGCCATGGCTCAGACAGGAAAGAATCTGTCCACAATGTGGGAGACCCAGGTTCAATCCTTGGGGTCAAGAAGATCCCTTGAAGGGAATGGCAACCCACTCCAGTATTACTGCCTGGAGAATTCCATAGACAGAGAAGCCTGGCAGGCTACAGTCCATGGGGTTGCAAAGAGTTAGACATGACTGAGTGACTAACACTTTGTTTAAAACTTCTAAGTTCTTAATCTGTCTATCCAGTCTTCTGAGTTCTTTAATAATATTTCTTCTGGATTTTGCCTCGTTCCTTTGTTAGCACATGTTCCTCCGTTCCCTCATTTTGAAGTAAGTCAGAAAGAGAAAAACAAATATCGTGTATTAACGCATATATATGGAATCTAGAAAGATGTTACTGATGAACCTATTTGCAGGGCAGCAGTCGAGACACAGACATTGAGAACAGACTTGTGGACACGGCTGATGTTGGGGGAGGATGGAGAGGATGGGAGTATGGAGAGAGTATCATGGAAACACACCTTCCCGTGTGTAAAACAGCCAATGAAATCGCTATATGACTCGAGAAACTCAAACCAGGGCTCAGTAACAACCTAGAGGGGTGGGATGGGGAGTGAGGTGGGAGGCATGCTCAAGGGGGAGGGAACATTGGTAAGCCTATGGCTCATTCATGTTGATGTTTGGTAGAAACCAACACAATACTATACAGTAATTATCCTTCCATTAAAATTAATAAAGTTTTTAAAAGGGCAGAATATTTAAATAGACATTTCCCCAAAGAAGATATATAGATAACTAAAAAGCAATTAAAAGATGTTCAACATCACTAGTTATTAAAGAAATGCAAATCAAAACTCTAATGAGGTATTACCTCACACCAGTCAGAATAATCATCAAAAAGTCTACAAACAATAAATGTTAGACAGGGTCTGGAGAAAAGGGAACCCTTCTATACTGTTGGTGGGAATGAAAACTGACACTGCCAATATGGCAAACAGTATGGAGTATTCTTAAAAAAATAAAAATAGAACTACCATAAGATTCAACAATCCTACTATTGGACATATATCCTGAGAAAACCATAGTTTAAAAAGAAATGTAGCCCAGTGCTCATTGCAGCACTATTTACATTAGCAAGGACATGGAAGCAACCTAGATATTCATCAACAGATGAATGGGTAAAGAAGTAGTGTTGGTACATAGATAAAATAAAATATTATTCAGCAATAAAAAGGAATGAATTTGAGTCAGTTCTAGTGAGGTGGATGAACTTAGAGCTTGTTACACAGAGTGAAGTAAGTCAGAAAGAGAAAAACATCATATTAATGCATATATATGGAATCTAGAAAAATGATACTAATGAACACATTTTCAGGGCAGGTATAGAGACACAGATATAGAGAAAAGACTTGTGGATACAGCAGGGGAAGGAAAGGGTGGGACGAAATGAGAGAGGAGCACTGAAACACATTTTCTAGTGCAAATATTTTTGATTGGCTTCTTTTGTTTTTTTGATATTGAGCTGCATGAGTTATTTGTATATATTGGTGATTAATCCCTTGTTGGAAGTTCCTGATGGGAGAGACTGATCATTCAAATAGAGCCAGACATCCTGGAATCCGAAGTCAAGTGGGCTTTAAACATCACTACGAACAAAGCTAGTTGGAGGTGATGGAATTCCAGTTGAGCTATTTCAAATCCTAAAAGATGATGCTGTGAAAGTGCTGCACTCTACATGCCAGCAAATCTAGAAACCTCAGCAGTGGCCACAGGACTGGAGCAGTGGCCACAGGACTGGAAAAGATCAGTCTTCATTCCAATCCCAAAGAAAGGCAACGCCAATGAATGCTCAAACTACCACACAGTTGCACTCATCTTGCATGCTAGCAAAGTAATGCTCAAAAGTCTCCAAGCCAGGCTTCAACAGTATGTGAACTGTGAACTTCCAGATGTTCAAGCTGGTTTTAGAAGAGGCAGAGGAACCAGAGATTAAGTTGCCAATATCCACTGAATCATCAAAAAAACAAGAGAATTCCTGAAAAACATCTACTTCTGCTTTATTGAATAAACCAAAGCCTTTGACTCTGTGGATCACAAGAAACTATGGAAAATTCTTCAAGAGATGGGAATACCGGACCACCTGACTTGCCTCCTGAGGAATCTGTGTGCAGGTCAAGAAGCAACAATTAGAACTGGACATGGAACAACAGACTGGTTCCAAATTGGGAAAGAAGTACATCAAGGCTGTATGTTGTCACCCTGCTTATTTAACTTATATGCAGAGTACATCATGAGAAATGCTGGCCTGATGAACCACAAGCTGGAATCAGGATTTCTGGGAGAAATATCAATAACCTCAGATATGCAGATGACACCACACTTACAGCAGAAAGCAAAGAAGAACTAAAGAGCCTCTTGATGAAAGTGAAAGAGGAGAGTGAAAAAGCTGGCTTTAAACTCAACATTCAGAAAACTAAGATCATGGTATCTGGTCCCATCACTTCATGGCAATAGATGGGGAAACGATGGAAATGGTGAGAAACTATTTTTTGAGCTCCAAAATCACTGCAGATGGTGACTGCAGCCATAAAATTAAGACACTTGCTCCTTGAAAAAAAAGCTATGACCAACCAAGACAGCATGTTAAAGCAGAGGCATTATTTTGCCAGCAAAGGTTTGTCTAATCAAAGCTATGGTTTTTCCAGTAATTATGTATGGATGTGAGAGTGGGACTATAAAGAAAGTTGAGTACCAAGGAATTGATGCTTTTGAACTGTAGTGTTGGGGAAGACTCTTGAGAGTCCCTTGGACTGCAAGGAGATAAAACTAGTCAATCCTAAAGGAGATCAGTCCTGAATATTCATTGGAAGGATTGATGCTGAAGCTCCAATACTTTGGCCACCTGATGCGAAGAACTGACTCACTGGAAAAGACCCTGATTCTGGGAAAGATTGAAAGCAGGAGAAGAAGGGTACGACAGAGGATGAGATGGCTAGATGGCACCATAGACTCTATGGACATGAGTTTGGGCTCCAGGAGTTGGTGATGGACAAGGAAGCTTGGCGTGCTGCAGTCCATGGGGTCGCAAAGAGTTGGACACAACTAAGCAACTGAACTGTACTGAATCCCTTGTTAGTTACCTTATTTGCAAACATTTCCTCCCTTTCTGTGGGTTGTCTTTTCTAATTGCTTATGGTTTTCTTTGCTGTGCAAAAGCTTTTCAGTTTAATTAGGTCCCATTTGTTTATTTTTGTTTTTATTATCATTACTCTAGGAGGTGGATCCAAAAACATACTGTTGCAATTTATGTCAAAGAGTGTTCTGCCTATGTTTTCCTCTAAGAGTTTTGGTAGTATCCAGTCTTACATTTAGGTCTTTAATCCATTTTGAGTTTATTTTTGTATATGGTGTTAGAGGATATTCTAAGTTAATTCTTTTACATGTGGCTGTCCAGTTTCCCATCACCATTTATTGAAGAGACTGTCTTTTTTCCCCCATTGTATGTTCTTGCCTCCTTGGTCATTGATTAATTCACTGTAGTTGCACAGGTTTATTCCTGGGGTGTCTATCCTGTTCCACTGATCTATAACTCTGTCTTTGTGCTAGCACCCTACTGTTTGATTACTGTGGCTTTATAGTATAGTCTAGAGTTGGTGAGCCTGATTTTCAACTCCATTTTTCTTTCTCAGGATGCCTTTTGCTATTTAGGATCTCTGGTGTTTCCACACAAATTTAAAGATTTCTTTTTTTGTTCTAGATCTGCAAAAAAATGTCATTAGTAATTTTATAGGGATTGCATTGAATTTGTAGATTGCCTTGGGTAGTATAGTCATTTTGATGATATCGATCCTTCCAATCCAAGAACAGGGTATATCTTTCCATCTGTTTCTGTCATCTTCTATTTCTTTCATTAGTGTCGTGTAGTTTTTGGAGTACAGGTCTTTTGATTCCTTAGGTAGCTTTATTCCTGGGTATTATATTCTTTTCATAATTGTTTATTTTTCTCTTTCACTGTTAGTGAATAGAAATTCAAAAGATATCTGTATATTAATTTTGTGTCTTGCAAGTTACTGAATTAATTGTTTTCTGGTAGCATCTTTAAGATTTTCTACGTGTAGAATCATATCACTTGCAAACAGTGACAGTTTGTGTCTTCTTTTCCAATTTGGAATCCTTTAATTTCTTTTTCTTCTCTGATGCCTTGGCTAGGAAATTCCAAACCATGTTAAATGAAAGTGGTGAGAGTAGACATCCTTATCTTGTTCCTGATCTGAGAGGAAATGCTTTCAGCTTTTCACCATTGAGTGTTATGTTAGCTGTGGGTTTGTCATATATGCTTTTTATTATATTGATTTTATTATATTATTTTATTATATTGTATGTTCTCTCTATGTCAACTTTCTAGAGTTTTTTTAAAAATCATAAATGGTTGTTGAATTTTGTCAAAAGCTTTCTCCGCATCTATTGAGATGATCATACAGTTTTTACTCTTCAATTTGTTAATGTGTATATCACACCAATCAATTTGCAGATATTGAAAAATCCTTACATTCCTGGATAAATCCCACTTGATCACGGTGTATGATCCTTTTAATGTATTGTTGGATGCAGTTCGCTAGTATATTGTTGCAGATTTCTGTGTCTGTGTTCATTGGTGATATTGCCTATAATTTTCTGTGTCATATCTTTGTCTCATTTTGGTATCAGGGTGACGACAGCCTCATAGAATGAGTTTTGGAGTATCCCTTCCTCTGCAGTTTTTTTTGGAATGGGTTCAGAAGAGTAGCTGTTACCTCTTCTCTAAACGTTTGATAGAATTTTCCTGTGAAGCCGTCTGGTCCAGGAATTTTGTTTGTTGGGAGTTTTTTGTTTTGTGTGTGTGTGTGTGTGTATGTTTTCCTGGCTGTGGTGCACTGCTTGTGTGATCCCAGTTTACTGAACAGAAGCAAAACCCAAGCTCCTGGCAGTGAAAATGCTGAGACATAACCACAGGACCACCAGGGAATTTCTTCCTGGTTTAGTTTTGGGAGATTGTACCTTTTGAAGAATTTGTGCATCTCTTTTAAATTGCCCGTTTTATTGGCATATGGTTGCTTGTAGTAGTCACTTGTGATTCTTTGTATTTCTGTTGTGTCCACTGTAATTTTTTTTCGTTTCTAATTCCATTGACTTGAACCTTTTCCCTTTTGTTCTTGATGAGTCTGGCTAAAGATTTATCAAGTATATCTTTTCACAGAACCAGCTTTATTTTCATTGATCTTTTCTTTTTTTTTTCNGGCCGAAACGCATTTCAGTTGTTACTGTTACTTGGGCACGGACACGCGCAGACTGCTGTGTGGTTTCTGAGCAGGGGCGTGCATTTATCGATCGCCTGCTGGGTATGGGCTCTGGGAAGGGAGGTGCTCCTCCATCGTCAACTGCACAGGCAGGCACCTCCCAGAGTGACCTGCACAGATTTTGGAGCTTGGAGGGAACTGCTTCTGGGACCTCAGGGTTGCCAGGCTAAGCCCCGGGGTCCCTGAGCCGGGTGTGGGTTCCATATTGCCGAGCTTTTTCCTGGGTGGACATGAGGGCTGTGGGCTCCTACCTAGATGGGCTGCAGGGTGGTCCCAGGGGTGTGCGGCTCAGCCCTCGGGGCACCACTGTGGTCGTTCCTAGGGAGGGAGGCTCCGGCAGTGGCAGGCCCTTTGCTCCTGAGCCGTGATGCTCCCGGGAGCTCCCCTTCCTACCCCGACAAACAGTGGGTCTGTGTGGCCAGCTCTGACCCCGTGGGAGGGCTTCCAGGAGAAGGTGGCCGAGGAGGCGGGCAGGAGGGCAGTCATCAGCCTCCCGCGGCCTGCAGAGCCCTCCCTCTGGATGCCGAGGCTGGAAGGAAGTTTCTGGGCGCCAGTCTGGGTGATTCAGGCCGACGAAGCCCTTTCTCACCATTGAAAGCATCAGGGCTCGGGCCTGCCCGGTGTCTGCTGGTGGAGGCATCTGGCGGGGCAGCCGCCCACAGCCACCCCGCGTCAGGGTCAGGCGTGGCGTTGGTCGGATACCTCTGGACCCGCCCTGCAGATGTCTCTCTGGGGTTCTAGCTCTAAACGAACAACAATCCAAAAGCCCAACCCTGCTCCCCCTGTTTACTCTGCGATGTTGAGCTGGGAGGATAGACTGTNGTCAGGGTCAGGCGTGGCGTTGGTCGGATACCTCTGGACCCGCCCTGCAGATGTCTCTCTGGGGTTCTAGCTCTAAACGAACAACAATCCAAAAGCCCAACCCTGCTCCCCCTGTTTACTCTGCGATGTTGAGCTGGGAGGATAGACTGTTCGCAGCAGAGGCCGAGTCGGTCCCCCTGTTTACTCTGCAATGTTGAGCTGGGAGGATAGACTATCCGCGGTAGAGGCCTGGTCGGATGGTTCTGCTTGGTGGTGACGCATTTATCGAGTGGCTTCTGCCCTTTCGGGAAGACAGCAGATGGGTGACCCAGACAGCCGGGAAGGGAGCAAACCGATCAGATAACCAGCAGATGAAGACGAGATGAAACTGCCTGAGCGTGTCATAGGGACCTGGGAACAAACGAAACGGGCCCTAAAGTGCCTGTGTCTGACCCACAGGGCTGGCTCTGAACTGAGAGCCCGTTTCTTGCTTACTCCCTGTGAATGTCCGGTCCTGCCTCCCCGCTGGACAGAGGCGAGCTGGCCCCGTGCCCGGCCGGGCACTTCCCCTGCCCAAGCCCCGAGGGCTCGCTCGGCTGGCGGGAGGAGCAGGGTGGGGGCTGGGCGCACATGTCCTCTGGGTCGGTGCTGGCCGCTCTCAGAGCCCTGGAGCCTAGACCGGGACCGCCAGGTCAGCTTGCCACCTCTTGCAGAAAGGCGGTCCCTGGTTCCTGAAAATTGGCTGTTGAGGGTGGAAGCGCTGCCTGGGATCCTATTCCAGCTTATTTTACACGAGAAACATGTTCACGCTCTGCTCCTTCACCCCAAGTCCCCGGTCGGTTTCCTAAAATGTGTCTGAAAGGCAGTGGTGTGCAGCCTTCTCGTGGGCGTGTCAGAGCGTAGAGCTGCGCTGCCTGCTGGCTGTTGGCGTGATGCTGATGCTTCCTGGACCGTGCCTCTGTGTCCAGCAGCCAGTGAACGCTGGGGAAAATGCAGACAGAAGTTCCCCGGGAAAGCCTGTGATGAGCTGGCTTCCCCGAGGGGAGTGGGTGCAGGAAGCCATGGGGGTTGCCACAAACGCGCTCCCGGCTCACGACCCTATTCCTGGTGCTTTGGGAAGGCATGGCTCTGCCACCGTCGAGCTAGGGGAGTGGGTGGGCTGGCCTGGGGGAGCGAGTGGGCCGGGCTGGGGGAGCAGGGGCCCGTGCTGGGAGGCTGGAGGCTGGGAGAACTTGAGGAGCGCTGAGGAGGGATGTGAAGGGCAGAGCCTGGGACCCCCGGGTGGGCTTCCAGGAGGGCCGCCTGCCACCTGACCACAGCCCAGAAACTGCGCAGCGGGTGGTCCCTGCGTTTGCACACCTGGCTGGTGGGAAGCAGTTTTATTTAAGGATTATCACTGGATTTTTTATTTTCGGCGGTGGCTGGGCCTGTTGAATTGTGTGCCAAGAGGACTCTCGCTTGAGAGTTCTACTTTTACGGGTTTAAAAATAGCCTCGGAGCCGTGTTCCTTTCTCGCCGTGTCTTTGCCGGGGGCAGGGAGTGGGCTGGGCGTGGGCGGGCATGAACGCAGGTGCCCCCCGCCCGCCGTCTCCCCTAGGACGGGCCGTGGGGGCGCTGTCCCTGCGCGCCCTGGGGAGGGGGGGAGGCTGGGCCAAGAGGCCGGGCTGCCCGGTCCTGGTGGATGGGCGCAGCAGGAAGGGTGGCCCGGGTCCTGGTGGGCGGGTGCAGCAGGAAGCGCCCGGCCACGGGAGCCGGGGTTCTGTGTTCCGGGAGCCACATTTGGGCTCGTTCCGCCTTGACCCTCTGAAAGCGCTGGTTTGTCGGGTGCCCTGGTGGGGGTCCCGAAGGCTCCTGTTGGAGCGGAGTCTGGCTTGTGTGTCCCCCGGGCTGCACCAAGGAGGCATTTTGGCTGTAGGAAACCATGCTTTTGGAAGTCAAGACGGCAGGCAACCTGTGCGTCTGAGGGTCCCTCTGGGCTCACACTGCTCCCCGCCACCTCCTCCCTGTTACATTCTCTCTGTTCTCGTGGGAGGTGGACAGGGCGTGTGCCCCTGGGAGCCGGGCCTGGTTCCCCTTCAGAGCCTGGCACCTGGAAGCCGGCTTTGCTCACCTGTCCTGCTGGGTGGGGGCGCAGTGAGGAAATTACAGGGCCAACCTCTCCCCTGGGCGTGCCCTGCGATCTTAGAAGGTTCGGAGAGTCTGAGTCATGTCCTGGGCGGGATCCTGGCTCCCCTGGCCTCCAGCAGACGTCCTTCCCCTCCCCCGGCCGGCCCTGGCCACCTGCCAGGTCAGCAGACGGCACCAGGCCTTGGAGAGGAGAGCAGCATCAGGCTGGGAGCCATGTCCCATGACCCGGGCAAGCCCCGTGACGGCTGGTGCAGCGGCCTTCCCACCTGCCTGCCCGTGGCTCCTACTCCAAGGGACCCCCCTACACCTGTGACTGAGTTGCTGGCAGGTGTGAAGGTCCCTGTCCTCGCCCACCTGCGTGGCTGCAGAGGTGCCGAGAGGCTCACGAGAGCCGCCCACGGGCGGGCCTCCAACAGGACACACTTGTGCAAGTCCCAGGCTCGTGGCAGGCTGACTCCGGGATGCCTTCCGCGTGTGCCTCTCACTGTGACAGTTTGGCCAAGTCCGTGGAAGCACCACCAGTGGCGTGTTTGGCAAATCCTGTTTCTGGGTGACGGGGACACACACACCCAGAGGTGGGAGGAGGGAGCTGGCAGGGGCCCCCACAACCCTAGAGGCCATGACCTGCCAGAGGAAGGCCCTTCTTTGCTTTTTGGCCTCTGCTCGCCTCTCCAAGGCCTGGTGCTGTCTGCTGACCTGGCAGGTGGCCAGGGCCGGCCGGGGGATGGGAAGGACGTCTGCTGGAGGCCAGGGGAGCCAGGATCCCGCCTGGAACTTGACTCAGAAGCCCCGAACCTTCTAAAATCGCTGGATTCCTGGGAGGGGGAAGACCCTCTCTGGGCCAGATGGAAAGAGAGGGATCGTCCTGTCCTCCCAGGTCCTGCTCGGCCTCCTTGGCCTGCGAGAGCTGTGTCTGTGTGGTGTCTGGTGGGCAGGGTCCCGGTGCCCAGGCCCTCATCGCCAGACCCTGTGACAGTGTCACCTTCTGTGACGGAAGGGATGTTTCAGGCGTGACTGAGTGAAGGCTCTGTGATCGGGATATGGGCCTGGAGTATCCAGATGGACTCGGGCCTCACGAGTGTCCCGGGAGAGGGAGCCGGGGCATCAGGGAAAGAGGAGACGTGATGCTGGAGTCAGAGGTTGGGGTGGTGTCCCCGATGGCGGGGGTCACCAGCCAAGGAGTGTGGGTGCCTCTGGGAGCTGGAAGAGGCTGGGACGTGGGTTCTTCCCCGGAGCCTCCAGAGAGGCCAGCCCTGCCCTTGCCTCACCTCGGGCCCCTTGAGCGCCGGTTCAGACTCTGACCACTGACCTGTAAGGACACACCCTGCCTTGATGTCAGCGGTGACTCCTTTCAGCAGCAGTCGGAAGTCAGCGTGGGGCTCTTTGAGGGGCTCCTCCCGCTGGCCCTGTGCATCAGGGCCCCCACCTACAGGAGACCCTCGAGGCCCCCTGATCGATGGAGCCAGAACGCATGGGGAGCCCATTGCTGCATCCAGGGGTGTCTGGGGCCTGTGGACAGAAGGCCAGGCCACCTCGGAGCAAGCCACGAGCTGGGCCTGGGGTTGGAGAGTGTCCCGGGGGCCCACGGAGAGACCCGGGGCAGTGGCCAGCAGCCCCTGAGGACGTGGGCCTGCTGGGAGTCCAGGAGAGGGAGACTGCCTCCTGAGTGACCAGCCCAGCACTTCCTGCCTGTTGAGGAGCAGCCGCCCGTTTCTTCTCCGTCTGAGAGCAGGAGGAGGAAGTTTCTGGGGATTTGCATCGCCTTTGTCCTGTGCAAGGAGCCAGCTGGGTTCTGCGCTGCAGTTGATCTAAATATGTTGCGGGAGGCAGCAAGCCTGCAATGTCCACCGTCGTGGGGTCTAATCACTGTTCAGGCTTAGAAGTCACGCAGCCTTGAGGGAGGCCTGTGCTCGGAGGAAGGACTCGAGGGAGAGGAATGATCAGGACGTCAATGGGGTTTATCCATTTGCCCCCAGGAGAGGAGGCTCCCAGAACAGGCAGGAAGGCTTCTCCGGCTTTGCTGTCAACGGGGATGAGTAGGTTCGCCAGGCTGTGTCCAAAGGTCCCTGTCTGCGGGGCCACTGTCTCTGCACTGGCTTGGTGGGGCGGTGGCTTTGAGGAGAGAGGTGGGCAGGGCTCCTGGGAGGAGGGAGGAGCCTCGGTTCCGGCTCCGCAGGGCTCCCCCCTGGGAATGGGGGGCAGCTTGAGGGGGCAGTGCTGTGGGAAGGCAGAGAGGGCCGAGGGGGCTGTCAGGAGCCCAGGGTGAGAGGTCACGGCCTGAGGCCCCTAGCCTCCAAGACTGGGGACATGAGTGGGTCTGCACACTTGCAGCCACATGCAGAGTACCTCCGGGGCTCAGAACGGGAGCTGAGTGACCACACGTGCTCGCGTCGCCCCAGGTGCCCTGGCTGGCGGTCCCGCATGCTGGGCCCTAGCTGCTCTTGGCCTCTCGCAGTCGAGGGGCAGGGGATGGGCATTCAGGCGCGTTGAGGAAAGCATGGTGTCCTGCTGAAGGCGCCGTGGGCAGAGGCGGCATTTGGAGCTTGACTGCCGAGGTCTGTGGAGGCGACTGGGGTGCGTGTGGGAACTGGGGGCTAGGAGCAGCTGGGAAAGCACCAGCAGCCCGCCCGTGGCCCCTAGGAGCGAGGCTGCAATGGCGTGGAGCTCCCTGGCCTGCCCCTGAAAGGTGGCTGGTAGCTGTGGGAGCCCCCACCCCGAGCCAAGCCTGAGGCTGCTCCCCCTGGGGACGCACTCTCGCCCCTGCAAGGAGCTGGTGGCCAGGAGCTGGGGAGGCAGGCAGGTCTTTGAGGGGTTCCCAGGAAGTTTCACCCATCCCTCTTCCGGTGAGCCTGCACCGAATACCTGTGGGAGCCAGGCCCTCGTGCCGGGGCCGGGGCGGGGGTGCCTCAGAGGTGGGTCCCGTGGGAGGCTGAGCAGAGCTCTAGGCGCTCAGCAGAGCAGGCTGTCTCCACGTGGCACTGGGGCCGTGGCTCTCCCACTGCCTGTGGGGCCAGTCCTCCCGGAAGAGGCCTGTGTGCGTCGGGCAGGAGGCCCACCGGGAGTTGTTTCTGGGGGCGCTAAGGTTCAAGCTGGATCTAGAAAAGGAAGAGGAACCAGAGATCAAATTGCCAACATCCTCTGGATCACAGGAAAAGCAAGCCAGGAAAACATCTACTTCTGCTCCACTGACTACACTGAAGCCTTTGACTGTGTGGATCACAACAAACCGTGGAAAATTCTTAGAGATGGGAATACCAGACCACCTGACCCGCCTCTTGAGATCAAGAAGCAACAGTTAGAACTGGACATGGAACAATGGACTGGTTCCAAATCGGGAAAGGAGTACATCAAGACTGTATATTGTCACCTTGCTTATTTAACTTACATGCAGAGTACATCATACGAAATGCCAGGCTGGATGAAGCACAAGCTGGAATCAAGATTCCTGGTAGAAATATCAATCACCTCACATATGCAGATGACACCACCTTAATGGCAGAAAGCAAAGAGGATTAAAGAGCCTCTTGATGAAAGAGGACAGTGGGAAAGGTGGCTTAAAACTTAACATTCAGAAAACTAAAATCGTGGCATCTCGTCCCATCACTTCATGGGAAGTAGATGGGGAAACAATGGAAACAGTGGCAGACTTTATTTTTATTCCACAATCACTGCAGATGGTGACTGCCGCCATGAAATTAAAAGACGCTTACTCCTTGGGAGAAAAACTGACCAACCTAGACACTATATTCAAAAGCAGAGACATTACTCTGCTGACAAAGGTCCGTCTAGTTAAGGCTGTGGTTTTTCCGGTGGTCATGTGTGGACGTGGGACTTGGACCATAAAGAAAGCTGAGCTCTGAAGAACTGATGCTTTTGAACTGTGGTGTTGGAGAAGACTCTTGAGTCCCTTGGACTGCAAGGAGATCCAACCAGTCCATCCTAAAGGAAATCAGTCCTGGGTGCTCATTGGAAGGGCTGATGCTAAAGCTGAAACTCCAATATTTGGCCACCTGATGAGTTGAGGTGACTCATTGGAAAAGCCCCTGCTGCTGGGAAAGATTGAGGGCAGGAGGAGAAGGGGACAACAGAGGATGAGATGGCTGGATGGCATCACTGACTCGATGGACATGAGTTTGAGTGAACTCCGGGAGTTGGTGAAGGACAGCGAGGCCTGGCGTGCTGCGATTCATGGAGTCGCGAGTCGGACACGACTGAGCGACTAGACTGGACTGGAGCCAGTTCATGCGTGCCTGGGGCACCAGCGGATGCCCGCTGCGGGCAGAGTGTGGGTGCTGCGTGACGGCAGCGTCCCCACTGTGACAGAGCCTCCGGGTGTGTGACACGTGCCCAGCGTGTGTTTGCTGATGGAGTTGTGCGTGAGGCAGTGGCCTCTTGGCACAACCAGGCTTGGTGTGGGGCAGAGTGGGGGTCCCCGTGGAGGCTGGGGTTCCTGGGCGGATCACATGTCAGGGCTTTGGACGCCCAGTCACCTGAGTCCCCCCGCCACCTCCCACCGGGTGCCCTGTGGGCACGTCCATCACCGGTGAGAATCTGAGCACCCTCAAGTCCTCATGGCCGGGGTCCCCAGCATCCCCAGTAGGAGGCGGGGGTGGCTGAGGCCTGGGGGGTGGGGTGTGCAGGATGCAGGAGGCCCCCCGGTGGCGGCCAGCCGCTCTCTCTTGGCGCTGTTCATGAGGTCCCACCACGGCCGCCCGCACCACTGGTGTCCTCTCTGCCCAGTTCTCGCCAGCCTGGTGTACACATCCACGAGGCCGTGGTCCTTGGGAAGCTTGGTGTGTGGAGCAAGGGCCACCCTGCTTCCCAGCGGGCCTGAGGGGGCCTCTGAGGGAACCAGGGGCAGCGGGAGCAGGTGGGCCAGCTCCCTGGGCGGTGGGCGTGGAGTCCTCCCGGCCCCTCGCCTGGAGGGTCTTCTCCCAGGGGTCTCCTCTGCAGGGCACTGAAGACGGCTGAGCCCCATATGCCCAGAGCAGGGCGGTCCCAGTGGGAGAGACAGGGAGGCCCCCTGGACTCTATAAATATTTACCCAGCAAATGGGTCCCAGCCCTCAGCAAAGCTGAATGTTTTTCCCTGGCTGGTGGCAAAATCTAGCGAGTCATGAGCTCCCCCTGTGGGAGGTGGGCTGGCGCCTCGCCTTCCTGCCGACTGTGGGCGCCCCCGAAGGGGCAGGTCTCCCACGGCTTGAGCTGGACCGGGGCGGGGCCCGCTGTGCAGGCGTAGCTACCGGTCCGTCCAGGCGGGGGCCCAGGGCTGTCGTGCCAGCCGTGCCCTGAATCTCAGGGTCTTGTGTCCCTGGGCCTGATGAGGCGGCCAGGACAGCAGAGGAGCCCCGTCCTGTCCAGTGAGAAGGTTCCGGGTCTCGCTGGGCCGGGAGCGAGAGCAGCAGAGGCCGCCCCGCTGGCGCGGCGCTGCCGAGACCTCAGGGCTGCCCTGGCCATCCCTGGGCTCCAGGCCTCGCCCCTGACTCTGGGGGACTAGTCGGTCACACCCCGAGGTCTCAGGAATGCCTTTGGGAATGCATCCACACGTGGCTTTTCCTGTGGAGTTTCCCTTGCAGCTGGTTAGCCCCATGGTTGGGGTGGCCGGTGACCCACCGTCCAGACCGCAGCCGCCGCTCGCCGCACACAGGGCTGACTTCAGGGCAGAGGCGGCACCGAGATGACCCTCAGCTGGGCCTGGAGCCCAGTGCTGCCCGCTTACCAGCCTTGGTGCCCCCAGCATTCCAGTGGCCCTGGCCCCGGGCTGACATGTTGGCTCGACCATCTGCCCAGCTCCTGGCCCAGGGCACGTTGTCCTTCCGTCACAGTTGTCGGAGTTCACGTTACTCTGTCCGGGGGGCTGCTCCCGTGTTTCCTTGGCAGCTGTTGAAAGGGGCCCCATGGACACGGCCGGTGGGGTTTGGGGGCCGGGTGCCCGGGTTCCCCTGCTGCCTGGCCGGCGGCCGGAGCTCGCAGGGCCTGGAGGAGGCAGCACCTGCTGGGTCAGGAGGCTGCCGAGGTACACCCTCCAGGCGCTTGGGAGTCAGGGCCTCACTTGTGTGGGCCCACACCCCGGGAAGGCTGCACCCGGTGGTGGGCCTTCAGCACACTGTCCTGGCCGAGAGCCCCAATTCGTTCCTTGTCCTGGACCGAGTATTTGCGCCTCTGGCATTTGTATGTGGAAGCCCTCAGCCCCAGGTGGAGGGGGGAGGTGGGCCCTTGGGTGGCGGCTCGGGTTAGTTGAAATCACGAGGGTGGGGCCCCAGGACAGAGTTAGTGCCTTGTTAGCACAGGAAGAGGCACCAGAGCTCACTGAGTACCCTGTCAAGAGGGCAGCTGTCTGCAGGCCAGAAGGGAAGTCCTCCCCAGGACTCAAGTCTGCCAGCCCCAGACCCTGACATTCAGCCTCCAGGGCTGTGAGAAGCAAGTGTCTGCTGTCTGGGCCACCCACCCTGTGGTTTGTCATTACAGCTTCCTGAGCCCACCAGGACACACCCGTCTCCACCCTGCAGTCTCAGGAAAGGGAGGCCGCATCTGCTAGAACTAGCCCGTGTTCCCCCCGCCCCAGGAACATGGCGGGGTGGAGGGCCAGGGAGCAGCAGGGATCCCTGCGTCCCAGCGGCGCTCCTGTGGGGGTCCGGGGGTCCCTGCGTCCCAACAGCGCTCCTGTAGGGGTCCGGGGGTCCCTGTGTCCCAACAGCGCTCCTGTGGGGGCCCGGGGGTCCCTGCGTCCCGGCGGCGCTCCTGTGGGGGCCCGGGGGTCCCTGCGTCCCAACAGCGCTCCTGTGGGGGCCCGGGGGTCCCTGTGTCCCGGCGGCGCTCCTGTGGGGGCCCGGGGGTCCCTGCGTCTTCGTGTCCTCAGCTGCTCGCACTGCCCCTGCTCCCGGGTCGTGGGCCCCCCTCCTTCCTCTACCCCTGACCCCCTGTCTCCTCCCGAGCTCACTCCGTCGCAACGACGTTGGTCCCGCCCCGTAATGGGGACGTGCTCACTCACCCCGAGGCCTCGGCCTCCCCCGGGCTGCCCGCCGGACCCCGACCCTCTGCGCGTCCGCCCACGCCCTGACCCAGGCGCACCTGGGCGCGGGTTTTCTCAAGCACCGGCTCGCTCTCTTGCCGTCTCTCTCATCTGCCTGCCGTCTGGCCTCAGGTGGTCAGCAGCCAGCGGCGGGCTCTCTGCCCCTTGCAGGGGCTTTGCTCAGTGGCCAAGGCCTCCCAGAACAGCTTGCGCTGCACGTGTGTCTGTGGGTGACTAGGCGACACCAAGCATCCCTTCCTCAGGGGGTCCTGCCCCTTGGAGAGGGTTCAGTGCAGGGCCTTTCTGTACGTCTGTCTTGAATTGGCTCATTTCTTTAAGTAAAAAGGCCCTCGGCTTGCGTTGACTGGGCTGGTAAGAGGAGGCCTGGTTGACACACCTGTGCATCTGTGGGGCGCCCCGGGATGGAGCGGGGCAGCCGCTGCCCGTGTCTGAGCGCCCCCTTGGCACCTCCGCGTGGGGGTGGGACAGGCCACGTGACACTCACCTGGCTGCTCTCCCTCACAGAGGAGGAGCTCCGGAAGCTGCGAGAGGAAACGAACGCCGAGATGCTGCGGCAGGAGCTGGACCGTGAGCGGCAGCGAGCCAGCCTGCCGTGGACCGTCTCCTCCTCCCGCAGGCTCCCTCCATTGCGGGGCAGCCAGGTGTCCTGCCCCAGCTTCTGGAGGGGTGTGTGGGCTCCCGCACATCTGTCCCCGCGAGTTCGGCCCCTGCCTGTTGGTTTTAGTGGGTGACTGTGTGGGGTTAGTATCATTAGACGGAGACCCCTGGCCCGCCTGCGGCCACCCGGAACCAGGGCCCGCCTGCGGCTTGGCGCCGAGTGTCTCTGCGCCCGCGCGTCTCCGGCTGAACGCATGGGCCCGGCTTCCCCGAGAGCCTGCCGTCAGCACTTCTGGGGACTCCACCATGTCTGGGACGCCTGGCCGGTTCAGGGACCGTCCTGGCAAAGGCCCGGACCCTGCCTGGGAACAGAGGGAGCCGGGCTGGGAATGGAGTCCCTGCGTGCCCCGGCCCCGCTCCATTCCCAGTAAAGCCCTGTCTTTCAGGAGCCCTGGGCATGGAAGGTCCTCTGGGCAGCCTGCCACTGGGAGGGGTGGGTGTGGAGGCCTCGCCCCCTCTGCCTTGACTGCGGTTCCCTTCTCTGGGCCCGCCTCTGTCTGCTGGCTCCCTGTCCGTCCCTTCACGAGGCTGCGTCCGCAGCCTCTGCGCGCCCTGCCCTCTGGTCCAGCTGGTCCACTGTGCGTCCTGCTCCGGCACTGCGCGGCTGTGACGGCCTGTGGTTACGGACCTGCAGACCAGGTCGGTTCCCGGAAGTGTTGGACTGGGGTTGTTCCCGAGTCCGAGCTCGTGCTGCTCACCGCACAACAGGCCAGTCGTCGAGACACAGGCTGTTGGGGCAGAAGTAATGACTTTATCCTGAAAGCCAACAAGCTGAGACTGGGCCGGCATGTGCCCCCGAGGACCCACCTGCCCGAGTTAGAATTCAGGCCCCTTTTTTACTAAAAGAGCAGGGACCTAAGGCAGACACCCCCAGGTTCCCCGCAGCTTCCGGAGCGGGTGTGTGAACTTCTGCCTCCTTCAGTCATTCACAGGTGGGCCTGGTCCGGAGGGTTCCTGTGACCTAAGCAAAAGTATTTTAGCTTAATGTTCATTCACTGGGAGGCACGGTTCCGAGAGATCGGCTGTTACGTGTAATTCAAGCTTATAGGCAACATCCTTTTAGTGATAACTTGTGATCAAACAGACAAGGTCCTTCCCTATCGTAAGATCACGTTGTGCTGCGGGACACTCCCTGGTGGTCCAGTGCAGGGGCCCAGGTTCGATCCCTGGTCAGGGATCGAGATTCCGCATGTTGCAACTAAGAGCTTGCATGTCACAGCAAGACCCGGTGCAGCCAAATAAATAAAATAAATATTAAAAGCACCTCAGTTGCGTGAATAGCGGGATTCAGGGGGTGTGCACCTGCTGAGGGTCTCTGGGCCCCACTGTCTGTCCTGGGGAGTCCCTGCCCCCCAAGGTCTGCCTGGGGTGCCAGTTTCCCCACGTCCTGGGGTCTCTGCTGGACTGGGAAGCATAGCAGCAGAGTGGTGGGTCAGAAGCCCACTGCAGGGCGAGAGGGGCAGGTGGGCTGCCTGAGGGACAGGGCACTGCCTGAGAGGTGGAGGCCCGGCCTTCAGGGCCTGCGGCTGAAAGTTAGGTCTGTGGTCGGGAGCCGGCAGGTGAACGGGAGCCCCGGGGAGGCGCCAAGGCCAGGGACTGCTCTGGTCGGGTGCGGCAAGATAGACCAAGGACAGGGAGTTCGGCACGGACCCAGCTGGGGCCTGGGCGCAGCCTGCCAGCCAGGGGTCACCCAGCCTGTGGCCTTGTGTGGTGTTTGGAGTGTGTGTGTGTTGATAAGTACCTTTTCACTGGGCCCAGGAATCAGTATGAAAGTGAAAGTCACTCAGTCATGTCCAACTCTTGGCGCCCCCATGGACTCTACAGTCCATGGAATTCTTCAGGCCAGAATACTGAAGTGAGTAGCTGTTCTCTTCTCCAGCGGATCTTCCTGACCCAGGGAGAGAACCCAGGTCTCTTGCGTTGCAGGGGGGTTCTTTACCTGCATTGTAGGCTGAGTCATAAGGGAAGCCCAAGAATACTGGAGTGGGTAGCCTATCCCTTCTCCAGTGGATCTTCCCGACCCAGGAATCAAACCAGGGTCTCCTGCGTTGCAGGCGGATTCTTTTACCAGCTGAGTTATCAGGGGAGACTCTCTGCTTGGTATGAGTAGTTTATTCCGAGCCTAACAGTAAATAAACAAATGAGTCAAAGTTAGTAGGAAAGAAAGAGTTCTTTGCACACTGTGTCCATCAGGGATGCAGCGCTGTGCTAGCCCCGCTGCCCTCAGCCCGCATCTCAGTGGGGCAGCCAGGACCCCAGAAGGAGCAGGGCGGGCAGGGCTGGGCACCGGCCTGTTGGGCACCGGCCTGTTGGGCACGGCTTTGCTGAGCCTGGACTCAGGCCGGGTCTTGAACTAACAGAGGTCTTGCTTTTCCTCCCCCCGCACCCCCACCCCCTTTAAGAGCCGAGGAGGCGCCAGCTCAGCAGCCCCCGAAAGGACAGGCCCAGGTCAATAATGGAGCAGGTAGGCCTGGGGCAACCAGGGGCGGCGGCTCTGTGCCTGGGGGCACCTGCTTACCCGCAGGACGCCCTCCCGTTGGGGTCCCTGATTGCCCACTGGGGGGTCTCTGTAGCAGGTGCGAGTCGTCCCATTGGAACTGGACATATTTTTGCACGGACACAAGGCGGCCACTCTGCCCACCCCACCCCCCTCCCCAGGGAGGGCGCGTGTGGTCACTCTGGCGCGTGGCCCTGGCTGGGCCCCCTTCCCGGGGGCTGGGTGCTGGGGGCGGCTGTGGGCGGTGCGCCGCAGCCCTCCGCCCCGGGTCAGGACACAACCTTCTGCCCGTTTCTTCCCTCCCGGGGCTTGCGTTCCTTACCTGCATCCACACTGGGCCCTTTCTGGAGCTGTCACTAAGAGGATGGCGTGGGAGGGAACCGGGCTTCCATCTGGCTCTGGAGGGGCCTGGTCCATGGCGGTCCCTGGCCTGCATGGCCTCGGACCCAGGACCCTCGCAGGCTGACCATTGATGGGAAGCCGTGCCCGGGCTCAGAGAGCCACCCCTCAGTTGAGCCCTCTGCGGGGTAAAGATGCGGAGACTGCCGTCCGAGAGGGGAGGCCTCTCAGGTGACCTCCAGGTGGGGGCTGAGTTCGGGGACCAGAGTGGGCCCCGGCCCTCCTCCTGCCCTGTGCAGGGCCCCTATGCCTGCCTTNGGCCTGTGGTTACGGACCTGCAGACCAGGTCGGTTCCCGGAAGTGTTGGACTGGGGTTGTTCCCGAGTTCGAGCTCGTGCTGCTCACCGCACAACAGGCCAGTCGTCGAGACACAGGTTGTTGGGGCAGAAGTAATGACTTTATCCTGAAAGCCAACAAGCTGAGACTGGGCCGGCATGTGCCCCCGAGGACCCACCTGCCCGAGTTAGAATTCAGGCCCCTTTTTTACTAAAAGAGCAGGGACCTAAGGCAGACACCCCCAGGTTCCCCGCAGCTTCCGGAGCGGGTGTGTGAACTTCTGCCTCCTTCAGTCATTCACAGGTGGGCCTGGTCCGGAGGGTTCCTGTGACCTAAGCAAAAGTATTTTAGCTTAATGTTCATTCACTGGGAGGCACGGTTCCGAGAGATCGGCTGTTACGTGTAATTCAAGCTTATAGGCAACATCCTTTTAGTGATAACTTGTGATCAAACAGACAAGGTCCTTCCCTATCGTAAGATCACGTTGTGCTGCGGGACACTCCCTGGTGGTCCAGTGCAGGGGCCCAGGTTCGATCCCTGGTCAGGGATCGAGATTCCGCATGTTGCAACTAAGAGCTTGCATGTCACAGCAAGACCCGGTGCAGCCAAATAAATAAAATAAATATTAAAAGCACCTCAGTTGCGTGAATAGCGGGATTCAGGGGGTGTGCACCTGCTGAGGGTCTCTGGGCCCCACTGTCTGTCCTGGGGAGTCCCTGCCCCCCAAGGTCTGCCTGGGGTGCCAGTTTCCCCACGTCCTGGGGTCTCTGCTGGACTGGGAAGCATAGCAGCAGAGTGGTGGGTCAGAAGCCCACTGCAGGGCGAGAGGGGCAGGTGGGCTGCCTGAGGGACAGGGCACTGCCTGAGAGGTGGAGGCCCGGCCTTCAGGGCCTGCGGCTGAAAGTTAGGTCTGTGGTCGGGAGCCGGCAGGTGAACGGGAGCCCCGGGGAGGCGCCAAGGCCAGGGACTGCTCTGGTCGGGTGCGGCAAGATAGACCAAGGACAGGGAGTTCGGCACGGACCCAGCTGGGGCCTGGGCGCAGCCTGCCAGCCAGGGGTCACCCAGCCTGTGGCCTTGTGTGGTGTTTGGAGTGTGTGTGTGTTGATAAGTACCTTTTCACTGGGCCCAGGAATCAGTATGAAAGTGAAAGTCACTCAGTCATGTCCAACTCTTGGCGCCCCCATGGACTCTACAGTCCATGGAATTCTTCAGGCCAGAATACTGAAGTGAGTAGCTGTTCTCTTCTCCAGCGGATCTTCCTGACCCAGGGAGAGAACCCAGGTCTCTTGCGTTGCAGGGGGGTTCTTTACCTGCATTGTAGGCTGAGTCATAAGGGAAGCCCAAGAATACTGGAGTGGGTAGCCTATCCCTTCTCCAGTGGATCTTCCCGACCCAGGAATCAAACCAGGGTCTCCTGCGTTGCAGGCGGATTCTTTTACCAGCTGAGTTATCAGGGGAGACTCTCTGCTTGGTATGAGTAGTTTATTCCGAGCCTAACAGTAAATAAACAAATGAGTCAAAGTTAGTAGGAAAGAAAGAGTTCTTTGCACACTGTGTCCATCAGGGATGCAGCGCTGTGCTAGCCCCGCTGCCCTCAGCCCGCATCTCAGTGGGGCAGCCAGGACCCCAGAAGGAGCAGGGCGGGCAGGGCTGGGCACCGGCCTGTTGGGCACCGGCCTGTTGGGCACGGCTTTGCTGAGCCTGGACTCAGGCCGGGTCTTGAACTAACAGAGGTCTTGCTTTTCCTCCCCCCGCACCCCCACCCCCTTTAAGAGCCGAGGAGGCGCCAGCTCAGCAGCCCCCGAAAGGACAGGCCCAGGTCAATAATGGAGCAGGTAGGCCTGGGGCAACCAGGGGCGGCGGCTCTGTGCCTGGGGGCACCTGCTTACCCGCAGGACGCCCTCCCGTTGGGGTCCCTGATTGCCCACTGGGGGGTCTCTGTAGCAGGTGCGAGTCGTCCCATTGGAACTGGACATATTTTTGCACGGACACAAGGCGGCCACTCTGCCCACCCCACCCCCCTCCCCAGGGAGGGCGCGTGTGGTCACTCTGGCGCGTGGCCCTGGCTGGGCCCCCTTCCCGGGGGCTGGGTGCTGGGGGCGGCTGTGGGCGGTGCGCCGCAGCCCTCCGCCCCGGGTCAGGACACAACCTTCTGCCCGTTTCTTCCCTCCCGGGGCTTGCGTTCCTTACCTGCATCCACACTGGGCCCTTTCTGGAGCTGTCACTAAGAGGATGGCATGGGAGGGAACCGGGCTTCCATCTGGCTCTGGAGGGGCCTGGTCCATGGCGGTCCCTGGCCTGCATGGCCTCGGACCCAGGACCCTCGCAGGCTGACCATTGATGGGAAGCCGTGCCCGGGCTCAGAGAGCCACCCCTCAGTTGAGCCCTCTGCGGGGTAAAGATGCGGAGACTGCCGTCCGAGAGGGGAGGCCTCTCAGGTGACCTCCAGGTGGGGGCTGAGTTCGGGGACCAGAGTGGGCCCCGGCCCTCCTCCTGCCCTGTGCAGGGCCCCTATGCCTGCCTTTCAGAGAGGGAGCTGCCCCTTCCCCAGGGCTTTGGTGCTGGGCATGCCTGCAGGCTGGCTCGGTGTCCAGTGGGTCATAGTCCCCTGGGTCCTCACGGTTCATGGCCGGAGGCCCAGGTTCCAGGCCAGGAGCACAGGAGACCCCCTCCTACGGGACCGCCCGCCGTGCCTCCCGCGCAGCTGCACGGGGGAGTCTTTCCACGCCCCCCCGGGGCCCCCAGGCCCCCTGCCTCCACAGCCCACCCTTAAGCCGAGGTCCACGCTGATGGCCGTGGTCTGGTGCCCCCTGCACTGTCCTCGGGTTGGCCCCAGGCCTCGGTCCCTTCGAGCTGACACGAGGCCGCCTGCGCTGCCTGCGTGCCCCTCTGACTGTGGGGGGATGGCGCCCCCTGCAGGCCACTCTGCACCCCGCCCCCGGAAGGGGCGACTCATCCCCAGGATTTCAGCTGGCTTTCTCTGATGGGGTAGCTTTCGGAGGTGGAGACCGCTTTGCTCCCTGGGCTGCCCCCTCCCACACCAGAGCACCGCCCCCAACACCCGCCCGCACTGGCTGGTCCTCAGGCTCGGGGTGTCCGGGGGCAAGTGCCCACCTGGCCCCTTCCCAGACAAACCAGTGTGGCCAGTACAGGCTGGGGTAGATCAGCACAGCCCTCTCAGTGGGCTGAGCGCCTGCCTGGATGGCACCTGCGCTGGGGACAGCCTCCAACAAGCTGGGGGTCGGCCTGTGGAATGCGGGGGACCCCCAGTGTCCACAGAGCCCCTCCCGGTTCTGCCGTGGACCTGCCCCCAGCAGCCCCACCGGGAGCACCCCACCACCGAACCCCCCGCCCCAGTTCTTTGTGAGCCTCTCACTGAGCCTCGCCACTGTCCTGCAGAACGGCGGAGCCAGGGGCTGTGCCCCCGGGTCCAGAAGTGGTTCTATGAGAAGTTTGGAGAGTACGTGGAGGACTTCCGGTTCCAGCCCGAGGAGAGCACTGTGGAGACAGAGGAGCCCCTCAGTGCCCGGAGGTGGGGCCCAGCAGAGGTCAGGGCAGCGGGGTACAGCCGGACCACCAAGGGCCCCCCAGCGCCCGGCTCGCAGCCGTGCGGGAGGGGAGGTCCTCCCTGGGGCGGCCACGCAGCTGTGTTCCCCAACCCCCGTGGCCGCTCGGGCTTGCGACAGGCCCCGTGTGGGGATGGTGCGCCTGTGCCCGCAGGCCAGGCCCGGCTGAGGCTGGGGTTGGGGGCGCCGGGGTGGGAGATGGGGCCCGACCCCCCCCCAAGTGCCCCCTAGGGGCCTGGCCTGCGGCTCCTGTATCCCAGGGTCTCCCCCAGAGCCCGTGGAGCACCGCAGGGCCAGGGCCTGCTTGCTGGCACTCACCCCTCCCCTCCGTCCCTCTCAGGCTGACCGAGAACATGAGGAGGCTCAGTAAGTACCCATCGTGGACTGAGTAAGTACCCGCTCGTCTCTGCTGCCTGCGCTGTCGGGGCCGGGCTGCGTGTGGGGTGGGGCTGCCCCAGCACTGGGCTAGGCTTCTTCTACAAGAACAGTTTTCAAGACTTCCCCGCCCTCTTCCACAGGCCGTGGGAGGTATGTCCCAGGCCCACCCCCTCTGTCTGTCTGTCTGCCCCTGGCCCAGGGCCGGAAGCAGGGTTTCCCTCCAGGCCTGGGCCCCCAGCAAAATGTGGTGCTTCCCCCAAATGCTTGTCAGGGCCCGCAGTGTGGGAGCAAAACCCCGGCCATGTGTGGAGGACAGGGACACTGTGGAGCAGCCGGGGTCAGGCCGCTGGGGCCGTGACGGCTGCAGTTGCCCGGCTCCTTTTGGTGCCCCCTTCCCTCCATGTCCCCCATCCCCCGCCTCCAGCTGGTGCAGCAGCCAGACCACCAGGTGTGTCCGAGGGCTGGGTGAGCACTGGCCTGACTGTGTGGTCTGATTTGTCCCCAGAGCGTGGTGCCAAGCCCGTCACCAGCTTTGTGAAGAACCTCTCTGCCTTATCTGACTGGTACTCCATCTACACGTCTGCCATCGCCTTCACCGTGAGTGCTCCCTGCGGGGTGGGGGGGGGTGTGCTCCCCATGGAGTGGGTGATGTGCTCCCTGCAGGGTGGGGACTGTGCTCCCTGTGGAGTGGGGGGTGTGCTCCCTGATGGACAAGGGCTGTGCTCCCCGAGGGGTGGGGGCTGTGCTCCCCGAGGGGTGGGGGCTGTGCTTCCTGAGGGTAGGGTAGCTGTCCTCCCCTTGGGGTTGGGGGGCATGCACCCCACTCCAGGGTTTCCTGGGGGACCCGGCCTGCTGTGCCAGGCAGCTCTGTGGAGTCATCGGGACTAGCGAGGTGCTGTGGGGTGCAGCCTGGGGCTGGCCCGTGGGCTCCCTGTGCCCAGAAACGCCCCCACGGCAGGATCCTTGGGGAGGGGTCTCGGCCGGCTTTCCAGGCGGGCTTGGGGAGGAGCCTGGCCGGTCACCTGGCTGCCCCCGTCTGCTCCTCCGCACCCGCAGGTGTACATGAACGCCGTGTGGCACGGCTGGGCCATCCCCATGTTCCTGTTCCTCGCGATTCTGAGGCTGTCCCTCAATTACCTCATAGCCAGGTAGGTGTGCTGGGATGTCCCGTGTGCAAGGCCGCCGTCTCCCGCCTCTCGTGAGCAGCTGGCCCTGTGTCGCACGCTGGCATTTTGGGAGCTTGTTCTAGCTTTCCTAGTGACTTGGATAGTAAAGAGTCTATCTCCAACGCAGGAGACCCGGGTTGGATCTCTGGGTCAGGAAGATCCCCTGGAGGAGGGCGTGACAGCCCACTCCAGTGCTCTTGCCTGGAGACTCCCATGGAGGGAAGAGCCTGGTGGGCCACAGTTCGTGGGGTCATGAGAGTCAGACACGACTGACTCACACTCACAGGCACGCTGCAGTCCCTGGACTCCTGGGGCAGGGTTTAAACCCCGGCAGCTCTTCGCTGTGGGCGGCCAGTGGGCGCCAGCTTTGGGGTGACTCTGGCCCCTCCTGATTGTACCGCTTTTAGCAGGAAAGTGCCCCCACCCCAAACAGTGACATCCCAGTGCGGGGGTCAGTGGAGCTGCAGAGGCTGTGTCCTCAGGGTCCCAGTTCATGCCGCGGAGGTGCCGGGATTCAGAGACCCTCGAGCCCAGGGCCTGCCCACCCTCTGAGCACCCCCTTTCCTCTCAAGGCTGGGGTGGGGGGGCCGCATTGGAAGCCGGCCTGCCCTGGTCTGTGTGGCCCTGAGGTCGCCCCAAAGAGTGAGTGAAACCCAGTTTCACATCAGGCCTAAGAGTAGGCGCCACCTCCCGTGTTTTTCTCAGCCGTTCAGAAGTTCACCTGCACACAGCAGTGTGTTAGGTGCTTCTCTGTGCTTGCCTAAGTTGCTTCACTGGAAAATGTTTCTTGGTGAAAAAGCAAACCTTTAATTGCTTATGAAAGGTTTCTCCGTGCCCGACTGGCGTGGCTCCTGAAGCCCTTGCCGCTGTCGCCCGACTTATCGGTGGGGGCACGTCCCCTCTGGGTGCTCCTACACGTGTCCCCCGCCCAGGAGGGCTCCCAGGGTGGGGTTGGTGGGGGCACCTCAGGTTGTCTGCTTTTGAGCCCAGGAGAGCCCTGGTGGGTCTGGGCAGACGGTCGGGTGTTTCGGAGGCTCCTGTCCCTACGGCCAGCATTTTAGGGGACGCTTCCCGGCTGGGCGCACAGGGCTGGTGACGCGACGTCATCCCTGGGCGCCCACCGCCTGTAGACGATGCTCTGGTAAGGGTGTGTTGCCTTCCGTTCGCCAGGGGCTGGAGGATACAGTGGAGCATCGTGCCCGAAGTGTCTGAAGTGGCGGTAAGTCCCGGGAGGGGCTCTGTCACAGGTCAGGCCGTGTGGGAGGGTACAGGTGCCCTGAGGCCCCCAGGGCTGGCTGCATGGGTGCTGGCAGGGAGCAGTCAGAGAGGGGACGGCCAGCCACCCCCACCTGAGGCCCTTCCCTGCTGATGCCCTGAGCGCCCCTCCCTGGCCTGGGCTTGGCTGCGTGGAAGCAGGTCTCCCTGGCCTGGCCTGGCCTGCCCTGCCTCAGCTGGGACGTGACTTGGAGGTTAGGCAGCAAGGGGGGCCCCGGGAGCCGCTCCCCACAGTCCCGAGGAGGGAGGTGGGCGATGCGTGGGCTGGAGCAGTGGACGTGCAGAGCAGGGTCGGCAGAGCTCCCCATGGCCCATCGCTTGCTCTTGTAAATAAAGTTTTATTGGTTTCTGTCACGTGCACTCATTTACGCTGTAACCCTTCTGGGGCTGCAGCATCCCTGACAGATGTCAGGCCTGCAGACGCACACACGCTTGCCCCCTGGCGTTTTGCAGACAGTTTGCCCACCTGCTCCGCAGGGGACCCTGGCCCAAGGGGCAGAACCGCCGGGCATGGGCTGGGGGTAGCCACGGTGCCTTGATGGGCATCGCGGGGCGTTTGAGCAGCCCCTGGGGGTTGAGNTTGCTGGCACTCACCCCTCCCCTCCGTCCCTCTCAGGCTGACCGAGAACATGAGGAGGCTCAGTAAGTACCCATCGTGGACTGAGTAAGTACCCGCTCGTCTCTGCTGCCTGCGCTGTCGGGGCCGGGCTGCGTGTGGGGTGGGGCTGCCCCAGCACTGGGCTAGGCTTCTTCTACAAGAACAGTTTTCAAGACTTCCCCGCCCTCTTCCACAGGCCGTGGGAGGTATGTCCCAGGCCCACCCCCTCTGTCTGTCTGTCTGCCCCTGGCCCAGGGCCGGAAGCAGGGTTTCCCTCCAGGCCTGGGCCCCCAGCAAAATGTGGTGCTTCCCCCAAATGCTTGTCAGGGCCCGCAGTGTGGGAGCAAAACCCCGGCCATGTGTGGAGGACAGGGACACTGTGGAGCAGCCGGGGTCAGGCCGCTGGGGCCGTGACGGCTGCAGTTGCCCGGCTCCTTTTGGTGCCCCCTTCCCTCCATGTCCCCCATCCCCCGCCTCCAGCTGGTGCAGCAGCCAGACCACCAGGTGTGTCCGAGGGCTGGGTGAGCACTGGCCTGACCGTGTGGTCTGATTTGTCCCCAGAGCGTGGTGCCAAGCCCGTCACCAGCTTTGTGAAGAACCTCTCTGCCTTATCTGACTGGTACTCCATCTACACGTCTGCCATCGCCTTCACCGTGAGTGCTCCCTGCGGGGTGGGGGGGGGTGTGCTCCCCATGGAGTGGGTGATGTGCTCCCTGCAGGGTGGGGACTGTGCTCCCTGTGGAGTGGGGGGTGTGCTCCCTGATGGACAAGGGCTGTGCTCCCCGAGGGGTGGGGGCTGTGCTCCCCGAGGGGTGGGGGCTGTGCTTCCTGAGGGTAGGGTAGCTGTCCTCCCCTTGGGGTTGGGGGGCATGCACCCCACTCCAGGGTTTCCTGGGGGACCCGGCCTGCTGTGCCAGGCAGCTCTGTGGAGTCATCGGGACTAGCGAGGTGCTGTGGGGTGCAGCCTGGGGCTGGCCCGTGGGCTCCCTGTGCCCAGAAACGCCCCCACGGCAGGATCCTTGGGGAGGGGTCTCGGCCGGCTTTCCAGGCGGGCTTGGGGAGGAGCCTGGCCGGTCACCTGGCTGCCCCCGTCTGCTCCTCCGCACCCGCAGGTGTACATGAACGCCGTGTGGCACGGCTGGGCCATCCCCATGTTCCTGTTCCTCGCGATTCTGAGGCTGTCCCTCAATTACCTCATAGCCAGGTAGGTGTGCTGGGATGTCCCGTGTGCAAGGCCGCCGTCTCCCGCCTCTCGTGAGCAGCTGGCCCTGTGTCGCACGCTGGCATTTTGGGAGCTTGTTCTAGCTTTCCTAGTGACTTGGGTAGTAAAGAGTCTATCTCCAACGCAGGAGACCCGGGTTGGATCTCTGGGTCAGGAAGATCCCCTGGAGGAGGGCGTGACAGCCCACTCCAGTGCTCTTGCCTGGAGACTCCCATGGGAAGAGCCTGGTGGGCCACAGTTCGTGGGGTCATGAGAGTCAGACACGACTGACTCACACTCACAGGCACGCTGCAGTCCCTGGACTCCTGGGGCAGGGTTTAAACCCCGGCAGCTCTTCGCTGTGGGCGGCCAGTGGGCGCCAGCTTTGGGGTGACTCTGGCCCCTCCTGATTGTACCGCTTTTAGCAGGAAAGTGCCCCCACCCCAAACAGTGACATCCCAGTGCGGGGGTCAGTGGAGCTGCAGAGGCTGTGTCCTCAGGGTCCCAGTTCATGCCGCGGAGGTGCCGGGATTCAGAGACCCTCGAGCCCAGGGCCTGCCCACCCTCTGAGCGCCCCCTTTCCTCTCAAGGCTGGGGTGGGGGGCCGCATTGGAAGCCGGCCTGCCCTGGTCTGTGTGGCCCTGAGGTCGCCCCAAAGAGTGAGTGAAACCCAGTTTCACATCAGGCCTAAGAGTAGGCGCCACCTCCCGTGTTTTTCTCAGCCGTTCAGAAGTTCACCTGCACACAGCAGTGTGTTAGGTGCTTCTCTGTGCTTGCCTAAGTTGCTTCACTGGAAAATGTTTCTTGGTGAAAAAGCAAACCTTTAATTGCTTATGAAAGGTTTCTCCGTGCCCGACTGGCGTGGCTCCTGAAGCCCTTGCCGCTGTCGCCCGACTTATCGGTGGGGCCACGTCCCCTCTGGGTGCTCCTACACGTGTCCCCCGCCCAGGAGGGCTCCCAGGGTGGGGTTGGTGGGGGCACCTCAGGTTGTCTGCTTTTGAGCCCAGGAGAGCCCTGGTGGGTCTGGGCAGACGGTCGGGTGTTTCGGAGGCTCCTGTCCCTACGGCCAGCATTTTAGGGGACGCTTCCCGGCTGGGCGCACAGGGCTGGTGACGCGACGTCATCCCTGGGCGCCCACCGCCTGTAGACGATGCTCTGGTAAGGGTGTGTTGCCTTCCGTTCGCCAGGGGCTGGAGGATACAGTGGAGCATCGTGCCCGAAGTGTCTGAAGTGGCGGTAAGTCCCGGGAGGGGCTCTGTCACGGGTCAGGCCGTGTGGGAGGGTACAGGTGCCCTGAGGCCCCCAGGGCTGGCTGCATGGGTGCTGGCAGGGAGCAGTCAGAGAGGGGACGGCCAGCCACCCCCACCTGAGGCCCTTCCCTGCTGATGCCCTGAGCGCCCCTCCCTGGCCTGGGCTTGGCTGCGTGGAAGCAGGTCTCCCTGGCCTGGCCTGGCCTGCCCTGCCTCAGCTGGGACGTGACTTGGAGGTTAGGCAGCAAGGGGGGCCCCGGGAGCCGCTCCCCACAGTCCCGAGGAGGGAGGTGGGCGATGCGTGGGCTGGAGCAGTGGACGTGCAGAGCAGGGTCGGCAGAGCTCCCCATGGCCCGTCGCTTGCTCTTGTAAATAAAGTTTTATTGGTTTCTGTCACGTGCACTCATTTACGCTGTAACCCTTCTGGGGCTGCAGCATCCCTGACAGATGTCAGGCCTGCAGACGCACACACGCTTGCCCCCTGGCGTTTTGCAGACAGTTTGCCCACCTGCTCCGCAGGGGACCCTGGCCCAAGGGGCAGAACCGCCGGGCATGGGCTGGGGGTAGCCACGGTGCCTTGATGGGCATCGCGGGGCGTTTGAGCAGCCCCTGGGGGTTGAGCACGGACCAGGGCGGGGTGCAGGGCCCCTTAGATGGGGCAGGTGGGCCCGCGCCCTTTGGCCCTGGCACCCAGAAGTCCTTGGGAGGTTCTTGCTGAGTGAACTCGGGCCAGCTGGACGAGGTCGGGTGTTCCCGGTGGGGCCTTGGTCCCTGCGCCTGTGAAGTCGGGGCTGGGCTGGGGCCTCTGTGATCACAGGTGCCCCTTAGAAGGCAGCCTGTTTGGGCAGCAGTTGGGTGGGGGGCTGATGGCCGTCTCTCGGGCTCCACGGGGGCATCAGCGGGAACAGCTGCCTATGCCGCCCCCTTGGGCTGGGCCCCCCAGGGACGCCTGTCCCTCCGTCGCAGCGGCAGAGACCCCGGTCCCCGGGCTGGAGGCCTCATCCTGTTTAACGTCAGTAATTTCTCTGAACTGTTAAATTTCAGTGGAAATTCTCTTTCTCCTTTGACTGAAGGAGCCTCCGAAGGAAGACCTGACTGTGTCTGAGAAATTCCAGCTCGTGCTGGACGTCGCCCAGAAAGCCCAGGTACGTGCTGCTGGACTCGGGTGGGCCTGGAGCTCCAGGGCCCCAGTGGGAGGAGCCCCTCCTGACCGGCGCCCCGGGCGAGCTCCTGGGAGGGCATGGAGCCTGGTTCCTCGTCTTGAGCGGGGTGCTCCCTGTCGCTGGGCTTGGGCCTGGGCACAGCTGGGCAGGAGCACGGGGCCCCGCGGTGCCTCTGGACGTCTGCAGCGTCGCCGTGCAGCCCTGGGGTCTCTGCTTGACCGCAGCTCCGTTTTCACACAGAACCTCTTTGGCAAGATGGCAGACATCCTGGAAAAGATCAAGAAGTAAGTCGTGCTCCTGGGGCCCGCCCCGCCGGGGTCTGCCCGCCCACTCTGAGCCTGCCCTCTCCCTCCAGCCTGTTCATGTGGGTCCAGCCCGAGATCACTCAGAAGCTGTACGTGGCGCTGTGGGCCGCCTTCCTCGCCTCCTGCTTCTTCCCCTTCCGCCTCGTGGGGCTGGCCCTGGGTAAGGAGCTGCTGGCGTCCCGCCCTCTGACCCATGCGGGAGCCAGGGCCCTGCGCCCCAGGATGTGCCCCCCACCCCCCGACGCCCACCTGCACCCCCAGGAGTGATC
>SJYX01018458.1:36058-58789 GCA_006410675.1 Oreotragus oreotragus
TTGAGAGAAAGTCTGTGATCTAATAATTAAGTAGCATGTATAAAGTAAAAAGATTTCATCTTATAGAAACATGAAAAACTAAAATTTTAAGCCTCTTTATAAAGTGAACCTATTTTATACAATGTTTCTAACTTTTTTCCTTCAGTGAAGCAATCTGTGTTTTCATAGAAAGCTTTATTAATACATTTGTGTTAACCAACAATATTATCCAAGAGTGGCAATGGGTTTATACCAAAAAAAAAAAAAAAAATGAATTGATTAAATTAACTATAGTAAATATAGCAACCACTCTATGTACCAACTAGTTGGTATCCAACAGATAGTATGCTGCAGTCGGGGCACATGGAATAATGTTGAAAATTGCAAACAAAAGTGCAGTTGCATTAGGTGATTGAAACAAAAAGTTTTAGTTTCATTTATTAAGAACTGACAATTCATCTTCAAAGGAATTAGGAAGAAAACATGACAACTCTGTAAAAATCAAAGAATTTCAGAGAGAGTACCTTTGATTTCTGTAGGCTATTTTTGAAGGAGATACTTGTTGCATTGCAAAGCTCTATCAAATATTTATGTAACAGATTATTCACCACTTAGCGCTCATTATATTCAGTGTGCTAAAATGTTGGCCAAGAGTAGACTGAATGCAAATTTGCTGAGGATCTCTGCTGTGCTCCTTATGGAAATATCATCTTTACACAGAGTGAAACATGTCACTTTGAATTTTTACACTGATAAAGAAAAAATGCTCAGTTTGAATTCTAATGATTAACATAGAGACCTGCTGTTTTTTCTGCGTGGCAATTCTTAATTGGGAATAGAGCGGGGAAAGCTCTCTATTTTTCATCTTGCTTTCTCTATATCTTCTCTTTTTGGATTTTGATTAAACTCTCTTTCCATACATGCCAAACATGTAACTGTATTCTTTTGGGGGATTGTGAGCTATTTTAAGAGTCAAGATTGTGATATTAAGTTTGTATGTATTGGGCTGTCAATGAGAAAAATTTAGTTTGTGTGTGTGGGAGGGGACCCGCACCCCTGCCCTGGGAAGTCACACCCCCTCCCCAGGCACGACCCCCAGGTGCGACGCCCAGGCCCGGCCGTGGGCGGGGCTCTCCTGGCCCAGGCACCCCTGCCTGGAGCCGGCGCTGGGCCCGTCCTTGGCACGTGAACGGGAGCGGGCAGGCTGGGGGGCGTCCCCTCGGAGGACGGCGACTCGTGGTTCTGCTTGGTTGCTCCTTCTGGGGTCAGCTTGTCGTGTGGCCTGAGCCACCTCTAGGCTTGAGAGAACGATACCTGGCAGAGGCCTCCCTCTCCGCTGGGGTCCCTTCCCTGCCTGCCCTGTGTGTCCCCCTCCCAGGGCCGCCGTCCCACACTTGGGTCCCGGGAGGCCCTCCAGGGAGCACTGGGGCCCCCAGGCAGGGCGGGGACTGCATGCTGGCCACTTGGGCAGGGCCGCAGGGTCTTCGTGAGACGGGACCTCGTTTGCCCCCAGGCCTCTACGCCGGAATCAAGTTTTTCCTCATCGATTTTATCTTCAAACGCTGCCCGAGGCTGCGAGCCAAGTACGACACCCCCTACATCATCTGGAAGAGCCTCCCCACGGACCCCCAGCTCAAGGAGCGCTCCAGCACCACCGTGGCGCGCAGGGTAGGCTGTGTGCCGGCTGGGGAGGCCTGTCCGCCCGCCCGCCCCGCTGTGCCTCGCACCTGCTCTCGGGGAGGCACGGATCTCGGGGGGCCCTGGAAACGAAACAGCTGTGGGGCAAATTCCCTGTGACCGGCTCCGCTGTCCCAAAGGTCCAGGGTGACTATCCCAGGGCTGGACAGCCCTGGGCAGGGGACGGCTGTTGGTGGAGGTCCCCACCCACCTGAAGGACCCCTGCCCATCCAGGCTGGCTGGGGAGCAGGCCCTGCCCAGCCAGGTGGGCCCCCAGGCACCAGGCAGGAGGGTTCAGGATGCTGGAAGCTGGACTCCCAGGAGGGCCTGGTCCCCGCCCCCTGGCTCAGAGGCTCGGGCAGCAAGGCTGAGACGGCATGTTCAGTGCTCGCAGGCTGGTGGAAGGTTGTGTGGGCATCGGGTACCGCGTCCAGAGCTAGGACGCGGAGGGCACGCTGGCCTTGCTGCCCTTCTTGGTGTCTTTGACTAGTGGGGAGGTTCTGGGCTCAGTAGGGCTCCCATGGAGGTGTAGGAGGGCTTCCTGGAGGAGGTGATGTTGGGTTTCAGCCTTGTGTTTGGGTGTTCAGTGATGCCGTGATTCCTCTGTCTGTGGGAGGCCAGGCTGCCTGGGTTCTGGGACTGCGAGGCTCGATGGGGGCCTGAACTCACAGGCCACCTCACTGAAGCCGTGGGTGGGCTCTGGCCACACAGACCCAAGTGGACCCAAGGGGTGAGGCCCACCGTAAGCAGCCTCCCTAAGCGCCTTAACCAGAGAGCTGGGAGGCGGGCTTCCCGGGGTGGAGGGTGACCCTGCTGGGCGCCCCACGGCTCGCGTGTCTCAGCGTGCAGCTCACTCGGGGGGTGGTCGTGACCTCGTGTCCCGCGGCCCCCGCCCCTCCTTCTGTCTTGGTCCCGTGTACGTTGTCCCTTCCGCCGGCTGTCGGGACGCGACGGGGTGGTGCCCATGTGGACGCCCCTCCCGCCCTGGGGCTGCACGTGGCCGTGGTTGACTGTCTGACTGATGTTGCTCTCGGTGGCTGGCACTTCAGCCGGCCCGGGGTGGGGGCCTGCACGTGGCTGTGGTTGACTGTCTGACTGATGTTGCTCTCGGTGGCCGGGGCCTCGGCCGGCCTGTTGTCTGCAGCGTGGCTGTGAGCTGCCCCAGGGCTGAGCACTGGCCAGCCCCGCACTGACTGTGCGAGCCGGCTCAGTCTTGGCTCAGTGGCTGGGATGGGGTGTTGTGAGAAGGGGCCCCTCACGGCCAGGCTGCTCTGCCCAAGGTGGGGGGCTCGTGGGGCCAGGAGGACCGGGTCCCCCAGGGGCCCTCCTGGGGGTTGCACCCACACCTGGGTGTGCCTGCCTCTCCCTTTGTCCGCGTGTGCAGCTGGGCCTGGGGTGGGGGACGATCGTGTGCTCCCTGTCCTCGGCGGGTGGCACTCACCAGCACCTGGGCCTCTGCAGCTGCAGACGGCCTCCTCCCGGAGCTGTGTGTCCAGCGCGCCTGCTGGCCTGAGCAGGGATGAGGATGCTGGCCGCCTGCACGGTGCCAAGAAGGGCAATTTCCATGAGATCTTCAACCTGACGGAGAATGAGCGTCCGCTGGCGGGTATGTGTGTGCTGAGCCTGTGGCCAGGCCCTGCTGCTGGGACCCAAAGGCAGGGTCGGGCCGCGGGGGCTCAGGGAGGGCCCCCTGGGCCAGAGGTCGGAGCAGCCAGGTGCCTCTGTGGCGGGCGGTCTGGCAGCAGAAAGGCAAGCAGGCATGGCCAGGGCGGCTTAGACGTTGTGGCGTCCGTCGTGTGTGACCCCAGCTGGCGGAAGACGTTTGCAAAGCTTCAGCGTTGAGCTTCTCCCGAGTCCTCTTCCTGCTGACCTTACCTTGACCCATGTGCTTTGAGAGCTGTGGCCCCAGTTTGATCCGTTTAAACCAGGCTTTGCATTCACGCCCCTGCCCACTCACGGGGAGGGGTGCCCGTTTCCCAACGGCTTCAGCCCCCGCCGCCCCCGACCCTGCGGGTTTCTCTAATGGTGGAGCGCGAGCCTCGGACGTTCCCGAGAAGCCAGCACTGACGCTCCCTGAGTGGGTCTGGGGCGCGCATCTCTGGGGAAGCGTCTTGGCCAAGCCCCGTCCGGCTCTGTCCCCGTTAGTGTGTGAGAACGGCTGGCGATGCTGCCTGATAAACCGGGACCGGAAGATGCCGACCGACTACATCAGGAACGGGGTCCTGTACGTGACGGAGAAGTGAGTGAGCCGTGGGCGGGGCGCGGGCGGGCACGGCCCCGGGGGCAGCCGGGGTCTGAGCAGGCATCCCCCAGGTCCAGCACCTGCCCAGAGCCGCCCGGAACCACTGGGCCCGGCCCTGGAGTCCGGCATGCCGTAACCCGGGTGCCCTGGTCTGCCACACTCATCGTGTGGCGGGAACCCCTCCCCGGCCTGGGCCGGCAGCCTGCTGCGTCATCTCCCTTTGGGACGAGGTGGCCCAGCTGCCCTGCGGGGGTGGGGGGTGGGGAGCAGGCCCTGGTCCCAGCCTGGGGGGCCCCCTGACCACCTCATCCCCCACACTCCGACGAGGATCACGCCTCCCTCCCTTCCCGCTTGCTGGAGCTTCTGGCCAGGCAGACCCCACTGGGCCTCGGGTGCACACGTCTCCCGCAGGGCGCCCTGCGGGGCTTGTTGCGGAACGTGATCGGGGTTCAGTGCGAGTGCTGGGCTTTAGACTCAAGAAGCCATAGGACTCTGTCAAAGTGAAACCATTTGTAGGAAGCCAGCGTGTCTCAGCCAGTGGGGGGCCCCGTGTCAGGGCTGCGGGTCGGCTGCTGGCGTGGGCCCCCCGGTTCACGTGCTGGGCTCTTTCCACTCCCCGACCGCCCCGTAGTTACCTGTGCTTCGAAAGCTCCAAGTCCGGCTCTTCCAAGAGGAACAAAGTCATCAAGCTGGTGGACATCACGGACATCCAGAAGGTGGGTGCTGCCCCCCCATCTCAGGAGCGGGCGGCTGTGGGGTCGTGAAGCAGGGAGCCCCTGGGAGCGGGGCTGGTTAGAGCGAAGCGCGGGGGCTGTGTGAACCGTCGGGCTGTGCTTCTGGGCGGCGTCTGCGCGGTACACGCTTCACCTGCATTCTCTGGCTGGCGAGGCCCGGGCCCGTGGGAGGCCTGCTGTCCGGGGCTCCGTGCAGGGGAAGGCCCTGGGGCCCGGGGAGGGTGGCGCTGGTCCCAGCAGAGCCCCGGGTGACGCGCCTGCTGCCTGCTCTCAGTACAAGGCCCTCTCCGTCCTGCCGGGCTCGGGGATGGGGATCGCCGTCTCCACGCCGTCGACCCAGAAGGTAAAGGTGCTGGCCGGGGCCCCGGGGGCGGGGGTGGGCTGGGGGCGGGGTCTGCCCGCGTGGCCTGGTCCCACTGGCCCTGGCCTGCGTGGACTCCCGCCTGCGCCTGTTTGCTCCCTCCCGCCAGCCACTGGTGTTCGGCGCCATGGTGCACAGAGACGAGGCGTTCGAGACCATCTTCAGCCAGTACATGAAGATCACATCCGCGGCTGCCACCGGCAGCGACAGCTAGTGCTGACTCCCCTGGATGCCGCTGGGAGGTTTTCTTTTTCTTTTCTCTTAACAGTTTGGTAGTGGGAAAAAAATTGGACATCCTCACGATCTTTTGCAATAATCCCCCCGGATGTGTGGTTTCCATTGTGTTGACCCTGCGTTTTGTAGACCCCTTCGTGCAGGGGTCGGGGTTCTCGAGGGCTTGTCCCGTGGATGCAGGGGCCGCCGGGAAGGATGACGACACACGGGCCCCGCTGCCTGGCACGGCCGGGCCCCCTCGGTCCCCGCGGGGCAGAGACCGCCCAGCCCGGTCCCAGGTGCCCGCAGCTCTTCTGCACCAAAGCCATAGGAGGAGCGCCTCGCCACAGAGAGGGACGTCCGCGACGGGTGAGGGGGGCCCTGCCAGCCTGCGTGATCGGGCCGGCCCTTCAAGAAGGCCCCGCGCGTGTGTTGGGAGCACGATGCCGGCCAGCCGCTCGGGGGCCCGCGATCAGCCTCGGGGGGATGCGGAGAGGCCGAGGATGACAGCCGCTCGGGGGCCTCCGAGCTTTGGGGCTCGTGCCGGCTTCCAGGCTGCAGGACCGGCTGGGTGAGGGGCTCCTGGGCTGGAGCAGGAAGGACAGGGGCGCCCCAGGCCCCCCCAGGCGGGCTGAGAGGTGCTGAGCCCGCTCAGCGTTGGCAGCAGCACAGAGCAGAGCCCGAAGCCGGCCCACACCCGGGTGCCCTCAGGCAGAGGGGAGCGGGGTCCTCGCAGGCCTGGCGTCAGAAGCCGGCAAGGCGTCGGGACTGGTCCGAGACCTCGGGGATGGACACGCCGAGCCGCTGAGCACACTTCCAACAGCGGGCTCTGCCGGCCCTCAGCTTGTCCCGCATCCCTCGGGTGTCACTGGGATTGTTGTTTTTTGAAGAAACAGAAGATTATATTTTTTACAGAGAGCAAGCTGTTTTTCTTATTTTTGTATCATTTTTCAGATGTGATTTTTACCTTTGCTCCTAATTTGCTGGTCGGGTGAGTGACGCGGTGGCCTTGCTCAGGTCACACCCCCAGAGGGGTCCCCCCGCCACGGGGAGCCTCCCCCACCAGCTCCCAAAGCACATGCCCCGGTCCGGACCGNGCCCCGGGGGCGGGGGTGGGCTGGGGGCGGGGTCTGCCCGCGTGGCCTGGTCCCACTGGCCCTGGCCTGCGTGGACTCCCGCCTGCGCCTGTTTGCTCCCTCCCGCCAGCCACTGGTGTTCGGCGCCATGGTGCACAGAGACGAGGCGTTCGAGACCATCTTCAGCCAGTACATGAAGATCACATCCGCGGCTGCCACCGGCAGCGACAGCTAGTGCTGACTCCCCTGGATGCCGCTGGGAGGTTTTCTTTTTCTTTTCTCTTAACAGTTTGGTAGTGGGAAAAAAATTGGACATCCTCACGATCTTTTGCAATAATCCCCCCGGATGTGTGGTTTCCATTGTGTTGACCCTGCGTTTTGTAGACCCCTTCGTGCAGGGGTCGGGGTTCTCGAGGGCTTGTCCCGTGGATGCAGGGGCCGCCGGGAAGGATGACGACACACGGGCCCCGCTGCCTGGCACGGCCGGGCCCCCTCGGTCCCCGCGGGGCAGAGACCGCCCAGCCCGGTCCCAGGTGCCCGCAGCTCTTCTGCACCAAAGCCATAGGAGGAGCGCCTCGCCACAGAGAGGGACGTCCGCGACGGGTGAGGGGGGCCCTGCCAGCCTGCGTGATCGGGCCGGCCCTTCAAGAAGGCCCCGCGCGTGTGTTGGGAGCACGATGCCGGCCAGCCGCTCGGGGGCCCGCGATCAGCCTCGGGGGGATGCGGAGAGGCCGAGGATGACAGCCGCTCGGGGGCCTCCGAGCTTTGGGGCTCGTGCCGGCTTCCAGGCTGCAGGACCGGCTGGGTGAGGGGCTCCTGGGCTGGAGCAGGAAGGACAGGGGCGCCCCAGGCCCCCCCAGGCGGGCTGAGAGGTGCTGAGCCCGCTCAGCGTTGGCAGCAGCACAGAGCAGAGCCCGAAGCCGGCCCACACCCGGGTGCCCTCAGGCAGAGGGGAGCGGGGTCCTCGCAGGCCTGGCGTCAGAAGCCGGCAAGGCGTCGGGACTGGTCCGAGACCTCGGGGATGGACACGCCGAGCCGCTGAGCACACTTCCAACAGCGGGCTCTGCCGGCCCTCAGCTTGTCCCGCATCCCTCGGGTGTCACTGGGATTGTTGTTTTTTGAAGAAACAGAAGATTATATTTTTTACAGAGAGCAAGCTGTTTTTCTTATTTTTGTATCATTTTTCAGATGTGATTTTTACCTTTGCTCCTAATTTGCTGGTCGGGTGAGTGACGCGGTGGCCTTGCTCAGGTCACACCCCCAGAGGGGTCCCCCCGCCACGGGGAGCCTCCCCCACCAGCTCCCAAAGCACATGCCCCGGTCCGGACCGTACGTGCGGGGCCAGCCTGGCTCCCGGTCTCCCTGGCGCTGGGATCTTGTGATTCTGCAGGTCGACCTTGAACCGATCTTGTGATTCTGCAGGTCGACCTTGAACAGATCTTGTGATTCTGCAGGTCGACCTTGAACAGCCGTAGGCGGAGCCCACCCTCAGCCGGGGCTTTGGACCCTGGTCAGCGCAGGTGGCCCGAGTCTCAGGGGCTGGGTGAGGGCCCACAGCCAGTGGAGACCCCCTCCGGGCCCGAGGCAGGCAAGGTGGGCCCTGGACTCGGTCCAGGACGACTGTGGGGGCGACAGCGGGGGGGGTGCTGCCGGGACTACTGTGTGGTCAGCGTGTGCCTCCAAGCCCGGGGGGCGCCCTGCGGGGAGCGGACTTGCTGTCTTCAGCCGCGTGGCTCGGTTTGAGTCCCTTCCTAGGAGAAAGGGAGATGAAAACTGACCATGTGCTGCGGGCGGCCGCCAGGGGCCGAGGCGGGCCCTGCCTGGAAGCCCGGGGCCTCCACCGGGAAGGGCGCAGGCCCGGGAGACACCTGTCGGCGAGAGCCTGTGTTGTTTTTACTGAATCATGTAAATCTGGGCAGATGTTTAATTTCTGCAACTAATCACAGAACTAGAATGAATGTTAACATTTTTTATGTCCGAAGCTTGAGTCTATTTTCAATCTGTAAATACCGTTACCAGTGTAACTTTTGTTCAACAAAAGGATTGTACTGTATGAAGAACTAATTGAAAAAAAATCCTCCTGTAACTTTTTTTTTTAAAAAACCATGTTTAAAGAAAAAAGTCTTATATAAATTATAAATTTTTATTTAAATAAACCTGGAACGCGTTGTGCTCACAGTAGGGGAGGGTGCGGGGTCGCTTTCCTGGCAGGGTCCTGTGGCCAGCACTGCTGGAGGGCAGTGGGGTTTTGGTGTCAAGGCAGAGGGGCGAGGTGGGTCCCCCGGGAGTGGGCCATGGGGGCAGGGCAGGGGGGCTGTGCACACGGACAGGCTGGGAACAGGAGGCAGAGGCTGGCTTCCAGAAGAAGGAAGCCAGTGATGAGTGGTGTCCGGCGGGGAGGGGTGTCCAGGGGCTGGCATATACCCTGGAGGTGGGGGGAGCTCAGGCCTGGCCTCCAGGGGGGCCGTGGGCATCTCTGGGGCCAGGTGCTGCTTGTAGCACCCCCGAGGCTGAGAGGTGGGAGGCAGAGGGGCCCTGACCAGAGGGGTCCTCAGTAGCACGTGTGGTTCCACGGGTCCACTCACCGACACTGGACACGGATGCAGGAACCTGCCTGGCTTCTGCAACTACTGGGGCTGGGGGCCATGTGATGCAGGGCAGGGTGTCTGGGGGGCAGAAGGGGGAGACGGGAGCACAGAGGGAATGAAGTGAACGTTCTTGTTCTTGAATTGGGGATCTCTCCATGGGTGCTGTTCACAGCATGGCATTTGGGGAGTGGATTTTATGACTGATGGACACGTAAATAAGGAGGGCACACACTGACCAAAGGGGGTGCTCATGGTGAACCAAGAACTGGGTCTGGTCTGGTTCTCCCCACGGTAACCAGCTGGCAGCGCTGATTCCAAAGTTATCTGCTGAAACAGAGACTCGAGTGAGATGCGAGGGACCCTGAAGACTGCAGGGGTGTCGGGGACCGGCAGCTATGGTCTGTGATCCGAGGGAGACCCTAGTGTCTGGCTCTCTGAGATCTGCCCCAAAACCACTGGGACAGGAAGCCCAGCCCCTTCCTCTTGTGGACCCAGCGTCCTCCACTGTCAAGGGCTGGCATCCCACCAACAAGGTCGTAAAGGAAGACAGACATTCCAGTATCTGTGTCTACAGACAGCCCCCAGGCCTGCAGATAAATGAGGCAAGCTTTCTGGATATAATCCCCTTCATAAAAAACAACTGCATTTCTACTTAAAGGAGAGTAGCCTCACAATAACGATGTTTTTAAGAACAAATCTAAATAAAATTGAGAGATATGGAAAATTATAAAGCTCTATTAAAAGACGTGAATGAGGACTGACGTAAATGAAAACATATGCAATGTTAATAGACTGGAAAGTTTCATTTCATGATGAAAGCGTCTTAACACCCGCTAGATGAAACAAGCTACAGAAAATGACACCGTATGACCACTTTCTGTAAAGAGCAACACCTGCAGGCCTGCACACACTGAGGCGGCGAGCACATAAACCTGCAAGCCTGCACACGCTGAGGATGTGAGCACATGAACCTGCAGGCCTGCACACGCTGAGGATGTGAGCACATGAACCTGCAGGCCTGCACACGCTGTCTGAGGATGTGAGCACATGAACCTGCAGGCCTGCACACGCTGAGGATGAGAGCACATAAACCTGCAGGCCTGCACACGTTGTCTGAGGATGCGAGCACATAAACCTGCAGGCCTGCACACACTGAGGATGTGAGCACATGCGGGAGGGAAGACGCCTTCTCTGCCCCTTATGTTCAGTCACTGGGGTCTGCAAGTTAAATCGACAAAAGGCAAGTTAGGAGAAAAGGCACAGAGGTTTTATTTGGTGCTAATATTTACATCTTTTTTTGTTCCTGGAGGCCTTTGTAGAAAGAGTCTGACCCAAAGAAGTGGTCAGACTCAGGGTTTTTTATGCCATTTTAATAAAGGGCAATACATTTGTCAAGAAGTGACAAGATAAAGCAAAGGGAGCTTGGGCTTCTTGCGTAAAGTGAACATACTGAGGGATTTTATTTGGGGGGAAACGAATGGAACAGAGTGAAAGTTGCTTGCTTGTGTCCGCCTCTGTGACTCCGTGGACTAGGATTCTCTGGGTCAGAATACTGGAGTGGGGAGCCTTCCCCTGCTCCAGGGGATCTTCCCATCCCAGGGATTGAACCCAGGTCCCCCACCTTATGGACAGATTCTTTACCAGCTGAGCCACAAGGGGCTGGCTAACACAACAGAAGGGTGGTTTCATTCCTCAGGTTGGTTTGTCAGCTCGGTGCTGCCTGTCTCCAGGGACACGGCAGCCCTCGACAGGGGGAGCTCACCTCACAATCGGCGAGGCGCGCCCTCCAGGCAGACATAGGAGGGGCAAGCGGCTCTGTCTGCATCCTCTGCGGCTTCACTGTCATCTGCTCAGAACACTCTCGTGCCCAAGCGGCCCGCATGGAGAGCTGTGTTCTGATCCCCTCGCGTGGGTGAAGTGAGCGATTCGCTCCAGTTTTAAAACCACAGTTCTCTCCTCTGTGGGGGCAGGGGAGGCCCAGTCCACGAGGGCACACGGGGAGGAGCCTGGGGGTGAAGATCAATTCCTTGGCGTGGGTGGTAGGCTCACCATCGTTCATTTTCTTTAAATTGTATGTGTTTTCACACACACACAAAAAACAACTCTGCTTTGAAAGACAACAGGAACTTGTAAGAGGAAAAAAAAAAAGGCCACATTCTGCCTAAAGTAACCACTTTTATTTGTTTTCTCAAACATATCGGAGCAAGTTCACTGCTCTCTAATCTTGAAGCCAGCAAGACCAGAAAGGAAGTTAAGCCACTTTCCCTTGCCACTGCCAGTTCCACGGGGCCACCCTGAGGGCAGAGTCAGCTGGTGCCGAGGGCCTGGCACACCGGCCACCCTGGCCCCGGCATGACCAGAACGAGGGGACCGAGGCACCACCGAGCGCAGGGTCACAACTGGACCAGCGCTTCCCAGTGACCCCGGGTCCTCCCCGTCCAGCCATCAGTTCCGATTTTTCCTTAAAGTCCTGGAGTTTAGGCTGTGGTCGCTCCACCAGAGTCCTGGCTCGTGGGAAGGTCAGAAAGGTACTCTGGTCCTGGGGTGGGGTCGTCTGCAGCTCCTGGGGTGGGGGTGGGGGCTCAGACAGTCACAGGACCCCCAGGGACAGTTCCAGACTCTGCAGTTTTGAAGGTCAGCAAGCAGTTGGTGAATATGGCCAAGGCCACTGGGGAACCACGTGGCATTACAGGGGTGGGGCGGGGGGTTCCTTCTTGAACAGAACATGCTTACTCTCGGCCTAGACTGTTTTTCTAGAAACAGCAATGGGTTTCGGGGCAGACTAGTGATTGATGTTTCCCAGGGACAGTCATGTGGAGACCCTCTTGGGGACCCTTTAGGAACACGGTCTCCTGAAAAACCCGTCAAAGCTGCCCTGGGTGGGAATGAGACAGGACACGCCACGTGTACGAGTTCTGAGAATGAAGGACATCTGTCAGACGCGAGGGTGACCGCCGGACCCTGTATGGTGGCCGGCGGCCCTCAGACCGCCTCTTGTAACAGTCGAGCTCCCTTTTCACAAGTCCAAGTGGGGGCAGCATCCTCTCAGGTCTCAGATAAAGCTCCCTCAGACGCTCCGTCCACGCAGAGAAGCACAAACACGAACCAGGCCGGGCCAGGCGCCCCCCGGCCCGGGGTGGGACCCGCACTTGCACAGCAAACAAATGAAAACACGGCCAGCGAGGGCACGGTTTATGCTCTTCCGGTTTACAGGACGAACCTTGCAATAAATACATGGAAGGAAGTGTGAAGACTACAAAGGCATGGACCTGATCGTGTGCAGACTCGGGGCTGCGGGAGGGGCACCCCGGGACGGGGGGCTCTCGGTCTGAAGTTCATGGGCTGCTTCCCGTCTCCCCACCGAGCCCAGGCTACCGAGCCCAGGCACGGCAGCCCCCGCTGTGGGGAGAGCGCTCGGGGCATCTAAGCGCTGAGACACTGGCCAGGGCACCACGAGCGGCCGGGTTCCGAGGCTCCTGACCCGTCCTCCTGCCAGATTGTCGAGAAGCGCTGCTCTGACGGGAGTGCAACCTGGGGAGTCCCTCCCGCTCGCGGGACCAGGCTGCCCCGGAGGCGGACGAGGATGCTGCCTCGTGGATGCCCCTAGGCAGACTAGGACAGCGTTGCCTTGTGGGTGCTCGAGACAGGAAGGGTCCAGACGTGCTGCTCTAATCGCGAGGGAAGAGGCAACTGCTACTCAGCAGGTGCTGACCACCAGCGCCGCAGGGCAGGTCCTGCCGAGCAGCCCAGGGGCCCCAGGGACGAGCCGCCCCCGAGCTGCTGCGTTAGAGCCACGGGCGGGCCGTCAGCGCGGCTGCACTCGAAGGGGCCGGCGTGCCCCATCCCGCACGGGCCACCTGCAGGGGCCGAGACACACAGACGCACACACAACCGAAAATACCAAATGCGTCCACAAAAATTGCTGACAAAAACGTTATTTTTCCTAAAATCAATATTCAACTATCAAAAATAAATGTCTAAATCTGAATGTATCGCAACATAATTGGTCTTTCGTCGTCTGAGACTCGGCTCCCCGGCCGGCGCTCAGCCGCGGGACTCCTGCTTGGGGCTTTCTTCGATTCCTCGTGCGAAGAGCCGGACCAGCTGGCAGTGGACCCTGTGGGGACAGAGGCCCACACTGAGGCCCGACCCCCGGCCCGGGGCGAGGTGGGCCTCAGTCACCACGGGGGTGGGTCAGGGGCTCCGGGAAACGTCCTGACACCCCTGAGAGACTGAGTTTGCAAAGGGTGGTGACGGCCAAACGGAAATCCAGGACTGCACAGACCCACCCGTGAGCAGAAGGACAGCCCCATGGGCCACGCCCTCCCCTCCTGGGCCCACTCGTCAGAAGCCAGCCGCGGGGCGGGTCCCACGAGGAGCACTCTGCGCACCAGGAGACGCAGTCCAGGAGGCGAGGGGCCCCACCTTCTACCGCAAGCACAGCATGTGAGCCTGGGGCTTGGAAGTCTGCAGGGGCTCCTGGGCCCACCCCCCACCCTGGCAGGGCCTCCTCGCCACGTTATGAATGACGTCACAGGCGCCTCAGAGATGCTGCGTCATAAAAACCCCCGAAGTGACATGCTGTTCCAGGCACCGTAATATCTATCAAGATGCACAGGATCTATTTCGCAAGAGAACCTTTCCTGTCAACCGTTCCTAAGCCGGCATTAAAGATACTTGCATTTCCTGAACTTGTGAAATGAGTCTCCCGAAGGCGGGACAGGTTTTCTTGGGACCTTGGAGCCCTCCTGCCCTGAGATGCAAGGTGTGAGGTCACTGCCACCCTGGCTTCGCCCCGGCTGCAAGAGCAGGGACAAGCAGGCCGGGGCTCGGGCAGGCTGGAGAGCCTGCTCCTGCCCGTGGCTTTGCTTGGACACCAAGGGGAGAGAGGCCCGGCTGGGGTCAGTGGCTGGTTGCCGGAGAAGCCATCTACAGTGGGGTTATAGGCGAGGACGCGCAGCACGCCGCAGCGCGGAAGCTGTGCCCCCAGCTGTCCTTCCACGCCGCAGGGGCGGGGCTAGTGCCCGCTTGTGGCCACCTTCCTCATGCGACCCACTCACTATGGTCAACGAGGGGCCTCAAGTAGGCTTCCCTGGTGGTCCAGACCGTAAAGAATCTGCCTGCAGTGCAGGAGACCCAAGTTCTTCTGGGAAGATCCCCCAGCCCAGTGTGCTGGCCTGGGAAATTCCATGGACAGGGGAGCCTGGCGGGCTACAGTCCAAGGTGTCGCAGAGTCAGACATGACTAAGCGACTAACACTTTCACTTTTCTCTCAAGATCCTAAAGACGTTTGGAACAGGATAGAAAGAACCCTTCTAGAATTAAACAGTTCCCCTCAGTCTCTTGGGGGCTTCCCAGATGGTGCTAGTGGTGTGGCAGAGAAAGTGAAACGGAGGGGCTCCCACCCCCAGCATCCTCCCAGCACTGACACAAGAGCGTCTCCCGGGACCCTCCCGGACACGCCGGGCGCTCACGGTGGGCCATAGGGTGCCAGGCTCCCAGAGCCCCCGGGGCACGCCCGGCGCTCACGGCGGGCTACCACACGCCAGGCCGTAGGGTGCCAGGCTCCCAGAGCCCCCGGGGCACGCCCGGGCACTCACGGCGGGCTACCACATGCCAGGCCGTAGGGTGCCAGGCTCCCAGAGCCCCCGGGGCACACCCGGTGCTCACGGCGGGCTGCCACACAGCGGGCCGTAGGGTGCCAGGCTCCCAGAGCCCTCGGGGCACGCCCGGGTGCTCACGGCGGGCTGCCACACGGTGGGCTGCCACACGCCGGGCCGTAGGGTGCCGCCTCTGCTCACCTGACCTCGATGGCCGGGCTGCTGAGCACCTCCCCGTCGCAGTTCCAGCTGCTGCTGGAGGCGCGGCAGCAGCAGGAGGTGGGGTGCTCGCTGCACAGCTGCCCCAGCCGCTTCTTCCCGCGGCCCAGCACGCTGCTCTCCTCGTCCTCCGCGGGCTTCGACACAAACTGGAACTTCTTGACGCGATAGACTTCCACGAAGGTGAAGTCAAACTAGCGAGAGACAGCCAGACGGGAACGCGCGCTCAGCAGCGCTGCGCTGGGGGCATGGCCACCATCGGGGGCCTCCCCACGGGCCCCCCACAGCGTGGGGACACGGGAAATGGTCACCGCCACGCTTAAAACCCGGCCTCACCCCCGCTGCGTGACACTTACTGAAGAGTCCCGTCGTTCCCGAGCAGCGGCTTGCACCGCTCTTTACCTTTTTAACAAGCGGTACTTTATTTTATTTTTTTTTTCAGCTGCCAATTATCTTTATTTATTTACTTACTTAACCGCCACGCTTAAAACCCGGCCTCACCCCCGCTGCGTGACACTTACTGAAGAGTCCCGTCGTTCCCGAGCAGCGGCTTGCACCGCTCTTTACCTTTTTAACAAGCGGTACTTTATTTTATTTTTTTTTTCAGCTGCCAATTATCTTTATTTATTTACTTACTTATTACTTTATTTTACTTTACAGTACTGTAGTGGTTTTGGCATACATTGACATGAATCCGTCATGGGTGTACATGAACTCCCAAACATGAACCCCCCCTTCCCACAAGCGGTACTTTAAAAGCCACGTGAAAACACTGTTGGACCAGATCTTAGAAAAAATTTAACAGCCATGAACTTTCCTACAATCTGAGGACGATCAAGAGTTGTCGGCTGTCTGGAGAGCATTAGACTCAGGATCCCCCCCAGCCCCGTCACTACACGCATGACAGTGACTAAGGGTCTCAGCAGAACCCCTTCCCGGGGGCCTGAAGACCGGCTGTGAGTGGCCTGCGGGGCAACGGAAGACGGCACTGCATCAGCCTGTCCTGTCTGCAAACAGGAAGAGCATCGACAGTGGAGGGCACGGAGACACTCGCGCCGCCTGGGCCCAGAGTCAAGGCGCCATAAGCGGGGCTCTCTAAGGAGGAAGCACGGCTGAGAGCTCACAGAGGGCGAAAGGCAGGCAGAGGAGTCTGCTGCGGCCCCTCGCATGCACAGCGGCCCCCGCGGGGCCGCCCGGGCGGAGGACGTGCTGGCGCAGGCGGCGCGGACGCCGCATGACCCTTACCTGGTCGCCCTGGTTGGTGTGCCTGACCAGAAAGCGCAGGAAGTTGAACCGGGAGCACTTCCGGATGAGGATGAGGTCGGAGGAGCCGTCCCCAAGGTGGGCGGCCGGGGAGAGGCCCTGGGGGCTCCGGGGACAAGCGCAGGACATGTTGGTGGCGTTGATGGCCAGGAACTGCCCGCAGAGGACCTTCCACTCCTCCACCTCCTCTAAAGCAGAAGCAAGCATCACAGTTCAGTCGCTCAGTCACGTCCGACTCTTTGTGACCCCATGGACTGCAGCACACCAGGCCTCCCTGTCCATCACCAACTCCCGGAGCTTACTCAAACTCATGTCCATCGAGCCGGTGATGCCATCCAACTCTCACGCCATGTTAAACTGGGACCCGGCAGGCGGGGGTGGGGTGGGCTCCCTACCCCTCGGCATCAGCACAGAGACAGCCCGCCCGCAGTCACCTCCCGAGAGGCAGTCCTCCCCAGGGTTGGGGTTGGGGGGTCTCTGGACCACCATCTAGGGCAGGGGTCGCCAGAGTGTGTGTGGCCTGTGTGTGTGGCCTGTGAGTTAAGACTGAGTTTTACATTTTTTAATAGTTGCAGGAAAAAAAAATTCAAATGAGGAAAGTATTGTGTGATGTATGGAAATGACGTGAAACAAATTTCGGCATCCTCAAATAGCTCATGACTTTCATCTAAGGCCTCAGTGAGGCCACTCGCTGAACCCCCAGGTCCAGAGTGTTCTGGAGACAGGCGCAAGGTAACTCAGAGGGAAGCGGTGAGAGGGGTCCTTCCACAAAATCCGCTCTTCCCCAAGGTCTGGCCAAGGCCACAGGCGCCTGGCCTGGAGGAGCCGAGGAGCGGGTGCTCCGCAGAGAGGGAGGGGGCCCGCCGGGCCCGGACAGCTTACCCGCGCCATCCAGGCCGTACAGCGACCGCTTTTGCTCCTCCTCCAGCTGCTGCCGACTCTGCCTGCACACAGGGCACCTGCGGCAACAACAGCGCCTGGTCAGTGCGCGCGCACAGCGGGGCCCGTCAGCACCTAGTCAGTGCCGCGCACAGCAGGGCCCATCAGCCCCTCCCGCGCAGCAGGACTGCGGCCTCAGAGGCGTCACTTAAAAATATTTCCCTTTCACGTTAATTTGAGCTCTCAAAATCAGATCCGCTCTTAGAAATTACACGGGCAACATATCCTTCTCGGAAACTTATGGAAGTTACCAAAAGCCAGGCGCATCCCTTGGGGGCCCTGTGTCGGCTCCGGGGAGCGGTGAGTTCGGCCTGTAGTTGTGGGGGGGCACCGGCGGGAGCAGAAACCAGCTGCAGCGCCCGCTGTGGACCCTCCTGAGCCCGTGTTCCCTTTGTACGACAGGTAACATGGCAGCCGTTTGGTCCGGTGGGTGACAAGCGAGTCAGCGGCTCAGAGCTCAGGGTATGAGGGACCCCTTTCAGGGCTTGGGGACCCTGGCTACTGGACATGATGAAACAGCACTCCACCATCTTACACTACAAGGACCACCCCATTCACAACCCAAGATGGTCCTGCTTCCGTCTCATCATCTGAACAGAAACACACACGTGAGATGCGCTTACCCCGCCCGGCAGGGTTTCCGGTCCCTCGGGGAGCCCACCGTATGCTGAGCTGGCAAGAAGGACACTGTGCCTTCGTAGCAGTGATGGGAGAAGAAGGTCTTCAACCCTGAGGACGGAGCGGGAGGGAAAGGAGATGCCCGTCAGCCTCGCGGAGGGGCTGGCGGGTCGCCAGGGACGCCGGGGACAGAGCGTCCGCAGAAGGACAGGGCCCCTCCGGCCTCGCGCTGAGCCGCCGCCACCGTCTCGGGGCANCAAGGACCACCCCATTCACAACCCAAGATGGTCCTGCTTCCGTCTCATCATCTGAACAGAAACACACACGTGAGATGCGCTTACCCCGCCCGGCAGGGTTTCCGGTCCCTCGGGGAGCCCACCGTATGCTGAGCTGGCAAGAAGGACACTGTGCCTTCGTAGCAGTGATGGGAGAAGAAGGTCTTCAACCCTGAGGACGGAGCGGGAGGGAAAGGAGATGCCCGTCAGCCTCGCGGAGGGGCTGGCGGGTCGCCAGGGACGCCGGGGACAGAGCGTCCGCAGAAGGACAGGGCCCCTCCGGCCTCGCGCTGAGCCGCCGCCACCGTCTCGGGGCGCCTTCCGTGCTGGCAGAGGGCGCGTCTCGGCCACCGGGCACCCCTCGTGGCCTCGGGTTCCGCCTGTGAAGCCCGGGGCGCACCCCCAGGCTTGGGCCTGTCGTCCTCAACTCTGGGGTCCTGGGGGCTGCCTCTCCTGATAGAACGCTGACTGAGGAGGAGCCGCGCCTCGTGGATAGGTAAGGAGAGTGGCTTCTTGGACGGAACCTAGTCCTGGGGAAGATGCCGCCGAGACGGCTGAAGTGACAGCGAGGATGTAGAAAGCGACACAAACGTGGCCGAGCAGCGGGGGCAGAAACGCGGCCGAGAAGCGAGAAGCGGGGAGAAACGCGGCCGAGAAGCGGGGGGGAAACGCGGCTGACTCCGGCTGTGAAAGAAGGCCTTCCGTGGGTTAAGCGCTGTCAAATTTCACTGCAGGCTACGGAGACATCGCTCCCGGAAGAAGAGTCGATCGACGCGGCCAACTTCACTGTTATTTTAAGAAATTGCGACACCCTGCCTTCAGCACCCCCCACCCCGATGCATCAGCAGCATCACAGAGGCAAGACCCTGTACCCCATAAGAGTTACGACTCAAGGGAGGCTCAGACAGCGGTTAGCGGTTTTTAACCATGAAGAACTTTCAGATTAAGGTACGCGCCTTTCTCAGCTATAATCGTACCGCACACGGTACACTCTGGTGTACACATAGCTTCGTGTGCACAGGGAGAGCGAAAAGCTCACGTGGCCTGCTTTATTCTGACATTCGCTTTCTCAAAGTGGTCTGGAACTGAGCCCTACATGTCTCCAAGGTGTGTCTGTAGATTCTACCCAAAGGTGAACCCTAAGGGGAGCGACCAGAGAAACGACACATTAAGCCAAAAATGAGGGGCTTCCCTGGAGGCCCAGTGGCTAGAACGCTGCGCATCCACTGCCCGGGGCCTGAGGAACCGGGGAACTAAGATCCCGAAGGCCACGTGGTGCAGCCAAAAAATAAAAGTAAATAAGTGGGTACAGCCAGGGCATTCACCTCAGCCGCAAGAGAGTCAGACTCTGAGCCCTTCATCCTGTCAAGCCCCCTTCTGCCTTGGGGCTGGTGGCTCTGCTGGCAAAGAATCTGCCTGCACTGCGAGAGACCTGGGTTCCATCCCTGGGTTGGGAAGATCCCCCGGAGAAGGGAGAGGCTCCCCACTCCAGTATTCCGGCCTGGAGAATTCCATGGACCGTATAGTCCATGGGGTCACAAAGAGTCGGACACGACTGAGCGCCTTTCACTTCACTCTGCGTTTAAACGCCGAAAGCCGGTGCTGCCCACGGCCTGAAAGTGCAGACCCTAGCTGGCTCGTCCGACCTGGGGCCAGTCGGCCTCCGTCCTCGGCCCCGCGCCCCAGGGAGAGCGAGGAAGGCTACCTGAGCAGTCGTATCTGGCGAGGCCCATCCATCGCTTCTTCTCGCTGTCTTTGATGATGTCCCCATAGAAGCCGTAGCCCAGCAGGGACACCGAGTACCGCAGGAGCGTGCTGTTGTGGTGCACGGCCGACACGTCCATGGACAGTGAGTCCCCTGCGGAGAGAGGCCGCTGGGGAGCCGCCCCCGCCCCGGCCCGGAACCCAGAGGGGCTGGAAAGCTGCTCTGTGGGGAGGGAACAGCAACAGGGCCAGGAAGCTCGCTAAACGCCGCTAACTGAGCGGACAGCGGTCTTGCGGAGGAGGACGAGGCGCCTGGCTCCTCAGCCGTAAGGTCACGAAGGCCCCGCCTGTGACTGCGGGGACTGGACGAGGACAGGGCAGGGAGCCACACGGGGGCCTGCAGGCGCCTGGACAGCGCCAGGCAGTGACGAGTGCTGCAGGGCCTCCTGCCCTGGGCACGCGCCGTCTAGAGGAGCTGGGGGGGCGCTCTGTCCCCCCAGGATGATAAGGGGCCGAGTCCTGAGCAGGGAAGAGGGCTGAGAGCAGGGCTCCAGAAGGGCGGGGTGTGCCTGGCCAGTGCAGGCGGTGCGGGGAGCGCCGGCTGGGGCGCGGGTGCCAGGGGCCCCACGGCTGGGTGGCGGGCCTGGAGGATCTGAGCAGTGCTTGTGTTTCTCAAGGTCACCCAGCTGGATGAGCTGGATGGCGGCAGGGGAGGGTGGCAGACCGGGCCCCGCGGGGGGACGGGCCGGGGCACCCGCACGGCGAGACAGAAGGACGCCCGTGTGCGCCCGGAGCCCCGGGGTCCCGCGAGCCGAGCGCAGCAGTGACAGGGCGCCTACCCACGATGATGTGCAGAGCCGAGGTCTCCGCGTCGTTTGTGCCCACGGTCGAGTAGCACACGCAGTCTGTCGACCCTAAGACGGGGAGGCGAGAGCTTAAGACGGTTTCCAAGTAGGGAAGATGCTAACGCGCTTCCAAGTAGGGAGGTAGTGAGCACTTCCTTTTCTTCCAAGGACTGGGGCAAGGGCGGCGTGGGTGCAGCCTAACCTACGAAACTAGCTCCTGAGGTCGTCGTTAGCCCCTGTCTGTTATTCAGGCGCTAGGTGGTGTCCAGCTCTTTGCGACCCATGGACTGTAGCATGCCAGGCCTCCCTGTCCATCACCAACTTCCGAATTCATGTCCATCGAGTCGGTGATGCCATCCAACCATCTCATCCTCTGTCTTGCCCTCCTCCTCCTGCCCTCAATCTCTGCCAGCATCAGGGTCTCTTAAAGAGAGTCGGCTCTTTGCATCAGACCATAGCACTGAGGTTTAGTCATGACGGATGCTGAGACTGACCTTGATTACTGTCAATGAGCTCCTCACAGAGCTTTCAGAGGCCTCTTCTGGGCCCTGTGGGGGGCGTGGGGGTTGGATCTCGGGTGGGGGGGACGACCTGCCCAGTGCCCGGCTGCTATAAAGATGGGCAGCACCCCTGGGGCTCCAGACCACCAGCCGCAAGGGGCTCGAGGGGAAGTGCACAGAAGCGGCCCCGTGGGTCGTGAGAGACCCAGAGCCCCAGCCCAGCCCAGCCCCGGGTCGTCTGTGAAGGGCGGGCGACCTCAGAGCACCCAGCTAGGGTCTGGGTCAGCGATACTGCGGGTCCTCCCTAGGCTGTCCTGGTTCTAACTGGGTCATCACCTGAGTGGGCAGAGACTCTGCCAGGTGCTTATTTATAGCAGACTCCTGCACCCTGCCCCACCCCGAGATCCTGACTCAGTAGGCTGGGGACGGGGCTGAAACCAAAATTTAACACGTCTGCAGAACCGCTGAAAACCCGTCTAGACGTCCCCAAAGTAAACTGACGGTGCCTAGAATTGCACAATAAACATCGCAGACACACGACCAGCGCTGACTGAGACCCGTCACAGTCACCTCCGTGCTAACAGGCGTGCAGCTCCGGCTGCAGGCAGAGTCCAGACACTGTCCACAGGCCCCAGAGCTTTCTACACGTCCCTCAGCCTACGTGACGCGGGATGGAGCTGCAGGCCCACGGCTGTGAAAAGACGCGCTGGATCGCAGGCAGCCTTGGTCATCTCTCAGAGCAACAGAAGCTGGTCCAGTTTGCGATCAGAGTAAAGGCTCTTCAAGCGTTCAGAGTTAAGCTAAGCTACCTGATGTCTTCTTGTGGCTGGTAACATCAACTCATAACATACAAACGTGCCCTCTGACTGACTGTGCAGCCTCGCCAGTATCTTCAGAAATGGATCTATCTAGAAAATGGAGCGACGGCACCCTTCACACCCGAGGCGGACCCACCAGGGTCCCTGCCGCTGTGGCTCAGACAAGGGCAGGGAGGGCGTCCCCTCCCGGTTAGAGGCACGCAGAGCCCCTGCCTCGCCTCCTGCCCCCCGACTACAGTGGGCTCTCTGAAAGAACGAGGTGCTTCCTTGAGTCATGAAACACACTGAGCCAGCCAACTTGGGACAAGCCAGCCACCCTACACCCCGAGGCCCGCCCCCGACACCCAGCCGCAGCTCCAGGCACCAGTCGCTTCTTCCAGGCAGCCTGCTCCCCAGGCTCCCCGTCTCCTCCACTATGCTCCGGGGCCGCACTGCCCACCCACTACCAATGGCCGGCTCTCTGAGAACACAGACCACCGCCACCACCTGGTGGGAACCTGGTGCCCAGGGAGGAGGGCAGGACCCCTTCCCGCACGCGGTCCCATGCCAGGCGCGTGGAGAGAAGAGCATGCCACGGGCGACCCGCCTGGCCTGCACCTGGTGGACAGGCCCTGACACCCAGACACCTGGCCCTGCCCAGTGGACAGACCCTGACGTCCGGCCCCCTCATAGTGGACAGACCCCGCCCACCCCAGCCCCCAGTGGACCTGTCTCTTATACACATCTCGGGGAGCGCCGGCTGGGGCGCGGGTGCCAGGGGCCCCACGGCTGGGTGGCGGGCCTGGAGGATCTGAGCAGTGCTTGTGTTTCTCAAGGTCACCCAGCTGGATGAGCTGGATGGCGGCAGGGGAGGGTGGCAGACCGGGCCCCGCGGGGGGACGGGCCGGGGCACCCGCACGGCGAGACAGAAGGACGCCCGTGTGCGCCCGGAGCCCCGGGGTCCCGCGAGCCGAGCGCAGCAGTGACAGGGCGCCTACCCACGATGATGTGCAGAGCCGAGGTCTCCGCGTCGTTTGTGCCCACGGTCGAGTAGCACACGCAGTCTGTCGACCCTAAGACGGGGAGGCGAGAGCTTAAGAC
>SJYX01018458.1:58971-80653 GCA_006410675.1 Oreotragus oreotragus
CGGGCCCACGTACCCGCGGGGATGATGCCGATGCGCAGCGGGCTGGGCACCAGCATGGCCCGGGGCTGGTTCTGGTCCACACCGGCGTCCCGCTGCGTCCTGCCTACCAGGCCGTGCAGAACCTCGCTGAACATGCCATCTCCGCCCACGCACACGATGCTGCCGGAGGGACAGGGGGCAGACTCAGCACCCGCGGTGGCTCCCAGCTCCCCGAGGGTCCAGCCAGGGCCTTCCCGCCTGACTGTGCCACTGGGCTGGCCGGCCCCCACCCACCCACTTTGCTCCTGCTCCCGCCGGAGGGTGTTAGACCCTCTGTGTCTAAGGAGGGGAGCCTTCGGAGCCCACTGTAGCCACAGGCCGGGCTCTGAGAGGCCTGGGGGACCCAGTGAAGGCGGGGTTGGGACCAGGCCTCAGAGGCCGCCCCTGCCCTCCAGCACGGCTGCTGAAAGGTAAGCAGGCAAGACCCACACAGGCCCCTCTTCCCCTGCCAGCCCCTGACCAAGGTCCCCGGGAGCTTGGACCCTGTGGCAGGCGACACACGGCTCCCTGCCGGCCCCTCCCCACCCCCACGCCCGCTGTGCTGACCCTCAAGCTACCGGATGCCCCCAGGGCCACAGTCGCCCACTGGGGACCCGAGAGCCTTCTCGGGGCCCTGGGAGCAGGAGCAGTGAAAAGCGCCGGCAGAGACGGTGCCTGCGGCCCTGGTCACACAGCTGGAGAGACAGGGATGAGGGTCAGACAGGGCCCTGAGCCTTCATGTGACCGGGCCCCAGCTCAGCTGGCGTGCCCCCGGCTGCCTGCACGGGCTTCGAAACCTGCTGTGACGCTTGGTGAGGACCTGGTCACGGGGACTAGCTGATTCTCCCTAAGACGTCCTGGAGGGCATCCCCTTGTCCCGTGCCCTCTGCCAGCGTCCAGCTGCTCCTGCCCGGGACCCATAAGCCCTGGTGGCCTCCCGGGTCCAATCCCACCTCTGCTATTCCGTGGGTCTCAACCAAAGCTCCCGCGCCCAGAGGGGCACCGTGTGTGAGATTTCCGTGTCCTCACCACCTTTCCCACTCCCTGCTCATCCACCAGGCCCCGGCCATGTGCCAGCCCTGCGCCGGGCATGGGGACAGCTGTGCCCGAGGCAGAGAAGGCCGGTCTGCAGGAGCTGACCAGCGCACAGGACAGCAGAGACACAGACTCCGGCTAGGGCTGGCCCCTCCTGCCGCGGGGCACGGGGACCAGTCCTGCACCCCCGCGCCATCACAGCCAGAGACGCACAGCTGGGTCCCGACCGAGAGGAAGCCTCGGACCCCAGACCAAGGGACAGGCGGCAGCCACTGGCCGGTTCTCTGCAGTCGGCCCCGCCAGGAAGGCCGAGGACCTGCGTGGGGCTACAGGAGGCCAGAGGCACCGCCCTGTGTCTGAAGGCCAAGCCTACCCTGGGGCTCTTCTGCTTTAGGGAACTAACGGGGCGTGGGCAGAACCTGGGTCAGGACAGCACACGGGTGACGGCATCTGTGTCGGGGCCCATCTCCTGGGCAGTGATGCCCGCATCTTAGCTCTGAAGGACCTCCTCGAGTTTAGGGCACACACACATATATTTAGGGACAAGAGCTGATCACCTTCAAATGAAAAGATTTCTGTATGAGGTGGTAAGACTAAGAAGGGAAACCAAACTTCCATGGCGGTCCACTGAGGAGCAGAGGAACGCAGGGTCCTCCGCACGCTCCTGCTTTGCCCAGCTTGCAGGAGAAGCAAGCTTGCTTCCGGAGGGAGGGCGGGAGCAGGGCTGGTGAGGACGGACTGAAAGCAGCAGATGGGGACCCTCACTCACCCGTCGTACTTGTCGATGTTGAGCTCGTACAGACTCTCCTTGGCATGATTGGCACGTTCAGTTACTGTGGGAAAGACAACATGAGCTTGTAGTGTTTACACTCAAGCCTGAGAATCCGCTTTAAAGTGAAGGCGGGTTAAACCACTTTACACTGAGGGCCTATAAAGTCCTGGGGCGGGTTGGCTGTAAGGAATCCTCCTTAGTCTTCCCAGAATCCCCTTCACGGAGAGGGATGGAGCCGACCTAGGGGAGCACAGCCTCCCAGAATACACTCCGTGGGTAAGACGTCCCATTATTGGCGCTTAATTGCCAACAAAGAACAATTTTGGGGGGAAGTGGTTTCATCTTCTATTTCATAGTTTTCCCTTAGTTAGCCAAAGGACTTTGTAAATTTCACAATACCAAATGTAAAAAAAGAAAATGTCAATCAATCCATAGCCTGTGTACTCAATATAACTTCTAGAACTCTCTTGTGCACACAATTTTGCGTCCTTTCTCCCTCAGCGTCTTATCACAACCCCCTTTTTATCATTAGAACTTCCTTGTAAAGGCCTTTTTAAAGAACTACAGACCATTCCTCCAGATTCAGCACAACGTCATCCAGGTTTCTCGTCTGGGGCAACTGCGGTTTCCAGTATTTCGCTTTTATAAAAACGAGGCAGCAGACATCTGCGTACCTCCCTCTCTACACAGCTGATGGTTTCCCCAGGAAGTTTAAAAGACCCTAAGACGCCTGACACGCACTGCCAAGTGGCCGTTTAATAAGCTTACACAAAACCCTCGAGGCGCTGAACAGGAGGCACCGTCTCCCCACAGCCTCCCGGCGTCGAGAACTTGCTCTGAAACTCAGTGCCACAAGCGTGGCATCGCACCGTGTTTCCTAAAATGTCACTCACTGGTGAAACGATTTCTAAACCTTACTGACTGCTCGCATCTCCTGCAAGAACTTTCTGTCCGTGGTCTTTGTCCTTTTCCCTCGTAGTGTTTTTCTTGAGAGATTTATATCCTAACCGTCGGCTGGAACAGTCTCTGCTCTTTACTTTGCGTTCTTCTCATTCTGGCATGCCAAAACCCCGACATTCTATTTTATTAAAAGACTCTTAGGGAATTCCCTGGCGGCCCATTGGTTAAGACTTTACACTTGCACGGCCACGGGTGCAGGTTCAAGCTCAGGGAACTAAGGTCCCACAAGCTGCGTGGGATGGCCACACACACACACAAGCTCTTATCCAATGAAAGCCTCTCCTGGATCGTTCCCAACCTTACTTCTGCACACCGTGCAGAGCCCTCACGGCTTACCAATGATCTCGGTGGTGATGGAGGCTAGTGTGAACAGCGGGGCCACTTTCTTCTCGTAGATCCGCTTGCCCTGTCCTTTCCCTCCGAGCGGGTTGATGAACACCAGCAAGTGCTTCGGCCGAGATGCTGCGGGACAACAACGGCGCCTGAGTCAGAGTGAAGGGACCCTTCAGACTCGTTCAGAGGCCCAGCTGGACAAGCAGGGGCCACGCGCAGCGGTCTGAGACGCGGGGAGGCTGGCGCACTGGTTAGACGGCGGGCAGCAGACGCCCGTCCCGTCCGGCAGAACTAGACGGTGAAAGAGAGACCAAGTCCCGCCGCCCAGATGCGAAGCCAAAGACATCATGCTTTTTCCAAGCCAGGAAGCTGCTCCGAAGCTGCTACCTGGGAAATGTTGTCTTCAAATACATTCAAAGTCACTTTTTACATCCAGGTGCCAGACTAATTTTAAATGATAGAAAATCAACCTAAACACATGCTTTCTTCTCAGCGGTTGAAGTTTGTACTGAGTTTTTGAGACTGTGTGTTAGGACTATCCCCACAACAGATTAGCAAGATGGCATGTAAAGGGTGATAACAGTAAGGTCCTACTGCCTGGCACAGGGGAACTATATTCAGTATCGTGTCATACACCATCATGGAAAAGAATCTGAAGAAAAAGATACATGCGCACACGCGCACACACACACACACACACACGCAACTGAGTCAGTGTGCTGTGTAGCAGAAATCCACACAACGCTGCAAATCGACTTTGTAAATCAAGTGCTTCTGAACCGTGGTGCTGGAGGAGACTCTCGAGAGTCCCGTGGACTGCAAGGAGATTCAACCAGTCCACCCTAACGGAGATCAGTCCTGGGTGTTCATTGGAAGGACTGATGCTGAAGCTGAAGCTCCAGTACTTTGGCCACCTGATGTGAAGAGCTGACTCGCTGGGAAAGACCCCGATGCTGGGAAAGATTGAGGGCAGGGGGAGAAGGGGAGACAGAGGATGAGATGGTTGGATGGCATCACTGACTCGATGGACATGGGTTTGGGTGGACTCCAGCAGTCGATGATGGACAGAGAGGCCTGGCCTGCTGCAGTCCATGGGGTCACAAAGAGTCAGACACTACTGAGCGACTGAACTGAACTGAACTGTAAATCAACTATTCTTCAATTCAAAAAATATATATACCCAAACAACGTGGGTGTTCCAGGTACAAAATGAGCTGACACCTGCTATTTTTTAAGTGGGACAGATGGACCCTCATTACACAGAAGTCATTCACAGCTCAGACACCCCCAGGTGGACACACGTGCGCCCCCCAGGCCCCTGGTTTAGCCCTCCGCTCACCTCGCGCGCAGGTCTCACCACCCCATTTCCCAGAAAAGAAACCCAGGCCCACGGCGCCAAGGGGCCTGCCCCCAGCCTCGCGTCCGTAAGTGAAGGCACCGGCGCCCGGGGGCCAGGTGCCAGGCACCCCCCTGCGTGGTCCTCTAACCAGAAGAGTGTTGGGAAGTCACAGCATCTCGCCACGTCCGCCTTTGCGCTGAGCACAAAGCAGGCACGTACTCAGCGTCTCCAGCAAGTCCCGCAGGGTCTGCAGCCACAGGTGGCACAGCTGCTCCTCCGGGCACCAGAACGTCACCTGCGCCCACCTCCAGCGGTGCCGCCGGGCCCTCCGAACACGGTGCACTGCACAGAGAGCACACGCGTGAGCGTGGCCCCGCACACGGGCCCCGGGCCACACCAGCTCCCCCGACGCTCCCCGTTCCTCTGACTAGTTGATCCCTTCCAGCGCCTTTGAGGGAAGAGATCCCGCCCCTCAGTTCTTTTAACCCATGTGAAAAATAAATAAATAAAAAAGATGAACATTAAAAACCGAGCTTGGATATGCATAACTGATTCACTTTGCTCTACAGCAGAGATGAACACAATGCTGTAAACCAGCTGTACCTCGGTAAAGTATTAAAAAACCCAGAGTTTGGAAAAATGATACGACGACCTTTCTATAAAGATGAACCAAGGACACAATGAGTCTGTTAAGCGAATGACAAAGAAGCTCTCCTTCACGTGAGCTGCCTGGAGCTACGCAGATCTTTCGGGCAGGGTACCTGTGAAAGCGCACGGCTTTTCCATTTTCTGCCATTTTCCGCTGGTGTACTGCTTCCCGTTAACGTCCGTTTCCTCCACAGTGATAATCTCGCAAACAGGCACAGCGCAGGCATCTGCAAAGACACCACCCCTCACTCGGGTCACAGGACTCCCCTCAACAGCAGCAGAGCGACTCCACGGCGCTGGGATGTCCCCGAGGCAGAGGACAAGCTCCGTGTCACCTTAAGCCTCAGCACTACATAAGGCTGGGACCCCAGTCCATGCCATCTGAACATGGGGTGTTTTGTCCACAGGGACCGATGTGGGCGGCAGCTTCTCAGGCCAGCTCCCGTGCCGAACCCGGGGAAAGGTGTTCACGCCCCAGCACCTGTGGTTCAGTCTGCTCAGAAATGAAGAGGGAAGGAGGCCCGGGACAGACCAGGACCCCACAGTGTGCGGGTGGGTCAAGGCCACAGCAAGGTGGGGGCAGGGGACTCAGGGTCCAACCACCCACGCGGGTGCAGGAGGGGGTGCCTGGGGGACGCGGGGAGGACAGCACGCAACACCCTCGACTGGAGAGCCAGTCGTCTCCACGGGCCTCAGGTGAGGCTGGACACGAACACAGCCGTGGGAAGCGCAAGGCATCAGCCTGTAACCGAACGCAGGGCCAGACAGACCTTGCCAAGCACAGGACCTGGGAGCAGGGAGGCTGGAGGTCACGCCCACAGCATGACCAGGCTACGTCCCCCAAGCCCGCCAGCGAAGCGGTTGGGAACCCCGTCCACCTTCACACAGAGGCGCACGACCACTCCTCGAGGCCCCGGCTGGCTCCGTTTCTGCGACAGCTAAATGAGACTACGGCGCTGTGACACCTGGAGTGACCTTGCACCACCTTTGGCCTGGCGGCCTAAGGAAATCAAGTTACAAGAGCCAGCTCAGACACCTCGAAGTTCCGAGAGTGGGGTGTCCCCAGGGTTAGAGGTGCTGGCTGCGGCAGGAAAGGGACACTCTCGCAGAAGAGCTGGAAGCTGGCCGGGCTGACCCGACCCAGGAGGGCCTCCGCCCAGGGCCCCCCTCCTGGGCTCTGACTCTCCGAGGCTGTGACCCCTCTCGTTCCCCCTGCTCCCGAGGGGTATCTGACCCCGGCCTGCCAGCGGTCGGGCCAGAGGAGGCTGCGAGCGGGCCGCCCGGGAGAGAAGCGGGGCAGGGACATTCGGGGGTGGAGCCTCGCGGAGGGCCTGGGACTGAGTGAGGCGCTTTCACTGGGGTGGGGTGGGGTGGAGGCTCTATCACCCCAACAGGGAAGAGTTCCAGTGACTTGCCATCTTCTGCTACACTCAGCTTGCCCACAGCTTCATCTGCCGCTTGGCCGAGAAGAAAGACAGAACTGGGTCGCGGGATTCAGTCTTTCACACACGCACCGCTTGTCCGCGCAGCAGACGTGGTGACAGAGGTCCTCTAAAGGGGACAGAGATCCCCGGGATCTGAACAGAACATCACTGTCTACATCTCGCTTGATCGAGGACGGGCAAGCCCAGCACCCAGGATCCGGATGGAGGCCGTCCCGGGCGAGGCTGTGCCCACGGGGTTGTTGTTAGGGCGCTGGGTCACGTCCAACTCTTTGTGACCCCAAGGACTGGAGCCCCCCGGGTGCCTCTGTCCATGGGATTTCCCAGGCAGGAATACTGGAGTGGGTTTCCATGTCCTTCTCCAGGGGATCTTCCCGACCACCTGCTTGGCAGGTGGATTCTTTACCACTGAGCCACCTGGGAAGCCTGGTGGGGAGGGTGGGGGGTTGGCAATCAAAAAGCAGGGCTTGGTGAGTAACCGGCTTGGAACAGAGGCTGGTCGCACCCGGCCCCCTTGGCCCCTCCGTCTGCTGGGCTGAAAGTTCAGCCTGAACCTCCCGATGACACGTGAGGCTGGCAGGTGAAACCGGCAGGGGCGGTGGAAGCGACGGGGTCGGGGCGAGGAGGGCGAGGTCCAGCACAGATGGCAGGCTCTTTTCCGCCTCCCCCGCCCGCTGACCCCAGGCCACGTGCCTCGGTGCCTGCTATGTGTCGCCTCACGTGCGCAGGTCACACCCTCGTCTTCAAAACCCTCCCCTCCAGCAAGGGGGTGTCGAAAGTCTGGCAGAGGCCCTCAGTCACGCACGGCTGGCGGGACGACCCGCTCAAAGCCTGTCACTTAGGCTCCGGCGCTGCTCACTGCGTGTGGCTCCAAGAGCCAGTCACGGGCACGGTACAGGGAGAATGACCCGTGGGCCCCCAGTCACCCTGCCTGTGCTGGCGCGGAGGGGCCTCCGGGCTCAGCAGTGCACGTCGTGTGAAGACACACGTGGGAATGGTCGGTTCGCGTCTACAGATCGACACGGTGGGGCGCACCTGGCAGAGAGCCGACCGTGGGAACTGGCAGCCCTTTCCTTTTCTGTGCTTATCAGCATTTCCCCAGGCTCGCATTCTGCATAATCGTGCACTGCACACGAGATTAGACAGAAAGTCCAAAGTCTTCCATGAAAGAGTGAGTGATGCGAGGCGGTGCACTTGCTTTCAGACCAAATTGACGCTGGCATGGACTCGCTGGCCACCGCGTCCCCCCCGAGCAGCGCCCCGGGGCCGGCATCCACGCCCAGACGGCACTCCCCGAGCTGCTCCTGCCACGGCTGGAGGCGCCCTCGTGGGTCCTGGGCCGGCTGTGCCCCGTCGCAGCATCAGGGGCCAAGGCTTGTGAGCGTTCCGTCTCCCTTTATAAAGTCACAACCCAACATCCCCTTTCAAGCAAACTTCTGAACAGAAGGTTCTGGAACAGATGCTTGACTCCCTGGGCACCTCCATGGCCCAGGGCTCCCCCGCCCCCACCCTAGCACCTCTTTGGGGTGGGGCCGTCCGTCACTGGAGGGTTTCAGCAGCACCCTGGGCTCCGGCCACTAATGCCACCTCTCTGCCCACCACCCTGGTTCTGCCAGAGGGTTGGCCAGCGTCTCCCACTGCCTCCAGGGCTGGTGGGCTTAGCAGCCCTTCTCCAAACAGGAAGCAGAGAGCAAACTGAGGCTCCAAGCCCAGTGCCAACACCTGCTCTGATCAAATAAGGTTTTCAACTCTGGATAATCGTCCCCACCCCACCCCACCCCCCGCCACACACACCTACAATGGAAGTTAAAGATTTTCAGCCGCAGTTCAGCCAAGTCAAGCAGCCTTGCTGGGACGGCAGTCTTATTGGCAGCCTTTATAAAACCTCTGCTCTACTAAATTGCTAAAGCAAAGTGACTTTCTCAGGGTGATTTTAAAAATTTCTTGAGATGAAAAAGAGGAGTCCACCTGTGGCAACGGCCACCCGAGGACAAGCGGCGCAGTGGGCGGCCCGTGGCCGGGTCGGGCAGGCGGAGGCTGGCCCCCACCGCGAGCCGCTCCTGCCCTCTCGGGGACCAAGCCCGGGGGGAGCACTGGGGCTCCCTCCACCCCCTCCCACGCTCGGATAAGACCACTCAGAGGGCAGAGGACCCCCAAGGCTTCCCAACCCAGGCGGGAGCCCCCTGCTCAGCTCTCGGCTCCGGGAGCTCGGACTCAGTGACCTTCCGGGCTGGCAAGAGATGCGGGAGACGTGAGTTCCATCCCCGGGTTGGGAAGACCCCCTGGAGGAGGAAATGGCAACCTGCTCCAATTCTCCCCTGGGAAATTCCATGGACAGAGGAGCCTGGCGGGCTACAGTCCACGGGGTTGCAAAGAGCTGCATAAGGCAGAAGCGACAGGCTGGCAGCGCCCACACTGGGTCACAGCCCTACCGCTGTGAGATTCCCACGGATCGAGGGAACAGAGGCCTCACCAGGCCCGTCCCGCTGGGTGTGCACTGAGCCGACGTCGGCCCCAGAGAGAGGCTTTACTCCCGAGGCAGCGCGCGCAGGCGCAGCAAGAAGAGCAAGCCCGAGGCGCGCCTCCCTGAAGGCCAGGGGCTGGGGTTCCCGTGGGGAGGAGCTGCAGGGCCTCCGGGGTGCGGGGAGCCGGGGGGAGGTCCGTCATCGTGCACGGGGCAACCCGGCCTGGCCTCCACTCGATCGGAAACAGAGCCACTCAGCTCCCCCCTCGGGTGGAGTGTTCGGCCCTGTGATGTCAAAAGGTCACTGAGCGTACAGCCACTATGGAAGACAATATGGAGATTCCTTAAAAAACTAGGAATAAAACCACCATATGACCCGGCAATCCCACTCCTAGGCCTATATCCTGAGGAAGCCAAAACTGAAAGAGACACATGTGTCCCATTGTTCACCGCGGCACTGTTTACAGCAGCTAGAACACGGACGCAACCTAGATGCCCATCGACAGACGGATGGATAAAGAGGCCGTGGTACATGCACACAATGGACTAGTGCTCAGCCGTAGGAAGGAACACAACTGAGTCAGTTCTGATAAGGGGGGATGAGCCTAGAACCTATTATACAGAGTGAAGGGAGTCAGAGAGAGAAAGATAAATACCATATTCTAACGCATATACACGGAATCTAGAAAATGGTTCTGAAGAATTTATTTAGAGGGCAGCAGTGGAGAAACAGACATAGAGAATAGACTGATGGACATGGGGAGAGGGGAGGAGAGGGTGAGATGTGTGGAGAGAGTAACATGGAAACTTACATTGCCATATATGAAATAGATAGCCAACAGGAATTTGCTGTATGGCTCAGGAAACTCAAACAGGGGCTCTGTATCAACCTAGAGGGGTGGGAAGGGGAGGCAGATGGGAGGGAGGTTTGAAAGGGAGGGGATATATGTGTACTTGTGGCTGATTCACATTGAAGTCTGACAGAAAAGAGCAAAAGTCTGTAAAGCAATTATCCCTCAAAATAAAAATAAAAGTCGCGTGACTGGACACTCACGCGGGGCCGGCTGAAGGGTCGGTGGTCCTATCTAGTCTCCGCCGAGGCGCTGAGGCCAGATACAGCTGACCCCACGCTTCCGGGAGACGACTCGGGCACACGTCGCGCTGTTTGTGCTCTGCGCTGCTGGGAGGACGTGCTGCGGGCCGGTGCAGTGGACCGGACTCACCCGCCGGGCCGCCACCTGACACCCCCGCCTGTCTGCCGGCACAGGCGTCCCTCGCGCGGCCCCCAGGCCCCGGGGCGCTCCCTCCCGGCTCTGCCCGTGTCTGCGTGTGCGTACATCCGTGTGATCTGTACCCGAGTGCGTGTGCGGCTGAGGAGTCACGGGCCAACGACACCCTCTGCCACGGCTCGCTCCAGGACACACGGGGGCTTCAGCTGTCCTCCCAGCTCTGACCAGCCCCTCCGAACTGCTGCCTGGACCCCCACCTGGGCTCGCCGCACACCCTCGCGCGCCACCTGTGGTGGAGCCGTCCACAGGACCACCACGAAAACCAACCCGCAGCAAGAGGGCTTGGGCACAACCTCCGCGAAAACATTCTGTCGTCTCAAACCAACGGCTTCCCAACAATTCGCTGCCACGGCTCTGAGCTCACGAGTCACCAGAGCTTAAAACCACGGGCAGCGAGGTCCCTGGGCTTTCCCGGCGGCTCAGAGCAAAGAATCTGCCTGCAGTGCAGGAGAGCAGGGTTCGGTTCCGGGCTCGGTGAGGTCCCCTGGAGAAGGGAATGGCCGCCCACTCCAGTATCCTTGCCTGGAGAGTCCCATGGACGGAGGAGCCTGGCGGGCCGCAGTCCACGGGGTCACAGAGAGTCAGACACGCCTGACACACTGGCAAGGCCCCCACTGCACAGGCATTTTGCCAGAGCACTCGGGGGAGACGCCTTGGCCCAATCCCATAAGGAAGCCCCTGACACCAGTACTGGGAAAGGATGCTCACGCTCTGCGGGGCCGCCCACAAGGCTCTGAGGACTCGCATTCCGCCGCAGCCCGAAGGGTCTTGAGTATTTAAGACAGAAAGTCTCATGGGGCGAGCAAACAGGACCTGCTCTGTGCCACCTCCCAGGTGCCCAGCGGGCAGCGCCAGGTGCGCTCAGACACGTCGTCACCTGGCCCTCCCGCGTGGGCAAGGGGCTCTGGTGCTGCACAGCTCGGGGACGCCGAGAACATCACTGTGAGTGTTCTTGGTCCTCATCCCAGCGCGGCTTCACTTCTCCTGGTCTTAAGACTCAATTTGGAATCCAACAGAAGCAAAGTGTTTAACTACTCTACAGACATTACAGATTTTGAGAAACAGCTCTTTAGGCAACTGGGTCAGAAAACAAAGAACTAAAGAGCTCCTGTTTATTAAGGACAAGACCATCTTTCCATGGAACAGCATGTACTACCTCCGTGATAAAAGTATTCAGAAAGAAAACAGTTGGAAGTGCAGAACCAGGAAGGAGTGTCCCACGAGGAGCCGTGAGTGATGCGGTCAGTCATCACCCGCTGGAGGGCGCGAGCCCGGCAGAGCCACCGCTGGCCCACCGGAAGCGCCTCTCCCGTCGCCCTCCGGCCCTGCCGTGTTAAACTGCGCGTGGCACGGGGCTGAGGTCTGGGATTTGTGTGATTAAAGTGCAGTTTAGGATCGCACTTTTTAAGCTTAAAATGGAAATCTTAACTGGTATCAACTTTTGCAACGCTGTAAAAGCTAAGCAAATTCAAGACAAAAGAAGACAGAGAGGAGGCCACTTTTCATCAAATCGAAAAAAACTCTCAAGTTTGAACACGTCTCTGATTTTTGTTTAATTTTATATTATTAAACCTCTTGAAACCTAATGTCCAGCTATGACCCTCATTCTGGTCTTTTTTGTTCATTGGCGATGAATTCTACAACTTGTCTAACACATCACAAATCACAAGAGAAGTAACGGATGGATCTATAAGGCTTCACTGGGATATATGATCACAAAGAGCTTGCCTGGATGTTAAGGGAGTACGCTCTGGCCACACACTCACAGGGACCACCACAGTCCCTCAGCCAAGCCTCTAGTCCCCACCCTTGCTAGCTGCCCCCCCCCACACCAGATACACACACATCACACCTGGATACACACACACACCAGATACACACACATCACACCTGGATACACACACACACCAGATACACACACATCACACCTGGATACACACACACACCAGATACACACACATCACACCTGGTTACACACACACACCAGATACACACACCATATACACACTGAAGCGGGGCGTCCCCTCACCCACAGCCACGCCCCCCGACTGCAGGATGCGGCACAGGCCACCAAGTGTGGAGGTGAACAGCCACAAAGCCACTCAGAAACTGGCGAAGAAAAAGACCTAAAAAAAATGACAACAGTAATCAAGCAGCCACGCACAGCAAACGGCCGGAGCATCTTTAATGCTGAAGGACGCAAGCTTTCATTTACAGAATACCCGTATCGACAGTCTGTCAGGGTAGGTAATTTTATTAGGCTTTGCACCTTGCATAAAGTCATGCACGCGTGCTAAGTCGCTTCAGTCGTGTCCGACTCTTTGCGACCCCATGGATTGTAGCCCGCCAGGCTCCTCTGTCCATGGGGTTCTCCAGGCAGGAACACTGGAATGGGTTGCCACTTCCTCCTCCAGGGAATCTTTCTGACTCAGGGATCGAACCCGGGTCGCCTGCGTTGGCAAGCTGATCATTTACCACTGAGCCCCCTGGGAAGCCCGCACAAAGTCATACTGGAAGGGATTTCCGTTTCTCCAAAGAACGCAGCTTGACTGACACCTGCCGACTCAATGACTGAGATCAGCCCCCGTTCTCTCGCTCTCAGGTCCTTCAGCCGAAACTGAAGGCGCCTCTCCCTGTGCCTGTCAGTCCAGCGTTCATTTTTCTTCTAATAAAGCAATCTATCTTTTAGGGCCATCAGCACAAACCATTAGCAAATATTATAACTGTTAACAACTCAAAACACTGTTCTCCTGTAACACCGTCCTTTCCAGAAATGGACTGAAATTTCGTAACCAAACCTGGGCTGGAAGCGTCAAGGCTTCTGCTGACAAGAGTCGCGGTTCTCTGGCCTCCCCTCCCCGTCCCCAGGGAGTGTGACCTCGCCTGGTGTGACAGGTGGTCACCCTCCCACGTGGGTGGGGGCCAAGGGGCCGCGTGTTCCAGAGGGACCACGGGCGAGGCTGGGGGAGAGGCTGCCCAGGTGGCACCCGGGGCAGCTGTGACATCCGGGAGCCGCGGGCACTGCCGGTCTCGGCTCTGTCCTGCCCTTCCCAGCACTGGCCGTGACCCGTGGACACTGTGTGGGCTTCCGAGCTGCGACTCGGAGCAGAAATGTCCCCACCGTCTACGGGTCCGTTTCTCTTACAAGGTCCCGGACAGATGTGTGCACACCCACCCGGATGGGGGTGGGCGGGGGCCAGGGTCCCCCCACCCCAGCGTCAGGCTGCAGGTGGCCCGGCCGCCCTCAAGGCTTTTCTGCATCAGCGCCCGCGACAGGACGGGACTGGGCCTTTCAGGAAACGCTGCTGCCACACGGGCTCGGGATGGGCTTCTCTGTGGGCCCCCAGGCCGTGGGTCTGGGGGACAGGGTGCAACGACAATTGCCCTGCAGGCCTTACACCTGCGGAGCCGCATCTGCACACACGGGACGCGCCAGTCCCAAGTCCTGCGCCCCTTTGAGCCCAGGCTACCCCAGCGAAGCGTCCCCAGCCTAGTGATCGGGAATGAGAGCCTGGGGGCCTGAGCGGGAGCCCCTGGCCACTGGCGGCACAGCGCCTGACTCCTGCACCAAGATCCCTGCTCTCCCACCCCCCGCCAGGAGAGGCAGTGGGGGCCGCTGAGAGGAACCGCAGAACCTGCATCCTCACAGGGGGCGCACCCCAGGATCTCGGGGTCCAGGCTCTAGTAGAGTCCCACCTGGCGCCGACCGCCACCTCGGAACCAGGGCAAGTCGAGGACAGCTCCCAGGGCTGTGGCCAGGATGGCCGGCGTGAGGCGGCAAACAGCACAGCACGGCTCAAGAGCGCCGGCGTCAGCAGGACTCGCCCGACTCCAGGGCCGCCGCAGCCGCCTGCAGCCCCGTGTCTGGGCAAGACGGGAGGCAGACAGTTAACTGAGGAGCCCAAAGCAGACAGCTCAGGCCGGCTGGCCGGAGTGGCACCCCCGCAGAAGGGGCGGGGTCCCCGCAGGCCCTTCCCTTTGTCTCTGTCCCCACCTCTGGGGCTTCCCTGGTGGCTCAGCTGGTAAAGAATCCGCCTGCAATGCAGGAGACCCCGGTTAGAAACCTGGGTTGGGAAGATCCCTTGGAGAAGGGAAAGGCTGCCCACTCCAGTATTCTGGCCTGGAGAAGTCCATGGACTGCATAGTCCATGGGGTTGCAACTGAGCGGCTTTCACCTTCACTGACACCTCTGCTCCGAGGGCAGCCTGAGGNGAAACCTGGGTTGGGAAGATCCCTTGGAGAAGGGAAAGGCTGCCCACTCCAGTATTCTGGCCTGGAGAAGTCCATGGACTGCATAGTCCATGGGGTTGCAACTGAGCGGCTTTCACCTTCACTGACACCTCTGCTCCGAGGGCAGCCTGAGGTCTTGAACTGCACGCTGGACGCCTGTGTGCTAAGCGGCTTCAGCGTGTCCGGCTCTTTGCGACCCCGTGGACTGTGGCCTGCCGGGCTCCCCTGTCCGTGGGCCTCTCCAGGCAAGAACACTGGAGTGGGTTGCCACGCCCTCCTCCAGGGTGTCTTCCCCACCCAGGGATCGAACCCGAGTCCCTTACATCTCCTGCACCTGCAGGCGGGCTCTTTACCACGAGCGCCACCTGGGCAGCCCAAGCCTGCTGGATACAGGGAAAGAAAGCCCGCCCCTGTGTCCAGAGAGGCCGGAGCACGGCCAGCAGGGCTGGGAGGACGTCTTGGCTCTGCCAGTGGACGGACACGTGCTGGGCTCCCTCTCGGCCTTCGTGAGCAGAACACACAGGATGCGTGAGGGGCCTTGGGGGCTGAATGGCCAAGTCTGTCAGCTCCTGGTGCCAGCCTCACCCAAGTGACCAACACCAGGGAGGCCCCCAGAGGCATGCCAAGGCCTCAAGAGCTGGGCTGATGTGGAAGCCCCCTCCACGGCCTTGCCACCTGTGTACAACCAGGCTGAGCACCTGCCTGAGAAAAGAAAATCCTCCAGAGGACTCACAACATAATACTGAAAATACCCAGCCTGCAAAATTAACCAGCACACCAAGAACCAGGCAACCCTGAGAGGCCCAGGGGGAAAGCCAGTCAGCAGACGCCCCACCGGAGATGCCCGGAGATGCGTCAGACACAAACTTCAGCGTGGTCGACAGAACCAGGCTCGGTGAGGTGCTGCTCTGAACGCTCCTGAAGTGAACGGAAGGACAGAATTTCCCAGGACAAAAAGAGACGACTAGAAGGAACCAAATGGGAAATTTAGAACTGAAAGGACAGCATGTGAAATAAAACAGCCACCAGCTGGGCTCGGCAGCGGAGCGGCTGACAGAGGAAAGTCAGTGAGGCCCCACAACTCAGCAGGAATAACCCGCTCTGAATAACGGAGAGGAAAAAATATGTTAAAGACGGCACAGGGACCTGCTGCTCTGAGATGACGGGCGAGACTGCTCCTCCCCAGAGACTCTGGAAGGCAGGCGGGAGGAGGGAGCTGACCCGGGACCTCGGGGCCAGGGAAAGACGGCAGAGAGTTCCCCGGGTTTCCTCCTGCCCCACGTTATCTCAGATTTGAAGACTTCAGCAACTGGAAATGCCAACGGGTACAAATGAAAAACTCCACCCAAGGTCACTCTCTCTGGCCAAAGGACCAGGGGCGGGAGAGCCCAGTAAAACGAGAAACTTCTGGACAAGAACTGCCCTCCTCCAGCAACACAAAGAAAACCTGCCCCCACCCCCCGCCTGCAAAGTCTGCCTGGAGTCTAGACATCTGCCCTCCAGGTGCAGGCAGGCGCCTGACACTCCCCAGCAGGGTGACGTGAGGGAGGCCAGGACTTTCATCCCAGCGGGGGGGCGAGCCTCACGCCCCACAGGGGTCGTGGAGATGAGGAGGGAGTGGACTTCCAACCGCCTCCCAGCAAGAGTGGGGTGCCCCTCACCTTCCTTGCTGGGCTGGTGTCAGGGAAACAAGGGGAGAGTCAGAACTTGCACCTCCACCACCCTCCAACCACCCTCCATGGCACGCAGTCACAGGGCATCCCTACCGTTCCAGCCAGGAGGTCTCAGTGGAGGCCGAGCGGGGGGTTCACCCAGCAGCAATGGGGGGCACCCCCTTGGCTGCTGCTGAGGCCCAGGAGAACCTGGACTTCTTCCCCGATCTGGCGGTAACTAGTCCCCCCTCCTCCCTGACGGTGCAATGTCAGAGAAAGTCAGCTATAAGAGGAAACTGAAATAAGACCCAAATTTTCATAACGTAAAAAAGACAGAAATGTCCAGGTTTCAATCGAAAATCAATCACCATGCCAAGAACCAGGCAGATCTCAAAATGAGAGGAAAAAAAGACAATCACTTGATGCCAAAACTGAGATGACAAAGATGTCGGGGTTATCTCACAAGGATTTCAAAGCCGCCACGATGAAAACGCTTCACAAACAACTACACGCTTAAAACAAATGAGGACATATAAAGACTCAGTGAAGAAAAAAGTCTTAGCAAAGAAATAGACAATTACAAAGAAGAACCAAATGAAAATTTTAGAACTGAAAAAATACAATAACCAAAACAGAAAACAAATGGGTGACCTCAACAGCAGAATGGAGACAGAGGGAAAATCAGTGAACTGGGAGATGCAGCAGGAGAAATTACTCAAATTGAGCAACAGAGGAAACTAATTTAAAAAAACCAACAACACTGAACAGGGCCTCAGGGACCTGTGGAGACACAGCAGAGGATCTAACGTGTCGCTGGAGCCCAGAAGTAGGGAAGGAGAGGGGACGAGAAAGTGCTCAAGAAATATAGGCTGAAAAGTTCCCAAAAGGTTTGACAAAAGATATAACCTCAAATATCACCAATTCAAAGAAATCCAGTCCAAGACACATCAAAGTCTGGATTCCAAAAATCAAGCACAAAGGAAAGAATATGAAAATTAACAGTCAAAGAGAAACAACACTTCACCTACAGGGGAAGGAATTTTGAACGACAGAGGATTTATCCTCAGAAATCATGGAAGGCACAAGCACAGTGCTTTCCCAGTGCTGAAAAGAAAAGAATCTCATACCCAGCAAAAATATCCTTTGGGGATTAAAGGAGAAACCAAGACATTCTCGGATGAAGAAAAACCAACAGTCTTGTTGCCGGCAGACCTGTCCTAAAAGAACAGATACAGGAAGTAGAAATGATAAAAGAAGACTCCCTGAAAAAAAAAAAAAAAAGAAAACAGAAGAAAGAATATAGTAAGTAAAGATACGTGCAATCACAACGGTACTTCCTTCTCCTCCTGACTTTCCTAAATTATGTTTGAGGGTTGAAGATAAAGCTATAACACTAATGTGGTTCCAAATGCATGTGGAAGAGATAAGGCAATTCTACTATAAAATGGGAGAGTACAGTGATGCAGAGAGAGGGGAGGTTTCTGCACTTCCTCAAGCTGGTAAAATGGCAATTCCACTAGACTGGATGAGACTCGTACACACAGACTGACACCGAGGGCCATACACAGAGCTGCACTCTAAAACAGTATGGACATCTTACCACCACAAACAGCTGATTCAAAAACAGGAAGACACACAGACAAATCAGTATGGATCCCAAAAACAGATTTTTAAGCAGTTCACAGGAAGGCGGAAAAAGCAGAGAAATGAAAACTAAAAAACAAAAAATTAAATGGCAGATTTAAGCCCTAATATATTTACATTAGGAGAAGGAAATGGCAACCCACTCCAGTGTTCTTGCCTGGAGAATCCCAGGGACGGGGGAGCCTGGTGGGCTGCCTTCTATGGGGTCGCACAGAGTCGGACACGACTGAAGCGACTTAGCAGCAGCAGCAGCAGCAGCATATTTACATTAAGAAGACATAGGTTGGCCTAGATGATTAAAAAACACGAGTCATCCCTACGGAGTCTAAAGAAACTCACTTCAAATCAGGGTGTGCGCAGGTTCAAAGTAAAAGGACAGAAAAGTCACGTGGAGCAGGCCTGGCCGCGTCACCCCGTAAAGTGGACTCTAGAACAGACAGAACAGTCAGAGGCAAAGACGGGCGCTACACAACCTAGAGTCGACCGGAACGAAGGAAGGCGCGCAGTGATGAACAACGGTTCGCCGCAGGGTCGGCAAACTGCAGGCCAGATCCAGCATGCTGCCCACTTCTGTAAACGGGCTTCTTGGCACGAGGCCACGTGCATTCACTCACACGCTGCCCACAGCAGCTTTTGCACTACAGCAGCAGGATTGAGAATCGGGGGCCCACAAAGCCTAAAGGATTTGCAATCTGGCTTTTTCTTTAATTATTTACCCACTGATCTGATCTCTGGCTGTGCTGAGTCCTTGCTGCCTAGGGGCTTTCCTCCAGCTGCGGGGGGCGGGTCTCTCGCGGCGGAGGCCTCTCCCGCTGAGGATCACCGGCTTCGTGGTGCCGCAGCGGGTGAGCTCAGCAGTTGCGGCTCCCGCGCTCCAGAGCACAGGCTCAGCGGCGGTGGTGCGCATGCGCAGTTGCTCTGTGGCCTGTGCGGTCTTCCCGGACCAGGGATCGAACCTGAGCCTCCTGCACTGGCAGGCGGATTCTTTATCATTGAACCACTTGGGAAGCCCTGCCCTCTGACTTCTTAGGGAAACATCTGTTGACCTACTTTGGAGTAACAAATAAAAGTTACCCTTGGAATTAGCTCAGCGTAATTACATTATTTATGACCACATTCGGCTACTCTGAAGCCATGTAATCTGACCATAGCTGAGGCAGGTGCCTAGAGGGAAGGAGGACAGGCAGGACGGCTGTTTTTCTGACAGCTGCTTTTCAAAACCACAAAAGCCTGTATGTCTCTTCCGATAGTGAGTCATATGCAAATCTGGAAAGTTTTTTTTTTTTTTTTCTGAAATAGGTAAACAAGATAGCCATTTATTTCCTATTCAAATATACTGAGATTCCTATCTAACTCTGCAGGTTGCTGGCTTCACATAGTCTGATATCATCTGCAGCACTTTTGACCTCATCACCGGACATAAGTAAGATGTCTGAGGAGACACCGAAACACAGGGCTGTAGGATTTGTGGGGTGAATGGTTTAGGGGATTCTGTAGACTTTCTGGGTTCTACCCAAACCGTTCAGCTTCCTAGCCACTCCCAGTGGTTTTAAACTCACTCCTCTAGAGAAAAGGAAAGATGCTTGGACAGCAAGCAGCCACTTTCCCCCACGCTCTCCACCAGGGGCCCAGTCGTCCCCCACGGTCAGGGTCCAGTCCCCAGCTGGCCGCCACTCACCAGGGACAGGCCGAACCCTGCCTCCCACAGACAGCCACCCACACGGTGCTCGGCCCACCCCTGTTTACACAGACACGCGAGGCCCTCCGGGAGGACGGGGAGGAGAAACAAGGAACCGAGTCCTTCCCACGCTGGATTCTGCCCCAAGAGCGAGCACAGGGGAGATAAGACAGATAGTCCTAAAAAAGAAAACAGGGAAGACCCGTAACCTGAAGCAGAAGGAAACAGCTGTCGGGGAGGGACAAACAGCTGTACAAACAAAAAAGCCCGAAGAAAGACGAGGGAGGGAAGGGCAAGGTGCCAGCAGAGCCGGGCCCCGAGCCGAGGTAAGATCTGAACACAGCGGTGGGGAGAGGCGGGCTGTCTTGCGGGGACTCAGGTCTGGCTCAGCTGGGGCCTCAGGAGTCAAGGAGGTCAGAGCCGAGGAGCCCTGCAAGTGAGGCAGGCACGGGCACCTTGCAAGCTAGTCGGCAAGCTGCCCAGCACGTGAAAGAGTCTTCTAGAAGGGCAAGCATCCCAGGAGGAGGGGTTGGTGGGGAGAGTGCCTAGCCATAGGCTAGGGGCTGTATTAGACGGGCTTCACGGTGCTTTCCAAACTTCCATCCGACAACCTCGGGGTCACCCATCAGAAGGTGCTCGAGGGAGGGGACACAGTGAGCAAAGATGGACAAGGCGAGCCTGGAGGCAGGGCTGCAGGAGGCACCTGAACCGGTCTGTGGCTTAAAGAGAACCACACAGGAGCGGAGAGCGCGGAGCCCCGATACTGGCCGGGGCACACAGACCCGGGAGCCGGCTGGCTGTCTCCTGCGGGCCGTGCCAGAAACTTGGAACGAGAGCTCAGGAGAAACTGGGACGGAAGGTGACTCAGGGGGAGCACCCGCAGGGCGCTGCGATCAGGAGGGCGAGGTAAGACCCCACAGCGGACTCACCTCATGTGTTCAGTCGCTCAGTCGTGTCCGACTCTCTGAGACCCCATGGACTGTAGCCCACCAGGCTCCTCTGTCCATGGGGACTCTCCAGGCAACCTTACTGGAGTGGGTTGCCATGCCTTTCTCCAGGGGATCTTCCCAACCCAGGGGTCTTCTTTGCAGGCAGATTCTTTACCATCTGAGCCACCAGGGAAGCCCGAAGCCACCCTACCTTGGACCCAGCCATATGCTCACAAAACAGCACGTGAAAGATAGAGAGCAACTAGATTCTCTAGAAATGTCTGCTGTGCAGAAATCTAGACCAATCGAGAGGATAAATAAATTGGGTTGGGGACAGAAAGCAAAAAAACTGTCATCAGTACCTTAACAAACACACAGAAAATATATCTCCTAAAGTATAAAACACCGTTTCTTAAATACTAGTCTTTTTTCCTTAGGCTAGATGTTCAAACATGGCAAATTCACCAAATTACATCCTTAAAATGCGTGTTTCATTGTATGCAAATTATGTCTCAATAAAGCTGATGTGAAAAAAAAATCATGTTTTAAGAGAGTAAACAGTAATACGCACATTCACATAGAGACCAACAGTAAATATTTACTCTCGAAGGTTAAGACTGCGGGTGATTCTCTCCCAGTGTGCTTTTCTGTGTTTTCTAGATTTTATTAAACCAACGTGAGTTACTTTCATAAACAGGAAAACAATATAGTTTTAAGTATCCGTGGCTTGCCTGTGTTTCCGTGGGCATCGCGCAGGGGTGTTGGACTGTAAAGACAACAGTAACTTGTACGAGCAGCTCCCCAGCAACCCGGGGCATCCTCGGTGGGAGAGGGGAAAACTTGTGGAGGAGGCTGGGCATAGTCCCAGCCCCACCCCAGGGTGCCCACACACGCGCGCACACACACGTGTCCCAGCAGTGACCCTAGAGGGACACTTCCAGAGGCTCCCCGAGCGTGTTGCACCGAGGCCCTGGTTTCAGCCTGTCTCAGGCTCTGCTGGGGCGAGCTGCTGTGAGAAGGCTGGTCTGTGCTTCCTGTTTTCAGTCTGCCCCACTTCCGACCGGCTGGTCCCGGGAGCCTCACAGCTTCCTTAAGGGAGCAGCCCGCGCGGGGCCCAGAAGGCGCTGCCTCCCGGTTCTTGGTCCTACCTTTGCTCTGAGCCCCACTGAGGTGGAAGCCTGGACCTGGATTAAAAGCCGGCTCCCTTTTGTGCATTACATACCATCCATCGAAACCCACCCACAACCTC
>SJYX01018459.1:0-130404 GCA_006410675.1 Oreotragus oreotragus
GGGCAGGAGGAGAAGGGGACGACAGAGGATGAGATGGCTGGATGGCATCACTGACTCAATGGACGTGAGTCTGAGTGAACTCCGGGGGTTGGTGATGGACAGGGAGGCCTGGTGTGCTGCGATTCATGGGGTCTCAAAGAGTTGGACATGACTGAGCAACAGAACTGAACTGAACTGAACTGAATCACTTCTTAACAAGTTATGTTTTCTTACTGATTCTGAGTTGATCAAGTTAAAATTCAAATAATCCATATTTACCTTGAACGCTGTAATTTAAGTTCAGAATCTAAGAAGCTCTGAAATATCTTTCAAAACCAAAAAGCCTAAGAACCTGGGACCCACTATCAGATAAATCTGTCCAGGCTTTTAAAGCTTCATTTTAAACTTTTGCAAAATTATTTCTGAGAAGATCAAAGTTACAACATAACTAACCACAACAGGGCCTATACCTCAATAAAGGTGATTATTCTTTAGTCATTTCTTTCACATTAGTCTCTGAGGGCTGGTCTGCCTCTCTAAACTCAACTATAGCTCACATTTTGCACAATGGATGTGTTCTTAGGAATGTTGTGAGACTAAGAGGACCTAGTATTTCTGAAACTTCTGGCAAATCATATTTTTATAAAAATAGCAAACTCCAAATATTTTTAATTTTTTTAAATAAAAGCTTGCTAAATTTCGCTATACTTTGTTATACTCTTTGTTATACTCTTAATCTTACAGATTTTCAAGCCTCCTTTCTTTGCATCTAAATTCCACCCCCATTCCCAAGACACTGATCTGATTTCCTGTTATGGGTTCCTAGTCCTTAAATCCTATTGGGTGTTATTTGCCAGTGAGAAGTCTGAGTAAGCAAACTGTGCATGGACATAAGGTTGGTCTAGAAATTTGCAGGTATATGAAAAAATTGATAAAACAAAATATAGTCTCTGTTTTATCTATTCCAGATTGTAATATATTAACTTTGATGAAAAACAAAAGACATAAATAAAAAGAAGTGAATGATTAATACATGCCCAATACTTCTAAATTCATCAATAAGGAAACAAATTTGGGCCCAAAAGCCCCAGGAATCATCTATTTTTTCAAACTCAGTTTTTTTCATGTTCTTACAAACAAAAGGGAAAATGGCTCTCTCTTTTAAAATATCGACTCACAAATAAATGATAATCACTGAGAATGTTAATATATAGATGGAAGAAGTTCTCACATACCCTGGCACTTTGTCGGTTCACTTTCTTCTCCTCATCAGGAAGGGGAGGCATTGGATAAGGGTATTTTCTGCTGGAAGCAATAGACCCAGTTGACGAAGAAGGAGACTTGGCAGGAGATAAAGTCCTGAGACGTTGAGAACACATGAGATACATATTATGTAATTGCCTAAAATCATTTCAAATTCTGAAAAGTGGGTTCAGAAAGAACCCTCTGATATCTACTTTCACAGGCCACTACTGCAAAGATTTAACTACTGGGACATACTCTGTCATTCACAACACTGGAATGCTAGCTAGTGTTTATCTTCCTAATTTCACAATTGCAATGGATTGTTTAAATCTTAGTACACAGAATCATACTTTTCAGCCAGAAAGCAAATAATGAGGGTTTTTTTTTTAAAGAGTTTTAAAAAGTTAAAATGAATAAGAGATTAAAAATATTCAAAGAGCTCATAATGGTAAATAAAGTGTACAACGTATTAATAGTCTGTCTTATTTTATGACTTAATATAAAAAAATTTTAGTACAGTAATTCCAATTGTATTTTTAAGATCTTAAAATATGATGCAATTGATACATTTATTAGTTGCTAAGTCACACACCAGTTTATACAAAACTCATGCATTCAGAGGCCAGTGTGTTAGTTGTGACAGAACAAAGGCAGATACGAGGATTTTAATAACAAATTAGTAAACATGCAAGCGGTAAGGAGTGCAGAGTTCCAGCCAAACAAAGAGTCTGATGAGAACATAAAAAATGATCTGATTAGTCCCTAATCATCATAGCTGTATAGGGGAGGATTCTAAGCCGTGGACATAGATCTTGATAACTCATGTAGGGTATACTTGTCATGTTCAGAAGGTGGCAACACTTTAATGACTGGAATTTTTAAAACACAACAACAAAAACTCTTCTTATTTGGAACATGTGTTCTCATCACGGAGATATTCCCTATGAAAAATGTGCATGAGCTCTTGGTGTATTATACTGCTCTTGTTTTATTCAGCATGTACAGTGGTAATATCTGTGACTAAGCAAAACACACTGGAAAAGCCCGTATTAGCTATCTTGTCTTTAAAGTGGGGAAAAAAAAAAAAAAAACAGCTGAAAATGAAGAACCTCAACTTATACTGTGTCAATGAAAAATAGGCATGATCATTTAGCAGTAGCTACCCCTTTCACAAATGTTCAGTTCAGTTCAGTCGCTCAGTCGTGTCCAACTCTTTGCGACCCTGTGGACTGCAGCCTACCAGGCTTCTCCGTCCGTAGGATTTTCCAGGCAAGAGTACTGGAGTGGGGTGCCATTGCCTTCTCTGCTTGACTGTACTGCCTGCACCAAATAAAGATATCTTTTCCTCCCTGATTCTAAATTTTGATTCCTATCCACAGATTTTTGTTTGCTCTGGTTTTGCTGTAGTTTTCAAGTAAGTTTCTATTTTATGGACACTGAATTCAAGTTAAGGTTTGAAAATAATTTTTCCTACAAATACCGAGATTTGATTCATTTTTAAGAATCAAGAATGACTCAATTTACTTTTAATCTGTAATTCCTACTGTTTCCTCTATTTTTGGAAAATGTCCAGGACCAAATGGTCCTTCATGTGAACTGTCAGAATATTGCAACTGTTTGATGCCTCTTGTATTAAATCTCTCCATTGAAGAGAAGATGGGTGGAACTAAGAATATATAAGTACTGCAAATCCTCTAAAGTATTATTAAAGCAATGTACTATTGTATCTTTTTTTAACTCAGAAATTAATGTTTGTTTGTTTGTTTTTAATTTTAGGAAAACATTTCAAATATGACTGTGATCTTTAGGAAACAAATTCAGTATGATCAAAATGAGCATATACTTTTGTATTAAATACTTAAATACATCCTTCTAAAATTAGGGATATTAAACTGGGTTCAGATTTTTAGCCTAATCACTACTAATAAGACATCCAAGTTCAGAAAAGAGTCAGGTACACAAACAACTACATCTCGTTTATTTTAGGGGATCATACAAACGCAGTCATCTTTTTAACATGTTGCTGTGTGCATGTGTGTCCATAGCATGAGGTATTGGCTTATAGCTTCAAAGTCATGCCAGCCATTCACTTGGTCATAGTTCCAAGTGACCAGCTTTGTATACAGACAGGGCCATTCCAATGAGGATGCTGGAAGTCCAGCTTCCCCTTCAAATATCTCCCTGGCCAAAGCCAACAATGAGTTAAAAACAAAGAGGTATCCTCCAGAACCTCAAAGAAATTACACATTTAGTACTTCTCACATTAACACACCAGTTTAACTGACACTTTGTACCCTAACAGAGAGCGAAACCAAGCAGCATAGTTTAGCAGGGGCGAGGGGCTCCAGGTCAGGATTGAATGGTGAGTGACCGCATCAGGGGACTATCCTGGGGGATGCAGAGCACCAGAGCAGGAGTCAGAATAAGAGGAGAGAACAAGGTAAGGTAAGTTAGTTTAGGAAAAATGAAAACAAACTTCAAAATTTTCACAAATATCTAAGAAAAATGTTTCTTCAAAACCGCCTCCAGGCACTTTTCTGAACCTGGCTACTTGCCTGGTGGTTCCAATCTGGCTTTCACCGAAAACCAAGCACGACTCAGCTCATTCACTTTACCAAGTAAACTCTGGACAAACGCTAACCATTATCATTACTGCATTTTTTAAAGCCATAATAACCCATAATCATAATGGATGCCATTGAGAATTACACAGTGAAGGCATGTCCATGTGCAGATGGATAGTGGAGTATTTGGGGGCTACATCAGACCTTCTGGGTTTGCCTTCTGTCCACAGACAAGGCCAATCTTGGTTCACTTCTGTCCCTCAGAAGAGGAAAAAACCAGTCCCACATACGTGGGACACATGCCCACCCCTAATTCACTTGGCTGTGTTCATATGCAAATGTTATAGTAGTCCGGTGGGAAAAGAACAGATGTCAGAATCAGAGTCAGGCTCGTAATCTGGGCTCTGACACTTACTAGCTGTGTTACCTCGAGCTATTCTTCTGCCTCAGTGTCCTCTGTACACAGAAAGGAAATAAGAACGCCTACATCTCATGATGTTGCGAGAAATAAAGGAACAATGCAGGCACCCAATACCTGACAGTTATTATCATTAGTTTCTTTCCAGAGTTATTACATTTCCACAAGATCATGGAAAAGAACTAACAAACCATGGATGAAGTGAGTAATCAAGTGGATAATACACAACACCAAAGAAACCTTCCAAGAGCTGGGAAAGCACTGTCGCCAGCAGAACTGCTCCCAGGATCTAGCTGTGAAAAGATAATGCGCTCACTGTGATCTCAGCTGCTCCTTTGTGATGATCTGAATATATACTGACAAAAAATTGAACAAATACTGTCATATAAGAACTGGGTAAGGGAGCCCAAGCAAGGCAGTCTGATCACTCAAAATCTTCCTGCATAGGCTTTGCTCTTCAGAGTCATATAGATACCATTTTTCTTTTTTCAATGCTGGACTGTCTTTTAGACCAGTTTGCTGTAGTCAGAGTCTCCACTGCATTTTGATAAGGATGCCACAAACCCCACACCACATGGGTGTTAATAAAGTGACCTTTGCCCTCATTGGTGGTTTTGGCAGGTAATCCTGAATGAATGACCTGGCGGCAGACGAAGCAGACCTGAGCTTAAGCATAGGATTGGCAAAGCATAAGCCTTTGGGTCTCCTATGTGAGGCTTGGTGTGGACGGACAGTGGATGAAATTCACTCTATTGTGTTAGTATCACATGTTCTAAGCCCTGGAACATCTCAATTATTTACCACTTCCACAAAAATTCTGTGTTGACTTTCAGGTCTTACAGGCATAACCCTTATTAACCCCCATATGACAGTTAACTTATAACCCTCCACTAAATTTTATCTAGCCTTTAAACATACATATGTATTTAATAAGGAATTCTTCATATGACTATCCACTGTAGGGACCAACGTCTCATCATGAGAGGAGATACAGGAACTCTCTATCATTGCCTTTGCAGCTTTGCACGTGCAACAGGGGAAGCTGAAGCATTCCCCCATCCAAATGCATTTACTCATGCAGCTTCTGGGCAGACCTGGGTGCTGATTTTAGGAAATGTGAACTCTGCTCTGGGAGCCACATAAACTACTCAGCTCACCCAGGGGAGGTGAATCAACTCTTCCGGAGTACCATTTCACAAATCAGTGTTACAAAAATGCTAAGACCACTTAGGTCATGTAAGCCCTACCCCATATAGGATCAAAGTCACTGTATTACTGTGTTTTGGCTCCATGGCTGATACAAGTTATAATCTGCCCACAAGCCTGAGGAAAATAGAAAGAAGAAGTAGGACCGCAGGTGAGCCAAGATTCCAAATAACATTCAAAATCATCTTACCTGTCTTCCTGACGCTGGCCATCTTGGGAGCTACAGGTGAGGTGGGATGTTTGAATGTGAGTGTATGTGTATGAAGTTCAGTGGGAAAGTGGTATTAGCAGAGGGGCAGGGAAGAAGGGGGAAGATGGGGTATAAAAGCAGGAGATATTTTTGTGAGCAAGCAGGGTTATGCTTTCCTTGAGTTATATGCAAATGTATGGATCAAATTAAAATGCAGGTTGGTCTAATCATTTTCTCAAACTATACATGTCTAAACTAAATGGTACACTGGAAGAGAAAGTCCACCTTGTATGGGTGCTGAGAGTTGGAAACACATACATAATTTGATATCTGATCAACGCTGATCCAAGTCATGGCAATAAGGAATCTGAAAGCTAACTGTTGAAGTTATGTTCTGAAGAGGTAGTAAGTGAGTCTATATTGCTTCTTTACATTAGTTGTCCACAAAGTTGTCAGATTTAAAGCATATGTTTACATCCAGGAAATCAGTTTGATATTATAAAGAGAGAAAAAAATGCCATTAGGAGCTCTTGGAAATTCTCGCTGACCTCTAATGTTAACTGAGCTGCAGTGAATTGAGTAAATTTGCTAGTTTTCAGTATAGAGGAATACTCTGTCTGCTTTTTTGTGAACCAAAATCGTGTTTCTGACCTTTTTCCTGGTTCTACCTGAAGGGTTAGACAACATTCTTACTGGAATAAAAAATTCCTTAGAGGCTTTTTTGAGAATCCTTAACACCCTTCCCAGCACAGCTTTTCTCTGGTGGCAAATGGCTGTACTGAACAAACAAAGCCTCATCACATTCCATACTCTCTCTTGTGGTCAACAGTATCTCAATAATTTTCAAGTTCCATCAAATAATTGTTTTTACTGCAAGTAAAATTCCACTACATTTCATTTCGTTACTTTTCATGTTTTTCCTTGAGTCTTTGTATGTACTATGCACTCTTAAGGCAGTAAGTAGGAAAAATGCATTATAAATCTGCTAGGTTCTAGAAATTAAATTGTTCAGGTTAATAGTGCTTCTTTATTAGTGGAAAGTATGCTTCATGCCCATAGAACACTACATAGCATAACATGAAGAGAAAGCTACTAAAAAGCTGAAGATGGTGATAGGGACATGCACTAAATGGCAACCCTTTCAAATATGTTCATTTGAAACATTCAGAAAAGAACTAGACTTGCTCATGAAGCCAAAAACAGAGGTCAAAAGGCAGCAAATAAACAAGAACCTTTTCCACCTGTGGGAACTTGTATTGGGAGATACAAGATAGAAAACCAGGCACACAACAGTATTTGTATGTGCTGGGAGAGTTTGAAAAGGATATAAAATTAATTTATAAAATACCTAAAGTATGGTCCTTCAGTGTTTTTATTCACATCTTCTACCCACTTAGCTACATTATAGTCTCTTTTGAACCATGGGTTTAAATACCTGCAGAAAGCAATGGAAGGAACAAAGAAAGCAGAACAAGATAGAAAATCTGAAAATACACAGCACAAGCTTAGCAAGGATGTTCTTCACCCTCTAAATGCAAGTGACTATGCAAATAAACCAGGATGGATGCTGGGTGATTATGAGGCAGTCTGTACAACAACATGACAATTAACTCAGCTACAAGAAGGCTCAAGGCATTTTAGCATATATTCAACCTTTCAGGGAAAGCCTTTCCAGTGGTTTCCCAAAGTGAATCAGAAACTCTCTTTCAGAGTAATGTCAGCTGCCCCACCTCCAAAGGCTTTTTCCAGTCCACCACTCATTTGTCTCCTTGGCTTTCAAATGATAATGGGCCTTTTTGAAAATACTCAGATGGCTGCAATTCCAACCTGGTGTTTCAGAATATAACATCCCAAGAACAATTAAAAGAAGCCAAGCTCTCTGTCCAGTATGAAAGGAACGATTTTACATGGCTTCTGTCCCATTCCTGAGAGCAGATCCCAAGCTGGAGTTTAGCAGAAAGGTGATCCAGCTCGCTCTATAATGAGCAGAAAGGGTCCCACTCTTCTGATCCTGGAGCCCCAGCACACAGTATGGTCCCAGTAGGCCTCCATGATCTTGAGGTGGGTTTGGTAACTTAGGTGCAGCTGCCATTCCATCCTTCCTCCCCTTTGTGCACTTCACATTCATGTTTCCAGTAGGAGATGCCTCAGAAGTTGCCTTCTGAGTATCTGATCACTGGGTGAGTGACTGCTAGAGGATAATAACGACCTTAGCTGACATTTTCCTGATGGATCTGACAAAGTCTCCATCAGAATTACTGCACAAAGGAAGATGTTAAAGGCAGTAAAATGATGAGTACAAGAGTTTTTATATTTTTTTTTCAGAGTTTCTTTTGACTTTTAACCCTGGGAGCCAAGCAAAAACACATCCTCTTAGAATATGCCCTTGTCAAATACATAAAGATTCAACAAATTCAGTCACAGAAGAATTTGGATATTTTACACTGAGATTTCTCATTTAAAAGGTAACTTCCAGAGATACCATAGACAATGAAGATTTAAGCTCAGTAAAATGTTTAAAAGTTATTTCAGAACAAAACAGGGGAAATTATAAAATACAGTGTTTTTTTGGTGGTTAAAGTTTGCTTCTTGCCTCCATATTTAGCTTTTTTTTTTAATGTAGATACATTTAAATCAAGATACATTTCCACAGTTATATAAACAATATTAAATTATATTTCCATAGTGCTTTCCCTCAAGTTTCCCTTTCCTTTTTAATAATAATCAATGCACACTACAAAATAACATCATCAGTTCCCTTCTGAGGGAAGGGCTTGCTTGCTTTTCATGCTTACAAGACCATTTTTGCTAAGATAGTGTCTGACTTGGGCACAACCCACACTTATTTTTGCCTTTAGCCACAATCATTGCCAACTTGTGCTTTTGACATAGATAGCCAATTAAAACTTGCATAAAATTTTCTACTAAGACTCTGAACAAAAAGAAAAAAGTCAAAAAGCAAGTGCAGCCACACATAAAGGCCAGTGAGTGCTCTGGCCTGGGGAAAACTGTAGAAAAAGCCCATGCAGCTGTTACCAGGTGAAACATAGCCGCACAGCAAACTGAGTCACCCGCGGGCAGTCGGCCAATGACTTGGGCACAACCCACACTTATTTTTGCCTTTAGCCACAATCATTGCCAACTTGTGCTTTTAACATAGATAGCCAATTAAAACTTGCATAAAATTTTCTACTAAGACTCTGAACAAAAAGAAAAAAAGTCAAAAAGCAAGTGCAGCCACACATAAAGGCCAGTGAATGCTCTGGCCTGGGGAAAACTGTAGAAAGAGCCCATGCAGCTGTTACCAGGTGAAACATAGCCGCACAGCAAACTGAGTCACCCGCGGGCAGTCGGCCACTTCCAGGAGGAGACGTGTTCCTTCCACTGTCAATCTTAGAGGCTCCAAGGAACAGCCATGGCTGTTCCAAGAAACCTACAGCCATGTGGCCTGACTTGCATATGTCAGGCCTTTCTCTCTGTGTCAGGGAGCATCTCAGAAAGCTGTGATCACGTCACGCTAGGTCACTGAAGAGAGTTCTCAATCGAGATTCCCTTTGGGGATGTGCCTATGAAAGTGTCTTCACAGTGGGCCTCCTAATAATCTCTAGGTGGTGCTGGCTACAGTGATGAGATTTTATCACATTGAGATGCATCTGCCTACATAGCTTGACTTGGCTTGTAGCGCAACATGCAAAAAAAAAAAAAAAAAAGCATACAACAGGATAGGAGAGCCTTTTGTGTTCTCCAAAATGGAAAGGCGGAGGAAAATTAGCTGGTGCTAGCTGGACCAGGAGCACCTCTGAGCAGACGTTGGGGGTCAGTCAGAGATCAAATGGCTCTGCTCTCAGCCAAGGAAGGGACTTGGAGGGAGATTAAGTGGCAGTCCAGANGGTGCTAGCTGGACCAGGAGCACCTCTGAGCAGACGTTGGGGGTCAGTCAGAGATCAAATGGCTCTGCTCTCAGCCAAGGAAGGGACTTGGAGGGAGATTAAGTGGCAGTCCAGAATGAAGGGGCAGGTGGAGACTGACCTGTGATCCAGACTCCCTGTCTGGGGGCTGTCAGAGCCCCCTGAGCTTATGCCTTGGGATGGGACTGTCTGGGCGAGGGAGTGCCCAGCCTCAGGTGCTTGGGGCTCCCTCCTGTAAAAACACAATATATAATACAAAGTCTAAGCCAAAAACCTTCTGTTTTTACATCATGTACAACAGTGAGGAAGATGCAAAAGCTTTGAGTGGAAAAACAATACAATAAACAAGGACGTTTTTTAGCACAGTATGCATTTGTGGTGCAGTTTCTTTAATGAATTCATGTTTCATCATCCTTTGGGATGATCCGATACTAAAGGGAATGTTGAAATAATGGACCTGAAAGTAACTCTTAACCTAAAAAAATTTAAAAGATATATTTGTGGTCATACTGGTCCTCTTCTAAATCACACAAATTATATTGTTATATCAGATGCAACTGCAATTATTTAATAAACATGGGAAGTATTTAAAAAAAACCTGTTGACATAATTCCTGATATGCTATGTGTTAGGATTTAAGAAAAATAAAACAAAACATAGTGTCTGGACAATAAGGTATATGAGAATGTGAGAAGTGGTCAGCTTCACAAACTTGGTTCCATTTCGCTTATATGGGTCATGTAACCAAATCTGAAAGTCTGAAAAATCTGAGCGCATCCTTAATACTTCTTCATAATGATGACTCCATTATCATGACTTATTAAATGTAGTAATTATCTCACAGGCAAGATTTCTCAAGGGCTGTCTACAGTATCATGATATCTGTTGCATGATAAATAATTTTTAAAAAATAAATGATTTGCTAGAAAATGTCACTAAACACCAAGTATTCCTTGGGTCCTAAACTCATAGCTTTAATATAATATTGGATATCTGGTGGTTGTTCACTTAGGAGTTTTCAAAGCCTTGCTACAGGAAATACCGTTAAAGCACTATNCATGACTTATTAAATGTAGTAATTATCTCACAGGCAAGATTTCTCAAGGGCTGTCTACAGTATCATGATATTTGTTGCATGATAAATAATTTTTAAAAAATAAATGATTTGCTAGAAAATGTCACTAAACACCAAGTATTCCTTGGGTCCTAAACTCATAGCTTTAATATAATATTGGATATTTGGTGGTTGTTCACTTAGGAGTTTTCAAAGCCTTGCTACAGGAAATACCGTTAAAGCACTATACAGTTACACAAAGGAAATCCTGAAGAACATTTCAGCAGTTTACCTGTACTCTTGTGAGCAACTGAGATAAGCTAAGAAGCTCTTACCAGGTGACCTCATGCAAAACAAATCAAACATTCCAAGAGTTTATCCATGATGAGCCCTAAAGCATCCAAGCACTTTGGGAATGTATAAGATAAACTCTAACACATTAGTTATTTGTGATGGAGTTCTATGATGCCATTCTGGACCATGCAATGGTATCACTGGAACCTATTTATTGTTGCTAAAGTAACATATCCTCTAGTACACTGACAAGCCACTTACAAGACAATACCATCAGCAGGAAGCTCCAAATTTCAGGGCAATGTTATTGTCCTGGACTGAAAAAGGTAGGGTATATGATGGAAAAACTAACATGAGTTTCTGACAGGCAGTGAACAAATATCTGCTATTCAGATTTTTTAAGTATTAAGGCATGAAGAAGCAATAGAGATCCAGGGAATAATCACTAACACTGCAGTGAGAAATAAGTTAAAAAAAAAAAAAATTAGGTAGGTCCAAAAAGTATGGTTAATTAAAACCAGGTGGCAAGGTCCAGAAGAAAACTAAAGATGTGTTTTATTCCATGATGGGAGATAAAGGTTTCCAGAAGCTTGGTTTTGCTTGATTTTTCTTAAGTGGAGAGACAAAAAGTGTATGGTGTTTACCTCATTATAAATGACTCTAAATGTAACTGCTAACCCCATCCAACTTAAAAAAAAAATATGGCTATCATTTAAATAGAGTGTTGCATTCAGTGACAATGATTCCGTTAAAGAGCAAGTTTAGGGAAATACCCTTTTAAATGCCCTCAGAAGGAAAATTTTAAAGGGACCCATATTCCAGTAGTCTGAGAGAATGCTTAGATGGCCATGAAGCCCGGGGAGCGGTGGTTTCACACTGCAAGCAGCTCTCATGCTCTAGTATGGTGGAAACTTCCGCCTGATGCTTCTAGGCTGTGTGAATACTGGGGAGAGGAAAGGTGACCCCTCTGAAATGGCTGGACCCCGGGCGATGAGAAGAAAGGAATGTTATCAAAATTCCCTTCAAACAGAACCAAAACACCACAATGGCAGGTTACTGGAGGACAAAGCCTGCAGCGAGGGTGAGACCCCCCACTATCAAGGGGCATTGGTATGGGCACAGTTGCGGAGATGCCTATGTAAAAGAGAAAAGCCATGGTTAATTTTAAAACAGCAAAATAAATAAAAAAATAAAAGGATTAAAAAGACAAAACCAAGACCCAGAGGCATGGTTTACAGTTCTTTGAGGATCAGGTTAATTAACATTTCACACTAATTGCACAGGACCTTGCAAGGTCTTTTTCCATTAGAGGTTCAGACTTACTCAGTTGAATTAGACCGAGGTCTAAATCTTTTGCCTCTGATTTTCTTTCTGTTGCCTCCCAGGTTACCTGAAAAAGATGGTTTATGGCTAGACTTGAATATTAAAAAAATTTTCTGTGTGTTTAATTACACTGTATTTCAAGTGAATGCAATTCACAACAGCACCAGCCCAGAACATAGGGCTTCAGAGCACTGTGCAGCCTTCTCATGTACCCAGTGCACTGGTGCTGCCAAATCCCATCATTTCCCAACCAAGAAAAAAGAACCGGATTCTCTCATAAGAAATGTCCTCCTCTCTGTTGGGAGAAGAGATGAAGAACTAATGAAAAAGAACAAGTCTTTACAACCAGGCACCACGCAATACAGAATTAAGGTCATGTGGACAGATGGGTTCAGAATGCTGCCCTATACCTTGCCAAGAGTTACTCCGAGGTCGTCCATTTTCACAGATGTCTGAAATATGTTTTGTGTCTGGAATCCTTTCACTCCAAGAATGAGAAAGTCCATTTGACCTGAAATTGAAAATGTGTATATACTGTTCGAAAATATAATCAAATGAATGTTTTGAAGTCAGTAAGCAACATTTCTAAGCATTACTGAGCATTAAAATAAATCAAGAAAGAAAAAATCTGAAATGAAAGAATGAAGAAAACATGAACGTCTTCATGAAGAAGGCAGAATTACACAACATTCAATTTAAGAAAAGTCAAATACAGTGGAACCCCATTACAAGAGTTTGTAATTGAAAAGTATCAGGATACTGTGCAAGCCAATTACATTCCCAAGAACCACACAGAGCAAATACACTACGTATTTCAGTTACATAATCCATGCAGCATGAGTTATAATGGAGTCCCACCATAGATGTTTCTTAATTGTCAAGCAATGGCTTCCATTCAAGTATTATGAGAACATGGACTTCCAAGAGATTTCAATAAGAATTGCTCAGTTGAACCTGGCTAACCTTTATCAAAGATTAATCTTTATCAAAACCTAATATTTAAGTTTTATTAAACAATAAAATTATTTTCTGAGAATTGGCATTTTTCTCCACTAATATGCGCCCTCCCCCCCAAATACGGTACTGTTGGTTAACTGTCCAATAACTGAATTGAGTCAAATGTTTATCATGGAGCTTTCTCTCATAAAGTCCATGTACCATTAAGCCCTTCTGCTCTTTGTGTCCTGCCATCTTTAAATGAATTGTCTACANACATCTAGATGTGTATAAGAGACAGAATATGTGCCCTCCCCCCCAAATACGGTACTGTTGGTTAACTGTCCAATAACTGAATTGAGTCAAATGTTTATCATGGAGCTTTCTCTCATAAAGTCCATGTACCATTAAGCCCTTCTGCTCTTTGTGTCCTGCCATCTTTAAATGAATTGTCTACAAGAAGCAAAATTTACACACCTACCTTGAACCACATAAGAAAAGCATTTTGACAAACTGCATATACTTAGGAGGAATCACATAATTTGGTACAATAAACTGTTTAAAAGTCAAAACCCATTGAGATTTTGCTAAAATCTGGTAAAGATTCAAATCAATATTTTAAGCTCTTCTTGAAATACTTTAGAAAATAGTGCTGTAATTTAAATCTTTTCCATATATCATTCCAGTTTATTGCTAAAAACATCTATTTAAAAAGGAACCTTCTACTGATGAATGAAAATAAATGGAACTCAGAACAATTATTATGTAATTCCCTAGATTTTTTACCATCATTTGCTAAGTATAAAGTAACTCTTATTTTGTACAAAAAAAAAAAAAATAGAAATTCTGGAATCTATTGATTTCTACATTTATTTACCATGTGATTTGATTTAAAATTAAATATTCGATCAAGAAAATATATACTGTGAGGATTTTAAGAAAAGATTAGTCTCTTAGCTAAAAAGTACCCAGTGAATTAAAAGAATAAAGTGCTTGAACATCCTTCTATAGAATTGTACTCCTTATGCAAAGACTAATAATTTAACTTTAGATTTAAGCTATGTTATCTGAGTAAAAACNAGAAATTCTCCTGGAATCTATTGATTTCTACATTTATTTACCATGTGATTTGATTTAAAATTAAATATTCGATCAAGAAAATATATACTGTGAGGATTTTAAGAAAAGATTAGTCTCTTAGCTAAAAAGTACCCAGTGAATTAAAAGAATAAAGTGCTTGAACATCCTTCTATAGAATTGTACTCCTTATGCAAAGACTAATAATTTAACTTTAGATTTAAGCTATGTTATCTGAGTAAAAACAATCCTTTATGCAGAGGACAGTTCCACAGCAGTTCCCAAATCTCACTAATTCCTTCAATTTTTCTTTTTTCCTGATGTTTATAAAGAGTGAGATCCACTGCAGAATTTTTGCAGATTACTCTATTTAGAACTCCAGAAGAGATCATGTTTCTTCTCAATAAACTAGCAATTTCCCTTTCAGTCTATAAAGGAACTACCGTGCCCAAAGTATACATTACAGCCCTACCAACAATTTTAAAGAAACTCTTCCAGAGGAGTATTTAAGTGTTTTTTCAGTGGAAATGAAGGTCTCATTTTCTAAAACATTCTATTTATTTCTTCTGTCAGCTTATTTTATTAAGCATTTATAAAGCATGCACAATTTTAAATGGTCTTACATACCTTAAGACCATAGAGCAACAATACAGCCTTCAAGTTTAAACATATAAATAATATATTAACCCCATCTGGAGTGTTATACAACTTAAATATTAAAAATGCTTAAATTAATCTGGCAACCAGCTCTAAATTATAAAGTCTAGAATTAATCATTCCAGGAATGAAAGGCAAAAATCATAATATTCAAATATACGATTCACAGAGAAGCAATCGTTTTTTCACAGCAAGCTTAGCTTTGATAAAGTTAAAATTAAAAAAATTCAATGCAGCATTTATATTACCAATTTATTTTAACAACTGCTTTTACTGAAGCGTGACAGTAACCTTTTTCTTTGACTACCAAACATGACATAAAGCTCACCATTAAAAATACAATAAAATACTATGTGTAGTTTCTGAAGCAGTAGAAGAGCAAGATTGAAAAACCCTGGAGTTTCTATATAGACTTCAGGTTGTTATTTGCTTAGTTTTCTTTTGTTTGGTTTTCTGGCCTGATTTGTTAAACCACTGGTTCTGAGCATATGGCATTTTGAAGTCGAGTAATCAAAGAACAAAGGATACTATTTTTTAACATTCAAGAAAGAAGGAAGAAGTAATCAAACCTGCTGCAAAATAATGAAATGTTCTGACTAATGGAATAATGTGTGATGGAACAGGTAGAAATCTGAAAATGCGACAGAAAAGCAGACCTCTTCTTAGAACTAGATGCTGAGTTTGTGCTGACTCCAGGAGGAAGGTCGCTATAAAAAGAGTCGCCATCTCCAGGCTTTTTTACATAATCTCCCTGGGGTAACTGTCTAAGGCATAATAAACATTTCAAAGTCAGAAAACAAGACACACACATGAACACAGACATATACAAATATTATTTCAGGAAAAAAGAGGTAGGGATAATGATCTACATGAATCAAATCTATAACAACATGTAAGATTATTAATAAATGTGACAAGGTAAAGTCATTCTAATTGTAGAGGTCGGAAATGCAATCACTGAAGTCTTTGATCTGGATGAATATACCCTTGCTTCAGGGGAAAAATATGAAAAGATGAGGTTTTTCACTGTAACTTCATTACACTGAAGATGTTAATTGCCATTTTCTCTTTAAAAACAAACAAACAAAAAAAAAAACCCTGGTGCTGAAGGAGACATATCAAGACAGACAGTCCTTGCCCAGATAAGGTATCCTTTTTTTCACTGTGGTGTGTAAACTATTTGTAATTTCTAAATACTATAAATGTAATCTTAATTTGGTCTTAAAAGAACTGATTGATTTCTAAACTGTTCTATAATTTAATACAAATAAATTATTTGAATTCTCTATTCAATCTGGGGCCTCACTATTCATTTAGCAGAAATATAAAGAAAGCAAAAGAGATTCAAATGTCAATCAAAAATGTAATTCTATTAACTGCACACTAGAATATGTAAAGGAAGATAATTTAGCAAGAGGAAGAAAGAGTTGAAAAATAATGGAATTCTTGTTGATACTATAGAAAGATATTTATAGGTGGCTGGTGGATGACCTCAATTCTTTATCTCCAACAAGGGAAAATCTACATAGTCTGCACTATTACTGACTCCATTCGCTCTGATTTTGAATTACCTGAGATTGGAACATATTTTTATTATTTCTGCTAAGGGAACAGGGTAGAAAACTTTAGATAGAATCTGATTTTTTGCCAGTGCATGACCCCCAGACAGGCATGGCTAATAAAATTTTACAACTGACATAAAGCACCTATATTAAATTGTGTGATCTACCTCCCCTTTAAGGAAATCAAATTTCTCATTAGATTTGTATGTAGGATTAATATAATTCTTTGAGACATATTCTTTCAAAATATTTGTGACTTCAGATCAGAAATATAATATTTTTCCCAGTATATTATGAAACATTAATTTTATATAAAAGACATGTAATTCCTATATTTATACTGTTAATAACACATATGATATATCTGTTTATGGAAGAGATCTTTAAATGTCTGGAATCATATTTTCTGTCTTGCCTCCTATCAGTAAAATGCTCTATCAATTTTTTGAAAAATAAAAAAAAATCAAAGTTTTGTAAGTTGCCTCAGGTAGGAAAATTGCCTTTTGTATCATATCAATACTTATAAAAGAATGCCAAAGAACATCCCATTAACATTACATTTCCAATAATAATCTTTATGGTTAACAAGTCATTTTTGTCACTGTTACCTTTAATGATAATTTTTATAAGCTGATGAGCTGTGCCTCACTAAATTCAAATTTATACTTGCTCTGTCGTGTCTGACTCTTTGCAACCCCATGGATTGTATCCCGCCAGGCTCCTCTGTCCATGGGGATTCTCCAGGCGAGAATACTAGAGTGGGTTGCCATGCCCTCCTCCAGGGGATATTCCCAACCCAGGGATCGAACCCAGATCTCCTGCACTGCAGGCGGATTCTTTACCAACTGAGCCACCAGGGAAGCCCAAGAATACTGGAGTGGGCAGCCTATCCCTTCTCCAGGGGATCTTCCCGACCCAGGAATCAAACCAGGGTCTTCTGCATTGCAAGTGGACTCTTTACCAGCAGAGCTACCAGGGAAGTCCATAAATTCAAAGCNCTGAGCCACCAGGGAAGCCCAAGAATACTGGAGTGGGCAGCCTATCCCTTCTCCAGGGGATCTTCCCGACCCAGGAATCAAACCAGGGTCTTCTGCATTGCAAGTGGACTCTTTACCAGCAGAGCTACCAGGGAAGTCCATACATTCAAAGCAAATAAATACAAGTTGTGACTTTACTTGACTTTGCTCCCAAATTACTCTTCCTTTACATCATTCTGGCATTCAGGCATTTACCAAGGGTTCACTTATCTGAGACTGAAGGCTTAATGGATTACTTTTCACAATGGATGGGGTTCAATGGTTTTGCCTGTTTGTTTAGCTAAGCATGGTTTACAAATCCTTCAATGTAATTTCTCTGCAGTCCATGTTCATCTTTTACGCTGCACACAAACATCCTAAATGCTACATATATCATAAACTATGGGCTTCAGTCATAGGGTTGAAAGGAAGTTTAAGTGCAGTGAACTTAGAGGGGCATGGCTTTGCTTTTATCATCCCAGGCAAACTAGACTCTCTTCTCTATCTCTACCATGAAGTCTTTGAAATAAAGAAATTACACTTCATTCTTAAAATTCCACAAAGAATGCATGTAACTCCTTCACACAGTAAATGCGTAAAAATGTTAATAATGACAGATGATAAACTTTGTTAAAGATCTTTTAATACTATTTAACAGCCTCACTGTCCAGAAATTTATTATTTTTTCAATAACCAATTAAAATTTATTACAAACCTACTTCTTCCTGACTAACCTTTAGTGAAGATAGAGAATATCATGTCCCTATGATCAATAAAATACTACTTCATCATTTGTTTTAAAAGACCATAAATGACCAAGTAAGTGATAGCTTCAAACGTGTTAAAACTGAATGTATTTTTCTAATCTTTATGCTTTTCTTCATAAACTTTACTAGTTTCATAGAATTTTGGAATTAGGTGGCCTGATCAGTACTAAGTTTTATAATGGAAAAATTACCTCAAATTTCCCACATCACAAGCAAATATTTTAGACATGTGAATGAATTTTTCTATAAATAATAACCAAAATAAAATAAAACTTATTTAGCTAAATTATTTTTCCTCAAAAAGGATTGCTGTTATAAGAGAAGTCTGATCTTTCCTTAAAGGGTCTGCTGAACAATAATATTTACCTTAATAATCCTTACACATACTCAAAATGAGATCATAATGAAAAAAATTAAGTCTTAACCTTAAGAATAAAGGAGGCACTTTTCCAAAGCTTTGTTGGTGTCTGGGCTGTCTGCTATTAGAATTGTCATACTGCTGTCTGAAGAAATGTTGTGTACTGTGTACTAAGTCACATTGACAGATGCATGAATATCACTATAATAATATTAAAAAAACTAAAAAACTAAGAAAGTCTTGGGGAAAAAAAGAGGGAGGTTTACAAGCAGAAAGTAAAGTGGCTAAAACAGGTAAGAGAAAGAAAATAAATGGGGAAGGGGGTTTTTGCTTAAGGTATGGATCAGGAAGATATGAACTAATTATTTATTCTGATTCATATTATGTATGTTCAACAATGTATGTTCATTTCAGACAAAAGAATATTGCACCTGAATAAGGATGCTTTATAAATCCAAGTTTAATGAAATCCAAGTTTAATGCTTTATAAATCCAAGTTTAATGAATTCGATTTAACTTGAATTAAATCCAAGCTTAATTGCACCTGAATAAAGACGCATTATAAATCCAAGTTTATTCTATTGCTATCTGCAAAACTGCCTGAAAACTAAAATTCAGACTTCTAATTCTTATTGCAAAGTATACAGCTGCTAACTCCTAAAGCAATTATGCTAAAATAGAAACAATAGCATCAACTGAAAAATGGACGGAAGGCTTCCTTCCTGAAGATTTTAAAGAAAATTATCAATAGTCATCCTTCTAACTAGACGATATCTAAGAATTCTCCTTGGCTCCCCGGTCCCATGGCTTGACCCTTCACAAGATGACACTGGCAGACTTAGATTTATTTACTTTGGCCATATTCACAGCGCTTGGAATCCTAGTTCCCCAGCCAGGGATCTAGCCTCGCCCCCTGCACTGGACCGCCAGGGAAGGTGCCAACCCTGGCAGACCTAAAGTGATATAACTCATGTATGAAGTTGTCTCCCAGAATGGGGCTTCTATCTTTTGTTAGGCAGTTTATAAACAAAAAGAAAAAGAAAAAAAGGGCTTGCTTCTAATCTTTTTGCCAGACGTGAAATTAAACCTATCACACATTCCTTCAATATAAAGAAAACCTGGGGGACACATTCTCTGGTGGGAAAATTTACCAGGTTATCAGGTTTCTTCACCAAATTACTTGCCTGACATTTCCAGTCGTTTGAAAGATAATCTGAGTTTGGCATTTCTGAGCCATTGTATCATTAATTAAAGAATCTCATAACTGGCTACATACTTAATATGTATTTAGTGTCAAAGCAAAGCTGTATGTTCACCAATGCTTTCACACCAGGATGTGTGGGCCTCACTCATGTCAGGAATGCTGCCTTTCTCTTTAAGGACAACCATACCTACCAATCTCTTTCATCTGAGGATTAGAGAAACACAAAGTCTTCAGAGACCACATATCAATAATTTTCCTTACTAGAAAGCTTCACAGATTACAAAGAACTTTGTCTGCATTTGGAATTGGAGAAAGTTTAAGTGATTTCCCAAGACCACAAACTAGCAGGTAGATTTCTGATTCATTCTAGATTGGTCCTCCCACCATGGAACTTCAGAGCAAAACTCAATTTAAAAGCAACTCAAGTTTTTTATTTCTATTCCCTGGCATCCTTTGGAATTGGGCACATCTTTATTGGAATATCTTCAGATATTTTCACATGATTGTAAATTTCCTAATGTAGGCTTTGGTCCATTGGTCTTATCACCTTCTCTATAACCACTAACATACATTCTAATAAAAGAGAGTCCTTCAGAACATATTCATATACTCAAAACTTCCTGATCTGAAGTTCATTCCTTGCAGCTTCTCCATTTTAACAATTATTATATAACCCTATACCTGGAAAATCCCATGGACAGAAAAGCATGGTAGTCTACAGTCCATGGGGTTGCAAAGAGTAGGACACGACTGAGCGACTTCACTTTCACTTTTCATATAACTCTAAGATTCACTAGCTACAGACAATCATAAGGGCAAAAATAAATAAAATTTGTGCTGAAATATATATATAAAAAAACGGTACCTGCTAAAAAGTGACAACTCTCAAAATATGAACTAGACTTCAAAGAGTGTCCAGATTGATGAAATGGTGACTCAGTATTCATCATATATACTGATAATACTCCCAGGATTACCAGGAGGCATGAAATTACATCAGGCACAAAAAAGAGATTTCTAACAAAATTTTTCTTAACTGTACCTATGTATATATTGAGTTAGAATGAGAAATTGGTGCTCAGGTTTACATATTTACCATTTGTTTTTGTAATGTGGACAATTCCTTTATTCTGGAGAATACCCCTGGTGAGAACACGTCTTAGAGCACACCATAACAATTTTGCTTTATGTTACGTATTTATGACACTGTGCTTTCCTTTTCAAATAGTCAGCAACATTAAATTACACTACAGACTTAATTCTTACAGAAACGGAGCTAAATCACCAGTTTTTGATCTTTGTAGCATAATTTTATTTTTCACTGACAAAAGCCACCAAACTTACATTTCTGGTATAACTGATCAACGTCTACCCAACAGAAAGCATAAAGAGCTTCGGCTCTTCTTCAGTGTTTTTTGGACACAGAGTTTAAAACATGTCACAGAGAAGTCTATTTCCTTTATTTAAATAATTTTGTTTCAGTTTTACTTTCTCCATTAAGGATAGAAGTCAGTGACTCCAGAGTAAGGTCATTATTTTCTAATATCAATGGCTAACTGGCCAGGATCTCAATGGGTACCCTGTGGGTACCACTTATGGCTAAAACCTTATACAAATTTTAAATTATAACATAGAAGGAAACAGAACAATGTTTAAAATTCTAGTTTGTGGAAAAAAAATGAAAGCTGTGGCAAGGGTCTGATAAAGTGTCACATTTATTACATCTTATTTCTAATCTGCCTCAGACATTTCCTACAATTGTGGGAAGTTAGGAGCCTGCATAGGCATCTTGAGTACAAAACTAGTACTATATGGTGTGGTCTTAGATGGTTAATTTCCAATATACTTTAATTTTTTGGTATCAATAGTTAATAGCAATTATAAGTTTTTAAATGTGAAAAGTGAGGAGTGTACCTCAACATGAGCTAATTTAGATTTAGAAAAAAATAGGCAAGTTTTACCCACCTATATGAATGTTTTGTATCTCTTTAGACACTGCTGGCTAAACATAGATTTTAAGGTTATATGAACAGAGTGCCTGACATTATGGGGCTTTTTATTGAAAAAAAAAAATAGTGCAGTAGGCAATCAGAGATTATTACTATGCAAATCATTTCTTACAAAACCTGTATAAGTATCTGTAAAAAAAAATTTTCTTATGCAGAGATAAAACAGATTCCTCAAATGCCAAGATGCTCTCCTGATCACAAAACTGTGCCTATATAAATTTTATCATTTATTAATGAAGGTTAGTAAAATAACAACAATCACTAAAAATAAATTCTTTTAGAAATCATTGGGCAAGAAAAGTGTTATAAACGTGAAGAAAAGCCAATCAACTAATGTAAACAAAGGTGACACCTTAACATAAAGGAATTTTGTTTTAGGTAGGAAAAAATCAACTTCTAAATATATATTACTATAAAAGTAACATGAATAAGAATGACTAATTTTAGTTTTGTTGGATGACAAAACCATTAAAACTGAATAATGATAGATCTATTTTAAACTAACACATTCCACAGCAACAGTACTAAAATGATCATTTCAAGGCCATGAAAAATCAAGATTAGTTTATGACCACTACAACATAAAAACAAAAGTAAACTTAATTTATCACAGTATGTATGAATTCCAAAGATGATAACAAGATTTAAACCTTTTGGTTTTCAGTTATATGTTCAGATTATTCTTATCACATACCTCTGCTCTCGATAGTTTCTTTTTATGGACAAGAAGAGAGAGAGAGAGAAAGAATTAGTTACCTAAAAAGTTTATGACCACTACAATATAAAAACAAAAGTAAACTTAATTTATCACAGTATGTATGAATTCCAAAGATGATAACAAGATTTAAACCTTTTGGTTTTCAGTTATATGTTCAGATTATTCTTATCACATACCTCTGCTCTCGATAGTTTCTTTTTATGGACAAGAAGAGAGAGAGAGAGAAAGAATTAGTTACCTAAAAAAATACATTAAGAGAAATCACTAAACATAAAAGCATTTGATGAAAGATCTCTACTAGAATTTTTAATTGCAGAATTAAAATGAAGATCAAAAACACAGTCTCCCCCTCTCTCTCTCTGCCTCACACACACACACACACACACACACACACACACACACACACTCACATACACAAATTTCACTTCATCTTTTGAAGAAATGACACCAAAGGGTTAGTGATAACATTTTCAAGTAACCATTGTTTGAAAGCATAAAGCTTCAGTTATTAAAAAGTAATTGTTTTCTCCATGTCAACTGTATCATATTAAACATTTAGTAATGTCCTAAAGTCAACCTTATTTCAAATATAGGTTTTCAGACATGCACATTGATTTAAATAAGGAAACTAGTCAAGTTATTTATATATATTAAATCTGTTTTCATGCAGATAAAAATTATAATTCATTCTTTTTGGACTATATGCCACAAACTAGAGCTCGTTCTAAAAATTTCAACTATGAAAACATAAATGTACCTCAGAACATTTTGTGTATGATAGAATGAGCATTCACAGCTGTTATGGACCTCCCATGTCATCAACTACTTACTTACTGAAGTTTCACTGAAAGCAACAGTGGTAATACTTTGTTTAAAGTCTCCTAAAATAAAATTGCATGAGTTTCAGAATAAATCATTCTGAAACAAAAATGTGTTCTAGAGAGTGTGGTAAGGAGGTGCCAATAATTTTTAATTTTTAAATAAAACAAGCTAATTTCAAAATTTCTATCCTGACCTAACTAGCTGTCAGTATTTTGAAGACTTGTTGGAAGGTCAAGCAACTAACAGGTAGGCTCCTCCTTCCAAGATCAAGGCTAATGTTGCTGTATAGATTTTGTTTGTAGCACTTTTACTTGCCAATCTATTCCATGAATTCTCTGGGCATCTTGCTTAATAACAAGCTCATGAGAGTAAAAGTGCCAATTTGATATTTAATATTTTTCATTCCTGAAACTATCATATATGGGAGAAAAATAAGCCAAAATGTTTCAATTCAACATGTTCTACTTTTTATCCCCTCAATTTGATTACCTGAGCGATCCATCAGTTACAAATGAGTATTCCTCATTTCCTATTCCTTCTATTACCCCAAGACTTGGAGAAGGGGTAGAAAGTTTAATGGGAAGGATTAATGAGAAAATGAATTCTCAAGTCCTAAACTCGCTTGGCATTTTAAATAGAATACATGAAACAGCATATTCATGAATTTAATTACTGTATTAAAATTTCTACATCCTTATTCTATTTTTATACAAATTCTGAATAAATGTAGTAACATTAAAACTTTCATCATTTGGGTTCAAATTATTTATGAAGAGAATACTGTAGTATGAACAAGATTCTGCAAAGTACATATATTCAGAAACAAAAAATGTGATACCACTTAAATTTCATAAAAATAAGAAATGATATACAGAAAGAAGCACTTTTCATTCTAATCAGTAAAAAAAAAAAACAGACACAGATAATTTCATTAGCAGTAGGATTAGATGTTCAGGTTTCATATTTTTGAAAGGGTAATTTTTTCTGATTGTAAACATGAAATATCAGTTTGCATCAGTAGGTGGCAGAAAACTAACAGAACTAACAATTTTGCTTTCCCTCTCGCATTACCAAATGAAATCACTGAGCTACTTCAAAATAGCAATGGTTGTGATGGCAACCACTACAGAAGCCTTGCACAAGGGAAGTCAAGGAAATAGTGTGATGCCAAGATAGGGCTAATTCACCTAAGGTATAAGGACAGCTCAAACAATAGATGTACAGAAAAGCCTTTCTTTCAGACATACAATTTTATACTCCAAATTATGCTGAAATCAGCTGGTGCAAATATAAGCATGCAAAGTGCCAAACAATCTGCACACTAAAGAGGCATTTGCTACACTATGCTAGGCCATATTAACTATATTATGCTAAACTTTACCCTGCTGTCTGTGGTATTTGTTAACACAGCCTTGCACAAATGTCCTTCTGCATTTTAGTACTCACAACATAGAAAGTTTATCCTGGCAGTCAACTAATTACTCTCTCTTTTCAGCCAAAATAACTTCAGTGTTTTGACCTCACAGCCAGCAAGATCCATATACTAAAGAGGTGTCTCTTAATTCAGTTGGATTAAAACCATGTCAGGCAGTGATAACAGTAATAATAAATGATTATATACATTATGCTAGTCAATGCCTAGTCAAAAAAGTTTGGTTCATTTGAGTTTTGTTTTATTAAACATAAGTTATTTGAATACAAAGGAAACATTCACATCATAAGTTGAAGTACTTAACAAGGGAAATGAGCACATTAAGTATACAAAAAGTCTGCAATGTGTGAAGTCATTTACTTAGCTAAATGCTAAGGGGATCCAATATTCAAAAGTTACATAATGTGTAACTTTTTAAATCTTGCACACAGAACCAAAGAATTGTAAGCTGAACTTTGAAGCTTAAGAATTAGGTTTCTAAAAGTTGTAACTTATAGTTGAATTTTAATTTTAACACATTACATCTCTGAAGAGTTTTTCCTTCCCACAAAACACTCACATATTTAACAAATAACAATGTCTTCTTCACATTGGTTGGGGAGAGCTTTGGCTCTTGGCAGGATCCTTGCTCTTAGCAGGAAGCACTAAGGAGCAGATCCTGCTCTTGATCTTGTTGATATCACCCTTGTTACTAAACTCTATGCTCTCTAATACACTATTCTGCCTAGATGTGGGGGAATGGGTTTAAGTCAAGAGAATCTGCATCACTGAAGAGCCAACCAACACAGCCTTTGTATGAGACATGATTTAGATTGATTTTATTTCATGTAATGGTTTTAAAATAAATTCAGTATTTTTAGAATAGATGGGAGTTAATCTAAAAAATGATAAATTATTGTTACCTCTAATCATGCCAAGGATCATCATGGATTGAATACTGAACCAGACTGATTTTCACTGCAGGTTTATTTATCCAATGATACAAAAATTTCTAGAATCATTTAGATAAATATTTTAAAGTACAGTTTGACAGTAATATACTGAGCCATTTCACTTACTTATAGCCCCATGCAGTAATTCCTAAGATGAGGGCCAGCACTAAAATGGTACCAGCAATTATGCCTATTATAATATTGGTACCAGCAACACCTGGGGGAGAAAAGAACAATGAAGATCAGTGAATACAGCTGAAATTTTGATATAAAATTCTTTCAGGAACTTTATTCTCCAGATTAATGATCATCACACTAATAACATTTGTTTTAAAAAGTGAGCATTTTTTCCTTTATACAGTTTTAATTTTAGAGATGCTTTTTCCCAAACTTTATTAATGTATTCAGATATAATTGTGACAAAACACTATATCAGTTTCAGGCATATGACAATGATTTTATATTCTATATATCTTGAAATTAAAAGTAGGTATTTTTAAGGGAAGAGAAATCAACCATAACTTAGCAATTTGATCAATTGTTTTTTGAAAAATAATTATTTGTGTATGTTCCCTTTTAATTCTTGTCCAAGTGCATTTTGAATGGTTTTACTTTCCATGTATTTTTCTGGAAAACATAATGAGGTCATTGAACTAAAATAAAGAATAAAGATAAGGAGAAGAAAGGAGTATCACTATATAGCAAATACCCCTGGGGAGGAATACTTAGAAATCATATTTTNGTCCTAAAGTCAACCTTATTTCAAATATAGGTTTTCAGACATGCACATTGATTTAAATAAGGAAACTAGTCAAGTTATTTATATATATTAAATCTGTTTTCATGCAGATAAAAATTATAATTCATTCTTTTTGGACTATATGCCACAAACTAGAGCTCGTTCTAAAAATTTCAACTATGAAAACATAAATGTACCTCAGAACATTTTGTGTATGATAGAATGAGCATTCACAGCTGTTATGGACCTCCCATGTCATCAACTACTTACTTACTGAAGTTTCACTGAAAGCAACAGTGGTAATACTTTGTTTAAAGTCTCCTAAAATAAAATTGCATGAGTTTCAGAATAAATCATTCTGAAACAAAAATGTGTTCTAGAGAGTGTGGTAAGGAGGTGCCAATAATTTTTAATTTTTAAATAAAACAAGCTAATTTCAAAATTTCTATCCTGACCTAACTAGCTGTCAGTATTTTGAAGACTTGTTGGAAGGTCAAGCAACTAACAGGTAGGCTCCTCCTTCCAAGATCAAGGCTAATGTTGCTGTATAGATTTTGTTTGTAGCACTTTTACTTGCCAATCTATTCCATGAATTCTCTGGGCATCTTGCTTAATAACAAGCTCATGAGAGTAAAAGTGCCAATTTGATATTTAATATTTTTCATTCCTGAAACTATCATATATGGGAGAAAAATAAGCCAAAATGTTTCAATTCAACATGTTCTACTTTTTATCCCCTCAATTTGATTACCTGAGCGATCCATCAGTTACAAATGAGTATTCCTCATTTCCTATTCCTTCTATTACCCCAAGACTTGGAGAAGGGGTAGAAAGTTTAATGGGAAGGATTAATGAGAAAATGAATTCTCAAGTCCTAAACTCGCTTGGCATTTTAAATAGAATACATGAAACAGCATATTCATGAATTTAATTACTGTATTAAAATTTCTACATCCTTATTCTATTTTTATACAAATTCTGAATAAATGTAGTAACATTAAAACTTTCATCATTTGGGTTCAAATTATTTATGAAGAGAATACTGTAGTATGAACAAGATTCTGCAAAGTACATATATTCAGAAACAAAAAATGTGATACCACTTAAATTTCATAAAAATAAGAAATGATATACAGAAAGAAGCACTTTTCATTCTAATCAGTAAAAAAAAANTGTAGTAACATTAAAACTTTCATCATTTGGGTTCAAATTATTTATGAAGAGAATACTGTAGTATGAACAAGATTCTGCAAAGTACATATATTCAGAAACAAAAAATGTGATACCACTTAAATTTCATAAAAATAAGAAATGATATACAGAAAGAAGCACTTTTCATTCTAATCAGTAAAAAAAAAAAACAGACACAGATAATTTCATTAGCAGTAGGATTAGATGTTCAGGTTTCATATTTTTGAAAGGGTAATTTTTTCTGATTGTAAACATGAAATATCAGTTTGCATCAGTAGGTGGCAGAAAACTAACAGAACTAACAATTTTGCTTTCCCTCTCGCATTACCAAATGAAATCACTGAGCTACTTCAAAATAGCAATGGTTGTGATGGCAACCACTACAGAAGCCTTGCACAAGGGAAGTCAAGGAAATAGTGTGATGCCAAGATAGGGCTAATTCACCTAAGGTATAAGGAGAGCTCAAACAATAGATGTACAGAAAAGCCTTTCTTTCAGACATACAATTTTATACTCCAAATTATGCTGAAATCAGCTGGTGCAAATATAAGCATGCAAAGTGCCAAACAATCTGCACACTAAAGAGGCATTTGCTACACTATGCTAGGCCATATTAACTATATTATGCTAAACTTTACCCTGCTGTCTGTGGTATTTGTTAACACAGCCTTGCACAAATGTCCTTCTGCATTTTAGTACTCACAACATAGAAAGTTTATCCTGGCAGTCAACTAATTACTCTCTCTTTTCAGCCAAAATAACTTCAGTGTTTTGACCTCACAGCCAGCAAGATCCATATACTAAAGAGGTGTCTCTTAATTCAGTTGGATTAAAACCATGTCAGGCAGTGATAACAGTAATAATAAATGATTATATACATTATGCTAGTCAATGCCTAGTCAAAAAAGTTTGGTTCATTTGAGTTTTGTTTTATTAAACATAAGTTATTTGAATACAAAGGAAACATTCACATCATAAGTTGAAGTACTTAACAAGGGAAATGAGCACATTAAGTATACAAAAAGTCTGCAATGTGTGAAGTCATTTACTTAGCTAAATGCTAAGGGGATCCAATATTCAAAAGTTACATAATGTGTAACTTTTTAAATCTTGCACACAGAACCAAAGAATTGTAAGCTGAACTTTGAAGCTTAAGAATTAGGTTTCTAAAAGTTGTAACTTATAGTTGAATTTTAATTTTAACACATTACATCTCTGAAGAGTTTTTCCTTCCCACAAAACACTCACATATTTAACAAATAACAATGTCTTCTTCACATTGGTTGGGGAGAGCTTTGGCTCTTGGCAGGATCCTTGCTCTTAGCAGGAAGCACTAAGGAGCAGATCCTGCTCTTGATCTTGTTGATATCACCCTTGTTACTAAACTCTATGCTCTCTAATACACTATTCTGCCTAGATGTGGGGGAATGGGTTTAAGTCAAGAGAATCTGCATCACTGAAGAGCCAACCAACACAGCCTTTGTATGAGACATGATTTAGATTGATTTTATTTCATGTAATGGTTTTAAAATAAATTCAGTATTTTTAGAATAGATGGGAGTTAATCTAAAAAATGATAAATTATTGTTACCTCTAATCATGCCAAGGATCATCATGGATTGAATACTGAACCAGACTGATTTTCACTGCAGGTTTATTTATCCAATGATACAAAAATTTCTAGAATCATTTAGATAAATATTTTAAAGTACAGTTTGACAGTAATATACTGAGCCATTTCACTTACTTATAGCCCCATGCAGTAATTCCTAAGATGAGGGCCAGCACTAAAATGGTACCAGCAATTATGCCTATTATAATATTGGTACCAGCAACACCTGGGGGAGAAAAGAACAATGAAGATCAGTGAATACAGCTGAAATTTTGATATAAAATTCTTTCAGGAACTTTATTCTCCAGATTAATGATCATCACACTAATAACATTTGTTTTAAAAAGTGAGCATTTTTTCCTTTATACAGTTTTAATTTTAGAGATGCTTTTTCCCAAACTTTATTAATGTATTCAGATATAATTGTGACAAAACACTATATCAGTTTCAGGCATATGACAATGATTTTATATTCTATATATCTTGAAATTAAAAGTAGGTATTTTTAAGGGAAGAGAAATCAACCATAACTTAGCAATTTGATCAATTGTTTTTTGAAAAATAATTATTTGTGTATGTTCCCTTTTAATTCTTGTCCAAGTGCATTTTGAATGGTTTTACTTTCCATGTATTTTTCTGGAAAACATAATGAGGTCATTGAACTAAAATAAAGAATAAAGATAAGGAGAAGAAAGGAGTATCACTATATAGCAAATACCCCTGGGGAGGAATACTTAGAAATCATATTTTGGACTCCAACCTCTTCCCTAGAAATTCTAGAAATGTTATTGTTCTTATTACTCCATTTTCACAGCCAATATAAGGTCCTTATTTTGTGTGATATTTTGTCTGTGTAAATATAAGCTTCTAAAGGGAGAAACAAGCTGGAATCAAGATTGCCAGGAGAAATATCAATAACCTCAGATATGCAGATGACACCACCCTTATGGCAGAAAGTGAAGAGGAACTAAAAAGCCTCTTGATGAAAGTGCAAGAGGAAAGTGAAAAAGTTGGCTTAAAGCTCAACATTCAGAAAATGAAGATCATGGCATCCAGTCCCATCACTCCATGGGAAATAGATGGGGAAACAGTGGAAACAGTGTCAGACTTTATTTTTGGGGGCTCCAAAATCACCACAGATGGTGACTGCAGCCATGAAATTAAAAGACGCTTACTCCTTGGAAGAAAAGTTATGACCAACCTAGAAAGTATATTCAAAAGCAGAGACATCACTTTGCCGACTAAGGTCCGTCTAATCAAGGCTATGGTTTTTCCTGTGGTCATGTATGGATGTGAGAGTTGGACTGTGAAGAAGGCTGAGCGCCGAAGAATTGATGGTTTTGAACTGTGGTGTTGGAGAAATCTCTTGCGAGTCCCTTGGACTGCAAGGAGATCCAACCAGTCCATTCTGAAGATCAGCCCTGGGATTTCTTTGGAAGGAATGATGCTGAAGCTGAAACTCCAGTACTTTGGCCACCTCATGTGAAGAGCTGACTCACTGGAAAAGACTCTGATGCTGGGAGGGATTGAGGGCAGAAGGAGAAGGGGACGACCGAGGATGAGATGGCTGGATGGCATCACGGACTCAATGGATGTGAGTCTGAGTGAACTCCGGGAGATGGTGATGGACAGGGAGGCCTGGCGTGCTGCGATTCATGGGGTCGCAAAGAGTCGGACGCGACTGAGCGACTGAACTGACTGACTGAACTCAAAGGGAGAAAGCATGGCGACAGATGGTCAGGTGGTATACATGATGAAAGACTGTAGTTCCCAGTCTGGCCAATAATGACTGTAGTATCTGGGAAAAACAATGGAAAATACAGAGTCAGGTGAGCTGGAGACTGGTGCTGATGACCTGTGAGAGCGAGGATGCACCAGACTGGCAGGGGGCCAGGGCAGGGCTGGAGGTAGGGACTGGGTGATGATGCTGTTGAGCCCGGCAGCAACAATGGTCAGACAGGCTGCGATGCAATTCTTAAGGGATCTCAGCAGTGAAAGGGGCCCAGTGAGTCAAAGGACTGGACAAGAGCACAAGTAAAGGCCCAAGAGCGAAAAACGCAGGCTGGAGGCCTGCCTGGCTCCTGCTCAGACCTGTCTGGTTGATAAAGACTTCTACCCCATGTTAACTTGCAGGGCTCTCACCCAGGGCAGCTTCGTCAGCTCTTTGTCTGCTGGACTCTTGAGGAATCAAAGGCAGTAATCATGGGGGACTGGAACAGATTCCAGTTCCCCATGACGGAGTGGCAGCCTCTCTATCTGGCCACCCTCAGGAGTCACGTGGGAAAGCAGGGCTCAGACACCCAGGAGACTGGCCAACTCCACCCTGCCCCGGTCATCTGTGGGATAGAGGGTGCAGATACCAGAGGACCCCTGGAGCACTGGGGTTTTCCCACTCTAAGACCTAGCCCATCTTCCCTTCCATTCTTTCCAGAGATTTAACATGCATGGGTGCTTAGTCACTCAGTCATGTCTGACTCTTTCCAGTCCTTTTAACTAGCTTGCCAGGCTCCTCTGTCCAGGACATTTTTCACATAAGAATGCTGGGGTTGCCATTTCCTCCCTCAGGGGATCTTCCCAACCCAGGGACTGAACCAGCATCTCCTGTGTCTTCTGCATTGCAGGCAGATTCTTTACCCACTGAGCCATGGGGAAAGCTCCAGAAATTCATCAGGGATCAATAGACCCTGGGAAGGAGGGCAGGAGGAGAAAGGGGTGCCAGAGAATGAGATGGTTGGATGGCATTAGTGACTCAATGGACATGAGTTTGAGCAAGCTATGGGAAATAATGAAGGACAGGGAAGCCTGGCATGCTGCAGTCCATGGGTCACAGAGTCAGTCATGAATGAGCATCTGAACAACAACAGTAAACTCAAATGCTAGGCCTGATTACTTCTAAGTAATAGTATGACTTTTGACAAGCCAGTTAAATCCACAGACCTGAAGAAGCTTCTTTCTGCATTAAGTGCAGAAAGCAGCCCCACAACCATTGCTAAGACAGGATTTTGAAGATGCCAAAATCCTAATCACTCTGTGAGTTTTACTATGAAAGTCGCATTGACTAATACGTTTAACCTGTATGGATGATTAGAATAAAAATAGTAATTTTCTCATTCTTTGGAGCTGAATGGACTTCAGGACTTGAACGTTATTTTATGCAGAAGAATACTCAATAACGAAATGATAAAAACAGTTTAAAAAGGGACATTCATCTTCAATATACGTTTTCTTTCCACAGCATTTATTTTCTACTTTTAATTTAATTTCTACTGCGTTTAATTTCTACTTTTCCATTTGGGCCCCTCTTGCTTTTAGAGCTACACCTGCTGCTTCTTATCCATGTCAAACCCCTTCCAGGCACCTTGGCCAAGGTTACTACTTCTAGAATGACCCACAGCAGAGGCTACAGAACTGGAGTTTAATATAGATGTGGTTCTTTAAGAAAGAATATTAAAGTTAACAAAATATTTTTAAAATAAATTCAAATGTTTCCTCATTTACTGAGTCCCAGTATATAAAAAGTATAAATTACAAAATCATACACCTAAAAATGTTGACTATTTTCTTCATTTAAAAGAAATACTAGGGTTTCCCTGGTGGCCCAGTGGTAGGGAATCTGCCTGCCAATGTGGCAGACCCAGGTTTGATCCCTGGTCCAGGAAGATTCTATAGGCCACGGAGCAACTAAGCCTGTTCACGGCAACTTTGGGGCCTATGTTCTAGAGCTCGTGCTCTGCAACAAGGGAAGCCACCACCACGGGGGGCCCACGCTCTGCAAGGAGAGAGGAACCCCCGCTGAGCACAAGGAGAGAAAGCCCATGCATGCAACAAAGACCCAGCATAGCCAATAAATAAAAGTTAAATTATGTTTAAAAAAAGGTGCTAGGATTTGTTGTCAGCCCCAAATAAGTACAATACTTGGAAAATATCAGCCTGATATAGAACAAGATATGGCTAAATCAATAGACTAAGTTATATTCAACATTTCATATTACAAGATAATGGAAATAATTGGTTTCATAATGAGGGCCCCAGTTGTACATTGTAATTCATTATTACATGGATTTAACTTATATTTGAATTATATAAAAATAATCCAAACGAAGCTTAGGAAGGGCAGTTTTCTCTTTCCTTGTGCATAAAGACAACATAATGGAACCAAAGTAAGTACCTACCATTGCCAGACAGCGTAATGCCAGCTTTTGCATCATCATTGTAAGGGAAGTAAGTGCTGCAGTCTTCACCTACCCAGTGTCTGTTACACACACACTTCAGCTCATTACTGCAAACCTGAAATCCAAAATCAATCTAAAATCAACACTAACTCTTAGGTACAGAGGCATGCAAAATAAACATTAATTTTTTTAAATAAAAAATTAATTGTATTAATTTCTAATAATTGTATGCCTAGAATTAGATGGGACTGGACATTATTGGTACTTTCTTCCTATTTCTAATTACTTACTAATTACCTTGCTCAAAGAATATTTTATAGAGAGCAGACAACAAAATTTAAAAGAGAATTTACATTTCTTACACAAAAATCGATAATCAATTGGAATTTTGTTAACCCAAGTTTTATGAGGGAGATTTTAAAAACTAAGAAGAATTACAATCATTTTCCAATTATCCAAAACAAAGTTTTCTTCTTCTAAAGAAAGGGTCTTTATACCAAAATTTTATTCATCTTTTAGGAAGCAGATAAGATAAAGGGAAATCTGACGAAGAAGAGGGAAGGCCTGAGGCTTTGCAGTGGTCTGAGAAGAAAGCGTCACAAAACCATAACCTGGGCACCTCAACCCAAGCTCCAGAGCTTAGCTATCTCAGGGGTCATGAAAACTGAGAAGTCCCCCAAACAAAGCCTAGGGGAAAAATTCACATAAACTGGCACCACATTTTTTAAAATTATCAGACAATAATCTTCACTTATATATTCAGGAAACAGAACTTATATTTCTGTTCTAAAATCTTATTATTCAAAGCAACTTTGACAGGAATGAGAAGTAGGAGAGAATTCAGTTAGGGTTAAGATCAGAGAAGTCCTTTAGGACTCAGGTTTGATGGGATGGGTTTCTCATTTTTGTCTGCTTGAATGTGCCAGAAGACAACATACATGCAGATTTAACTGTACTATACATATGATCAACAAACTGCAGATTTCAAATTAATTCAGATTAGCAACTTTCTGCAGATTAACAAATATGCAGGAAGGAAAAAAAAAGGCCTGAGTTTGAGACACCACTTCACCAACTATCTTTTCAACAGATCAGGTCAATAATCAGGTCAACTGGCTTCTCCAATTATGTTTCCACATCATGCAGCAGCACAAGCGATAAAGTGAAAAGAATAGTGACACTGTTGTACAATGATCATAATAAACACAGTCACAGCTGACATTATTGAATATTCACTGTGTCACAGGGATCGACCTAAGTATTATGTATCAGTTACAGGTGTTAATTCATTGATTCTTCACAACAATCCTGCATCCTAGGCAATATTATTATTCCCACTTTATAAATAGAGTGAAACACAGAGGCTAACTCATTTGCCCAATCTCACCCAGTTAGTAAAGAGGAGAGCTGGATTTCATGCTCAAACTGTCTGATTCCAAGCCCACACTCTTAACCTACATGATGTAGAGTATAAAGAGAATATCTACTGTATTTCCCATTTTAATTGTTGTCACAATACAAAGTTGAGTCACTGTAAGTTAAAAACACATAAGATATAACCTTTCTGTATTATGCATAATTATTATAAATGATTGGACGCTATTTGCCACCTGATTTACTTGTGTCTATCACTCATTGTGTGTGCATGTATGCTAAGTCGCTTCAGTTGTGTCCAACCTTTTCTGACCCTATGGACCGGAGCCTGCCAGGCTATCTGTCCATGGAGATTTTCCAGGAGAGAATACTGGAGTGGGCTACAGTGCCCTCCTGCAGGGGATCTTCTTGAACCAGGGATCGAACCTGCATCTCTTAGGTCTCCTGCACTGGCAAGTGGGTTCCTTACAACTAGTGCCACCTAGGAAGCCCCATCACTCACCACGCATTACTCATTCCTTAAACAGTAAATTAACACAACTCTGTGTTACATACTCAGGACTTCTAGATGAATAAGATACAGTTATTCATTAGCATTCTGATCAAGAAGTTATTCCATTATGCTTTTCTCCCATCTCCCAAAAAGCATCTCTCCCTAACATCCTCTTACTTATAAAGGAAAGAGGACTTAGCAGATTCCTTTAAATTAAGGAGCAAAACTACTTCCTATATACCTTCTCTATTCTCCTGTACCAGAAGAATTCCTATTCTTAGGCAAAAAGTAACAATTACTGAGACTTTTCTTAGGAAATTCTTGGTGTATCCTTCAGGGATATACACAGAATGACCGGGATTGAAGGCTTACACTTCCAGGACAAGGATTCTCAACTGGATAGTATAACCAGAAGGAACCCAGAGAAGATAAAAAGAAAATCATGGCACATGCTAAAAGAAAAAGATTCAAGAAATTTTTGTTAGTGTAGGAATTCCTAACTGAAAATGACAAAACTGTAATTGCTAATAGGCCATGTTTATTTGACCTATAAATTTACCTATATCTTGTCAGATATATGATTAAAAAGATAGAATTTAGTCTTTTAAATACCACCATTTTTTCTATTTGGGCTTCCCAGGTGGCACAGTGGTAAAGAATCTGCCTACCAATGCTGGAGATGTAAGAGACTTGGGTTCAATCCCTGGGTCAGGAAGACCCCCTGGAGAAGGAAATGGCAAACCACTCCAGTAATCTTGTCTGGTCCCATGGATGGAGGAGTGAGACAGGCTACAGCCCATAGGGTCACACAGAATCAGACATGACCGAGCACCACCAGCGGAACCATTCTTTCTATTCATCTCTGAGATTCATTTCCTTAATTATTCTGCTTCTATTTCTAGACGTTATCCTCACCTGGTACCCAGTGTTTTGGTCAAGGCAATTATTTATGGTCTATGCGACCCCATAGACAGCAGCCCACCAGGCTCCCCCATCCCTGGGATTCTCCAGGCAAGAACACTGGAGTGGGTTGCCAAAACTCAGATTATATTAAATTAGATCAAGAGTGGAAAATGGAAGAATTTGGTTAGGAAGATGAAACTTTTTCTCATTCTCAAGCTTTCACAGATTACACAACAGAAATATACAAATGAATATGACCACATGATTGTTTATATACTAGCTGGAGAAACATGGGCAAGCATGTTTTCCATTATTAAGAGTGGGTTGCCAAAACTCAGATTATATTAAATTAGATCAAGAGTGGAAAATGGAAGAATTTGGTTAGGAAGATGAAACTTTTTCTCATTCTCAAGCTTTCACAGATTACACAACAGAAATATACAAATGAATATGACCACATGATTGTTTATATACTAGCTGGAGAAACATGGGCAAGCATGTTTTCCATTATTAAAGCAATAGGCAGTTCAGGGTCATATCTGTTTCTCTGATATAAAAGAACTGAATAGATCCCTATGGTGAGGCAGTGAATACTTACTCCATTTCCTGAGCAAATAGTGCCTTCTTTATTGCTTAAGCAAGTACTAAAGTTGAAGGAAGCCACAGGAAGACACCTGTGTTCTAAACACATCATTTTGGGACCACAAGGTGTCCCGTCTTCCACATAGCCAAGGTCAACATCTTCATCAAGCTTAACATGCCCACCACTAAAAATAAATTGAGAGCAAAAAGAAAGCGGGATTCTGTTAATTTACATTTATCTTGAGACTACATTTAAAAACTTAAAAGTAGGCAATATCACTTTCTCTATTTTCTCTTTATTACCTAATTTTAAAAGTAGCATAAACATTTTCAATCTCCAAATGGAGAAAGCAATTGAATCTTTTGATCTAATTATTTTCAGAGATATTTATATTCCTTAGGATTTAAATGTAATTATTATAACAAGGGCCTGAAATGGCTTTATCATTTTCCTTTGGCTACTATGCCATGTACAAGTCAAGTAAGCCATTATTAATAACGTTTGACTTGATAAATAAGTACCTTCAAGGTTTTAAATACATTTCAAACAATGATGAGAATTTTTTAGTTTTGGTTACATTTCCCCCAAAAGATTGTTCTATTTGCAAACTATACTTTGAACAACATGGCAGGTAGGGGTACCACCCCTCCATGCAGTTGAAAATCCAAGTTCCACATCCACAGATTCAGCCACTGGGGGATTATGTAGTGTTGTAGCACATATTTATAAAAAAAAAACCCACAACAACCTGTATTTACTGAAAACAACATCCACATAAATAGACCCTTGTAGTTCAAACCAGTGTTGCTCAAGGGTCAACTGTATATTTAAGAATGGCTAAACAACTGAGCGACTGAACTGAACTGACTGAACTGAAACTATGGCAACAACTATGCAGTACAGCAACCCATACATTAGGCAGGAGCAAAAACAAAACAGGATAAAAACAATTAAATAAACAGGCTATGGACTGAAAATGCATATTCATAATCTATTTATTCATATAATACCATGTCAATGCTACTACAAAAATTCCCATTCCTACTGTTTATTTATTTTTATCAAAATCATGCATGCATATAGTTTTATGAGTTAAATAGGCAAATTGGTTTTTACAATGCAGTGAAGGGATCCATTGCCCCTACTCCTCTTATATCCTTCCCTGGAGGAAATCACTTTCTACTCTTAACTGATTCTTTTTTTATTTATGTACATATTTTTTAAATAATGAGTTTATATCACTATTTTTAGTTTTCCTATTTTCAGTATTATCAATTGACTGCCCTCTATGGAATTTGAGAATTCATCTCTTTCCCCTTTCCTTCCATTACACAATTTGTTGATCAATAGTTAAATCAACAACAAATCACGCATTGTTAGGGTTTAGTAAATGAGCGAAATAGTACACCATAATTATACCTGTTCTTCTACTTGCACAACTTTTCATTTTCCCTCAGATTCAGTTCAGTTCAGTCGCTCAGTCGTGTATGACTCTTTGTGACCCCATGAATTGCAGCACGCCAGGCCTCCCTGTCCATCACCAACTCCCAGAGTTCACCCAAACTCATGTACGTCGAGTTGGTGATACGATCCAGCCATCTCATCCTCTGTCATCCCCTTCTCCTCCTGCCCCCAATCCCTCCCAGCATCAGGGTCTTTTCCAATCAGTCAACTTTTCACATGAGGTAGCCAAAGTATTGGAATTTCAGTCTCAGCATCAGTCCTTCCAAAGAACACCCAGGACTGGTCTCCTTTAGGAAGGACTGGTTGGATCTCCTTGCAGTCCAAGGGACTCACAAGAGTCTTCTCCAACACCACAGTTCAAAAGCATCAATTCTCCAGCACTCAGCCTTCTTCACAGTCCAACTCTCACATCCATATATGACCACAGGAAAAACCATAGCCTTGACTAGACGGACCTTAGTCAGCAAAGTAATCTCTCTGCTTTTGAATATACTATCTAGGTTGTATCTAGGTTGGTCATAACTTTTCTTCCAAGGAGTAAGCGTCTTCTAATTTCATGGCTGCAGTCACCATCTGCAGTGATTTTGGAGCCCCCAAAAATAAAGTCTGACACTGTTTCCACTGTTTCCCCATCTATTTCCCATGAAGTGATCGGACTGGATGCCGTGATCTTCGTTTTCTGAATGTTGAGCTTTAAGCCAACTTTTTCGCTTTCCTCTTTCACCAAGAGGCTTTTTAGTTCCTCTTCACTTTCTGCCATAAGGGTGGTGTCATCTGCATATCTGAGGTTATTGATAGTTCTCCTGGAAATCTTGATTCTAGCTCGTGCTTCATCCAGCCCAGCATTTCTCATGATGTGCTCTGCATATAAGTTAAATCAGCAGGGTGACAATATACACCCTTGATGTACTCCTTTTCCTATTTGGAACCAGTCTGTTGTTCCATGTCTAGTTCTAAAAGTTGCTTCCTGACCTGCATATAGGTTTCTCAAGAGGCAAGTTCAGGTAGTCTGATATTCCCTTCTCTTTCAGAATTTCCCACAGTTGATTGTGATCCACATGGTCAAAGGCTTCGGCATAGTCAATAAAGCAGAAATAGATGTTTTTCTGGAACTCTCTTGCTTTTTCCATGATCCAGGGATGTTGGCAATTTGATCTCTGGTTCCTCTGCCTTTCCTAAAACCAGCTTGAACATCTGTAAGTTCACAGTTCACGGATTGCTGAAGTCTGGCTTGGAGAATTTTGAGCATTACTTTACTAGTGTGTGAGATGAGTGCAATTGTGCGGTAGTTTGAGCATTCTTTGGCATTGCCTTTCTTTGAGATTGGAATGAAAACTGACCTTTTCCAGTCCTGTGGCCACTGCTGAGTTTTCCAAATTTGCTGGCATATTGAGTGCAGCACTTTCACAGCATCATCTTTCAGGATTTGAAATAGCTCAACTGGAATTCCATCACCTCCATTAGCTTTGTTCCTAGTGATGCTTTCTAAGGCCCACTTGACTTCACATTCCAGGATGTCTGGCTCTAGGTGAGTGATCACACCATCAAGTCTCTTATTTGATCACTGAATTATCTGTCACTAACTCAAAATTACTCCAACCCTCCTGTCAAAATCTCCACTTAAGATGTGTCTGAACATCAGTTCATCTTGCTGAAATAATCTCCCCTAGAGTTTCCATTTGGAGTTCCCCTGCTTCTATCTGATCTGGTAGGCCCTGTAAATGGTACAGAGCTGAGTATCTTGGGTTTCTCCAAGATACTATTCATTGAAGGACTGCCCTGTCTCTCTCCAAAATGGATATCTTGTTTCCTAAATTCCCTATGTTTCTTTCTTAGTTTTCTTCTTTATTTTGGTGGAACACAATTTCTAACAGCTTTGAGAAAGTACTTAGGGGAGTAAACTTGGGGGAAACTTGCATACCTAAATGTCTCTTTATTTTCTACCCTCACACTCAATTCATAGTTTGCCTGAGTACAGAATTCTACTTTGGAAATTATTTTCTCCATTGTCTTTCAGATCCCAGCACTCTTGTTGATAGATTTGAAACCATTCTAATACCTATTCCTTTTTTTTTTTTTTTTCCCTCTCCTTTCTGGAAACAATTGGGATTCTTTTTCTTTAGGTTCTGAAATTTCATAATGAGAAGTTTTAATGTATTATTAATTTCACTGATTTCACCTTGCACCTGATGAGCCTGGTATATGGACATTCAAGTCCAAAGGTTCTAGATAAGGCTCTTGGAGTTAGTCATTGCTAATTTCCTCCCTGCTGTTTTCTCTGTTCTTTATTATTTCTTTTCTAACTTGGTGAACTTTACTCTATGTCCCTTTCTTTGTCTCTTTTACTCTACTTTCTGGGAGATAATTTCAACTATTGAGTTTAATGTTTGCCATCTTTTTGTTTTTAATTTCTAACAGCTTTCCTTTCTCTTAATATTCCTCATTTTAAAAAAATTCTATCCTATTCTTGTTTCATGATAGAAGTATCTTAAAATATTTATAGGTAGTTGTTGCATTTTCTGGTAATTTCTCTCTCTCTTTTCAGGTTAGAGTCTTTCTTTCACAAATCTGGTCACTAGTTTCTATTTGAGTTGGGGAACCAGACAGATGATTGGATATGACTGAATATCAATGAGGCTAGACCACTTTTATACACTTCTGATAACTGATTTTTCTGCTGACAGTAAGCTTGGAAACCTTCTGTTTTATTCTTTGCAGACTGTAAAGCTCAAATCTTTCATGGGAGGATGAGCAGTCACCAGCTTAGCTGGGTCAGGGAAGTAAGCTGTAGATCTAGCAACTTCTGTAACAGGGTTCACCTATTGTTTTCATTTGAGCTCCTTCCTCTATCCCCAAGTCCTTTATTCCCTCTTTCAGAAGTAGATGATGCTGCCCATTTTGAGCCTTTTGGGACTGGCAGTGTATATTGAGTCAGTTTCTTGGTTTTCCCCATTATTGACTGAGGACTTCAGCATTTTTAGTTTTGATAATCATCTGCCACACATCTATTTTTCTCCATGCTCTAGAATTTTGTTGCTGCTGTTTCCTCTCCCTTTTCCTGTTTCCCTATGGACATACAAATTCCAGAAAAATATCTGTTAAGTGTCATTTTAGTGGGATTTCATAAGGGAGCAAAAGAAGATGCATTTATTTAATCCACTGATAAGAATGAAATGCAAACTAAACCGTGCAAGATTTAACTGGACAATTAAACATAACTCTAGCTACCATACAATAGCCCACATTCAATTAATTCTTCCTTCTATCTGTTCTCTGTCAGGATTTACTTAATCATCCCTATGGACTAGAATCCATTTCATCTTACTAACATACATATGAACTGAAAATAGAAGTAATCCTAAGCTTCATTTCTGGGAAATAAGATGGCTAATGTTCTCACAGAATGGTTAGCTCATTACCTGCAGTTTAATGTTCTTCCCTGCTGTACAACTAAAGTAGACGTGATTTCACCATCGAGTTCTCCGAGTCTTGGGATATTACCAATGTTCGTACACAAAAGGTAACCACAAAGCACATCCCTGTGTTAAAAAAGTACCAAGTATTTACTTCTTCCCGCAAAGATACAGCAAAATCCATACAGTTAGAACAATCATGTTATCTTACTTAAGTATTTGTTTTTTCATCAACTGTACTATCCCTTCAAATTACAAGCAAAACAAAATAACCTCAAATTAGTTTACTCCCAGCTTTAAAAACTGTCTTCTCTGAAACTTTTGGTGCACAAAAATCCCAACTATGTTCTAGATTTCCCTTTATTGTCTGCTAAGTATTTATCTAAAGAAAATTACCCATCAAATGGACTTCTTTTATATCTGAATCTCTTTCCTCATAACACATCACAGGATATACTAAGACATTTAAAAAATATATTTGATAAGTGAACGAATGAACTTTGAATGAGTATTCTTTTAGAATACAGTGTTTTCTTCAACCAATGGTACCAGAATTAAAGAACAGATTATATACTTTGTGGCTTCTCAACCACATAGGATCATGATTCCTTTTCCAATATATTCCACTTCTCCCCCAGGTAGCACATACAATTCTAATCTAACTTGTGACATATTTTCATTTGTGTTAACTACTATCTTACATATTCTCTATATTTAACACATTTTAATCATTAAGATAGATAATGATAAACATATTCTAATAAATGTCTTGCAAAGACTTATTAGCAGGCCAGCAAATATATATGGAAATATTAGACTTTACCATATAGAAAAAGAGAAAAATTAAGACTTGCATCTATTGTCAACATAGAAAAATATATATTGTATTAAAAATAATTTTTTAAAGTTATATGATCACATTATTGTATATATCATAAATAAAAATGCTTTTTAACATAGAAGACATTCAACATTTTTCATTGGAGTTTACTAAATACTTTAGTATAATGTTAAAAACATTAGGAAATTATACTCTGGATAAGAAGAGAAATTAGATACATTAAACATCTATAAAACATAGAGTTAGTGACAAGGACCATAAAAGTAATGCAAAGGATGCAGGACAAGAGGGAGGTGTGGGGAAATAAATAATAATAAATAAAATAATCCAGAAATAATTTACAGAGTAAGTGCTATCCAAGGGGACGGGGGTGGGTAATTTTTGGATAGGTAAAAATTTTTATGGCGTATATAAGGTACCTCCTAAAGTATGAATAGCACACATACCTGTATGGAAGTAGGACAATAAAATATATTAGAAATGGCAAGGTTTGCTAGACTTTGAAAGAGTAGAGAAGAAAAAAACAAAATATGTAGGTTGGGGAAAATTATGGAAGAGGTACAGTTCCATTTCACGTATTAAGCAAGATGGTATGACATTCAGCAAAGTGGTTAAAAGAGAATTCTAAAATCAGACTGCTGGATTCTAATTCTGCTCCTATTATATCCTACCTACATGACCTTAGTCAACTTAACTGTCTCAGTTTCCTCCTCCATAAAACAGGGCAAACTGCCATTAAGATTAAATGACATCACTTATGTAAAGTGTAATACAGTTCATAACACATAGTGCGCATTGAATAGACGTTATTCTTACTATCAATTAAGTATGTGAAACCAGTGAAATTTGAACAAAGAACTGACATGGTCAAAAGGTTCAGGAAAAGATTATTTTGATGGGATCATGCTAGACGCTGCTGGCAGAGAAAACTAAGAGGTTTCTATATTAGCTGAAGAATTGACATAGGTCTTAGTTGGGGTAATGCAATAGGCACAGAAATGAAGAGATGAATTAAAGACAAATTGTGGAGGAGTGAAAGAGAAGAATAAACATGATTTGTCATTTGGATAATGAGTCAGAGAGAAGGTAGCATCAAGGATCACTCTGAGGCTTCTAAACAGAAGGAGAGTGAGATATTAAGATCTTTGGGGAAAAGAGTTCTCTATTAAAGTCAGAGTCAGATAATTACATCTATCAGCACTGACAACATTCTGTTGGCTTTAATTTTTGTTGCCTTTGAGATGCTGACAGGTGTCTTCCAGGTGAGAAAGACCTGAGGTAGCCATAGGCATCGCCTGAGCCTTAGGAGAGAGGGCGGAATACATACTGAGATTCAGAAACCCTCTGCAGAGGTGATGTTGGAACTCTGGGAAGGGATGAGGCAAAGACAATGCTTTATGGCATGCAGAAAACAGGAAAGTCCTGGTCGCTCAAGAAGCAGTGCCTGGAACTGAGGTATAAACTCGGCCAGTTTCTCCATCTCACCGTTTGTTGCACTGTATCCACGTGTCTTTGTCTTTCCCGCAGTTACCCTTCTCGGTGCCTTCTATATTCAGTTTCTCATAGCAGTATTTGTCTGATGACATCACGTCTGAAGCAGAATAGAGTTTTCTATCAGTGAGAGATATACCACATGAGCTGTTCAACTGTTTGCAGTAAGGGGGAAACACTTGTGAAGAACTCTCTTCTTTCACTACAGTGTTACCAAGTGCAAAGGCTGTACCCATGCTTCATAAGAGTTCCCCATACCAAAAGCATCCATCACTTGGGTGCATTTCTCACAACTGCTCATTTAAAACTTGAAAACAAATCTATTTAGATCTTTGATATGATGCCGGCTGTAAGTTCTGAGAATAACACTCCTGAGAATTTAGCCAATAATTGGGGAAAGACGCTACCAAATGGTTCATTGACAAATGTTCAACGCTTTAATCTCAGTGCCAGATACAGAGCATGAATTTTTCACTCAGCAACTTTTATGAATCATAAAGACAATTTTATTAAAAGAATGATGCACAATAATTAAAGACTCAAGAAAGAGCAGTATTTCCACCTTGTTTATTAATTCTTAATGGCTATCAAAAAGTTACTCTGCTTGTAAGCAAACCTGAATTCATGTTAAATCTCTGACTGTCAAATAACATTTTAATTCATGTCAGCATTTTTGTCAGGATTTTATGTTTCCTAAAGCCAAGGTCAGTTGATGGAGCTATCCAAGATTTAGATCAAAACAACTTTTGCAAACTAATCAAAAGATAAATATATTTTTTAAACTGATAATGTTTGGTAGTTATTTTTCCTACTTCTTGCTGTCGGCCATTAATTTTTCTCAAGAGGAGGAAGAAAAACCATATTTCTTTGTCCAGAGCATAAACCTACATAACTAAAATGTTCTCCCATCCCAATGTTTCTCTAGTTGTTCAAAAGAGAGCATACACTTCCATTCCCAAAAGGGTTATAGCCAGCATTTGCGACAGTTAAGGGTTATCATTATCTTTATAGTTTGCTTTCCAATATAAATCATCTTTTGAAAGAGTTTGAATTAAACACTTCTTTCAGAAGGGCCAGTAATACTTTTGGAAAAATATAACATTTAAATATGCATTTAAATTAAATATGTTTTAGATATAAATGTTATATATTTCCTTCTGAAAATCTGCCAAATTTGGAAGGGAATAATATTAAAATTTCTTTCTGATATGACAGAGCTACCTTAGCAAAAATTCACCTATAACTAGGAAAACCAGCTAGAGTTTAAGAAAGAGAGGTAAGAAAGAAAAAACAATTCTAGCTAAAAGGCTACAGTTCTTATCCAAGGGTGCCCCACTTGGGGTCCATGTCCATTCCACATAGTTGATGAGTTTTGTCTAAGGGTACTAAGTTAAAGACAGCATAAGAGGATCAGAAACCCAGGTTTGCTTTGTTCTCCAAGTTGCATACCCTAGAATGGATTTTACCTGCCTGACAGAAAAGGCACTTTCCATCCAAAGACATGGATAACTAGCCAAGACGTACAGAGCTGTGTCTTATCAAAGGAGGTGCTTTTCTGTAATTTCCACAAAAGTGCTCCTGCTAAGAGCTGCAGTGGCTCTGAAAGGCCCCAAGTCATAATAAAGTGGTTGAAACATTACTTCCATCCAGTTCACATGCCCTTGGGCCAGCTACCATACGTGGAGAAGGCTCAAGCCTTGTTATTTACTCACTTTGTCCCCAGATGTATTTGCATTGTCTATCCCTGGTTTTACATCTTCCTCCAAAGCAAATTCCCTAAAATGGAAAAGCATACCCATTAGCAGCACAGTGTCTCCTTCCATCAGGTAACTTAAAAATATGACCAAGAAAACTAATAGATGAGTATCATAAAGGCATTTTACCTTCAGAGTTGACTACGAAACATTTAATATGATCTTCCTACTTTGGTGAGACTTAGTATTTCTTTTGTGCTGGTATATAGGAAACATTTAGGTAAAGATGAAATAACCTACCTGGACACCATCACAGGAATAACCATCCATCTTATGAATATTGGGGGCACACTAGGAAAAGAAAACAGAAATATGAACCAAATGCACAGCAAGATATTAAGATGAGCTAATCTCTTTCAAGGTTTTCATTTTGAAAACGAAGTCTCATAATACAGGGTGGTCTCCCAAATCATCTGAAAATAAAAAAACAAGATCATGAGAAAACAAAAGGAAATGTAACAATTGATGCAGTTTCCCCTAAAAATATGGATCTACCAGAGGAAAAGAGCAGTTGATTTGTAAATCCTTATTTACAAATAAAAAGAACCAACAGCAAAGACTCAGCTAACTTAGACAGACACACTACTTCTCAGAGTAAGAAAAACGGGAACACAAGACAAAGCCAGAAGGATGCCACCAGATGGAGCAATAGATATGGTTTCCTCTTTTTTAACCATGAGAAATAACAGTTCTTATACTTAAAATGATTCTCAAGTGAAAGTCTACCTTGGACATGTCAGAAAAAGACATGTGTTATAGCCACCCCCTCCAACTTTTCTTCCTTTGGAGCAATTACAGAAAAGACTGCAAAAGATTGCAAAGCATTCCTATCTGGATAGAAACAGAATGTAATATTCCCACCATCCAGAGACAACTATTTTTTATCATTTGGTACATTTTTTCCTCTACCTTTTTCAACATAATGTGGTATTTTATAATATACGTATAATCAGATTACAGATATTGCTTTATATTCTGTTTCAGCCTTTTACTTTCATCATGCAAATTTAACNTTTTGAACTGTGGTGTTGGAGAAGACTCTTGAGAGTCCCTTGGACTGCAAGCAGATCCAACCAGTCCATCCTAAAGGAAATAAGTCCTGAATATTCATTGGAAGGACTGATGCTGAAGCTGAAACTCCAATACTTTGGCCACCTGATGCGAAGAGCTGACTCATTTGAAAAGACCCTGAGTCTTTTTTGAGTATTTGTATGAGTATTTAATTTCCTTTAAGTCAATTAAATGAAGTTCTTTTATGAATTAACTTTTGGCAATATCACACATCTATAATACACATATAGACACATGAACACACAAACACAGAGACCTCATAATTCCTGTTCCAATATTCCAGCCATGATCTCTTGAACTCAAACCATTTTTCTAAAATAATTCCTAAATCTAGGAGAGGTTTATTATCATTTTGTATATATTGAAGTAATCTTAGAGGTGGGATTGTCTTTTTGATCAAGTTCTTTGTTACTCCTAACACCTTTTCTTCCATATGGGAACAGTCTCTCCCCATCCAGTGAATGTGTCTACCATTACTAATAAATACATGTATCCTCTGGACTTGGGTACCTGAGTAAAATTAATGTGCCAGTTCTCGGTTGTTTCTTTGGTGTTGACTGGGTCTAAATAATGGAGGAGGGGGTGGCATTGTTCCAGAATTATTTTGTAAACACGGGTCACATGATTTCATAATCTGGGCCACCACCATTTTCATTTCTTTACCCACAAGCGATCTTTGTAGTAAATTCCAAAGAGCTTTCCAAAGAGCTTCACACTCATAGTGGGTAGTTTCATATAAAGCCTTGATTACTTTCCATTGCTGAGCTTGTGGAATCATAATCTTTTCATCTAACATATGTCATCCCCTTAGACTTATTAACCCCCTATTTTTAGCCCAGTTTTCTTCCTTGGTATAGCCAGGTTGTGGCATTTCCTCTATCAAGCCTAGGACTTTTAAAACTGCCTGTGGTATGTAAGCTGCTTTCTTTGCTTCTTGGTCAGCTCGGTGATTTCCCTTTCCAATTTCAGACCTGGGAATCTGAGACTGATGTCCCCTACAGTGAACAACAGCTATTTCTTGAGGATCTTGTATAGTAACCACTGGCTGGACATCTTTGACCAGACCTGGAACCTTGATATTCCACATTCCAGGGCCTATTAAGTCTTCTATTTCAACTTCAGATTCAATCTGTCCCTTTCTGTTTTCTGTTAAAATCATTTGGTGATGAGGGTGGTTCCTTTCCCCTTCCAGAAACAGAGTGGCCCCTAACTTAGTTAATAAATATCTTCCCATTAAAGGGATGAGGCAATCAGGCACAAACAGAACGGAGTGTAAAAACAACTGACCATTAGCATTGCACAAAAGAGGCTCCAGAAAATTGTGTCCTTGTTTCTTCCCTGACAACCGCATTACATCTTCCTTATGATTGCTAAGGTTTCCAATCCTTTGAGTTAAGACTGAGAGGGTGCACCAGTGTCTATAAGAAATTCTACCAAGCGGCTGGCCACATCAATGATCACCTGAGGCTGGACTTTAGTTATGTAGACAGTATCTCTAGGCAGAGCTACTTTTGGCCTTGGGTCCCATCGGTCTTCTGATTGCAAAACCATCAATGTTTGAGGGGCCCCTGTCGTCACTCTCTGGAGTCTGGGGCATTCCCTCTCCCAACGCCCTGGCTGCTTGCAAAGGACACGTTGACCGCGGTCCTTCCTCCAGTGCCCCTTTGTCTACACAGGATACACCAGCCTTGTATGGGTACCCATGATGGAGCTTGTGGTCTGCCAGAACCAGACTGGTCCAGAAAGCGCAGCCTCCTAGTTGGTGGTCTTTGAGCAGACAAAGCCATTGCAATCATTTGGGTCTCCTGCATATTTCTCTGGGTGTGTTCAGCATTTTCAGCCATGTCCTTATTATTGAAAACCATAGAAGCCAACTGGAGCAAATCATTCATTGGAGTCTGAGGACCAGCAGTTGCTTTCTGAACTTTGTGCCTGATATCTGGGGCAGACTGGGCTATGAAATGCATAGCCAAAAGGGCCCATCCTAAAAGTCTCGACTAATCTCCTTTGGAAGACTTCAGGATTTTCATCCTGTCCCTGTTGGATCTCTTTCACCTTTTCATAATTAACAGGTTTTACTGTAAGTTTCTTCATCAGTTCAGTTCAGTTCAGTTCAGTCGTGTTCGACTCCTTGCCACCCCATGAATCGCAGCACGCCAGGCCTCCCTGTCTATCACCAACTCCTGGAGTTCACTCAGACTCACGTCCATCGAGTCCGTGATGCCATCCAGCCATCTCATCCTCTGTCATCCCCTTCTACTCCTGCCCCCAATCCCTCCCAGCATCAGAGTCTTTTCCAATGAGTCAACTCCACATGAGGTGGCCAAAGTACTGGAGTTTCAGCTTTAGCATTATTCTTTCCAAAGAACACCCAGGACTGATCTCCTTTAGAATGGACTGGTTGGATCTCCTTGCAGTCCAAGGGACTCTCAAGAGTTTTCTCCAACACCACAGTTCAAAAGCATCAATTAATTCTTCGGCGCTCAGCCTTCTTCACAGTCCAACTCTCACATCCATACATGACCACTGGGAAAACCATAGCCTTGACTAGACGGACCTTAGTCGGCAAAGTAATGTCTCTGATTTTGAATATGCTATCTAGGTTGGTCATAACTTTTCTTCGAAAGAGTAAGCGTCTTTTAATTTCATGGCTGCAATCACCATCTGCAGTGATTTTTAAGCCCCCCAAAATAAAGTCTGACACTGTTTCCACTGTTTCTCCGTCTATTTCCCATGAAGTGATGGGACCAGATGCCACGATCTTTGTTTTCTGAATGTTGAGCTTTAAGCCAACTTTTACACTCTCCCCTTTCACTTTCATCAAGAGGCTTTTTAGTTCCTCTTCACTTTCTGCCATAAGGGTGGTGTCATCTGCATATCTGAGGTTATTGATATTTCTCCTGGCAATCTTGATTCCAGGTTGTGCTTCTTCCAGTCCAGCGTTTCTCACGATGTACTCTGCATAGAAGTTAAATAAGCAGGGTGACAATATACAGCCTTGATGTACTCCTTTTCCTATTTGGAACCAGTCTGTTGTTCCATGTCCAGTTCTAACTGTTGCTTCCTGACCTGCATACAGATTTCTCAAGAGGCAGGTTAGGTGGTCTGGTATTCCCATCTCTTTCAGAATTTTCCACAGTTTATTGTGATCCACACAGTCAAAGGCTTTGGCATAGTCAATAAAGCAGAAATAGATGTTTTTCTGGAACTCTCTTGCTTTTTCCATGATCCAGCGGATGTTGGCAATTTGATCTCTGGTTCCTCTGCCTGTTCTAAAACCAGCTTGAACATCAGGGAGTTCACGGTTCACATATTGCTGAAGCCTGGCTTGGAGAATTTTGAGCATTACTTTACTAGCGTGTGAGATGAGTGCAATTGTGCGGTAGTTTGAGCATTCTTTGGCATTGCCTTTCTTTGGGATTGGAATGAAAACTGACCTTTTCCAGTCCTGTGGCCACTGCTGAGTTTTCCAAATTTGCTGGCATATTGAGTGCAGCACTTTCACAGCATCATCTTTCAGGATTTGAAACAGCTCAACTGGAATTCCATCACCTCCACTAGCTTTGTTCGTAGTGATGCTTTCTAAGGCCCACTTGACTTCACATTCCAGGATGTCTGGCTCTAGATGAGTGATCACACCATTGTGATTATCCGAGTCGTGAAGATCTTTTTTGTACAGTTCTTCTCTGTATTCTTGCCACCTCTTCTTAATGTCTTCTGCTTCTGTTAGGTCCATACCATTTCTGTCCTTTATTGAGCCCATCTTTGCATGAAATATTCCCTTGGTATCTCTAATTTCTTGAAGAGATCTCTAGTCTTTCCCATTCTGTTCTTTTCCTCTATTTCTTTGCATTGATCACTGAAGAAGGCTTTTTTATCTCTTCTTGCTATTCTTTGGAACTCTGCATTCAGATGCTGTATCTTTCCTTTTCTCCTTTGCTTTTCGCCTCTCTTCTTTTCACAGCTATTTGTAACGCCTCCCTAGACAGCCATTTTGCTTTTTTGCATTTCATTTCATCCATGGGGATGTTCTTGATCCCTGTCTCCTGAAAAATGTCACGAACCTCATTCCATAGTTCATCAGGCACTCTATCTATCAGATCTAGGCCCTTAAATCTATTTCTCACTTCCACTGTCTAATTATAAGGGATTTGATTTAGGTCCATACCTGAATGGTCTAGTGGTTTTCCTACTTTCTTCAATTTAAGTCTGAATTTGGTAATAAGGTGTTCATGATCTGAGCCACAGTCAGCTCTTGGTCTTGTTTTTGTTGACTGTATAGAGCTTCTCCATCTTTGGCTGCATAAAATATAATCAGTCTGATTTCGGTGTTGACCATCTGGTGATGTCCATGTGTAGAGTCTTCTCTTGGATGGCCCTAAAGGGTAAATCAGTTAAAACATCTTTGTGTCCTTACTAGAATTATCCCTCCGAGCTACACACACCTTAAATCCCTTGTGGGTCTCATTGTTTATATACAAGGCCATGAAAATTTGAACATATAGAAGCTTACTCCATTTTTTTTCTTTTTTTTAAAATATAAATTTATTTATTTTAATTGGAGGCTAATTACTTTACAATATAAATCTACCTGAAATATAGTGTCATAACCCAGGGACTCATTTAGTGGCCACTTTTCTTGGCTTTCTAGCTCACATTGTGGGCAAACATGATTACATAGCCTAACAAGTTTCTTTGGTTTTAATCCCAGTAGTCCAAATCTTTCCCAATCCTGTAGGATAAGACCCAGGAGGTATTGGTTGGGATTGATGCCACCTGACCCATTTCAGACCCAGACCTGAGATGATGTCTCTAACTCCTGTTCTATCCAAAATTTTACCCTTAAGTCAAAATCCACCATACAATTTGGTCAAGATTTGCACTTACGATTTTAGATGCTGTCTCTTCCAAGGGAGTCTCCCAACCAGTTGTTAGTGCCCAGAAGTTGTCACAAAGAAACAGCATGAAGACTTCCCCCATGGTGTTGACGATGAGGTGGAGATGGTTTAGCTATAAATTGGGAATAAAAGGCCAACACTTGTAAGGGTTAGAGAGAAGGGAATAGAAGCAATTTTCTGGGGTTAACAGAAGGAACAGAGTGGAAATGAACAAGAACAAAAAAAATGTAGGGGAAAAACCTTAGAGTCAAAGGAAACAGTATAATTTTGTCCTGGGCCTGCTGTCGAACATGCGTAAGCATAGAGGATTGACCTGCCAGTCACAAATGAGCAGACAACAGCGAGCGTTTTCCTCAGTATACCTAGCTCACGGTGTCCCAGGGACCTCTTTAGGACCAAGACCTGACTCTAAAGCTTTTCTTACCTTATCACTGGCCCTTCGTGGTCACCAGCTGAAAGCATTTACCACAGATTGAGACTATTCTGCTAGTCTTAATCTCTGGTTGTCACTCATTGTCCCCTGTTCGGTTTTTGGCTCTTCCCTTACCTGCATAATCCATTCCCTGCGTTTTTACATTCCCTGTTTTTTTTTTTTTTTTTTTTCCAGCTGTGCTGCATGGCTTGTGAGATCTTCTTTCCCTGACCAGGGATTGAACTTGGGCCACCTCAGTGAAAGAACTGAGTCCTACCCATTGGACCACTACAAAATTTCCATTCCTTCTATTTTATTTAATTATTAAAAAATTGGAGGACAATTGCTTTACAATGTTGTATTTGTTTCTGATGTAGAACAGTGTGAATCAGCTACAGGTATACATATATCCCCTCCCTCTTGAGCTTCCCTCCCACACACCCCTCCCACCCTCTGTGCTACACAGCAGCTTCCACGAGCTATTTATTTTACACATGGTAGTATATATATACCGTTCATGGGGTTCTCAAGGCACGAATACTGAAGTGGTTTGCCATTCCCTTCTCCAGTATGTATATGTCAATGCTACTCTCTCAAGTTGCCCCCATTTCCTGTATTTTAAATACTCAGAGCAGTTTCTGTTTTCTGGTGAGACTCTGACTGATACACCAACAAAGAAAAACAAACTAGGATTGGACTTTTCATCTAGGACACAGAAAGCTAGAAAACACTGGAATACCATCTACAGAATGCTGGGGAAAGAGAACCGTTAGCTAAAAATGCTATACCCAGCTGTGACAGGCTGCTTCTAAAATGGCTCCCAATTGATCCTCACCTCCTGGTATTTTTTCCCTTATCTAATTTCCTCCCCTTGGGTGTGTGTTGGCCCTAACGACTTGTTTATAATGAATAGACTATGGCAGAAGTGATGGGATGTCACTTTCATAATGAGGGTGTGAAAGAGTGTGGCTTCTGTTTTGCTTACATTCTCTCTCTGACTGTTCTTGTCTTCTGATGTAGAGAGCCACCTGGCAAGGACCCGAGGCCCTCAGTCCAACAGCCAACAAAGAACCGAAACCTGCCAACACCCATGCGAGTGAGCTTGGAGTGGATCCTGTTCCAGCTGAGCCTTGAGACGAGACTGCAACCCCCACTGACACTTTGACTGCAGCCTGTCAGAGACGCTGCCCAGCGGACACCTTGACTGCAATCTCCTGAGAGATTCTGTGGCAGATGACCCCAGCTGGACCATGCCTGTAACCCTGACCCACAGAGACTGTGAGATCATCAATGTGTGCTCCCACTACATGCTATTTTTTCAAAAAGTGGAATTCAAGACTGAAAGCAATAAACAAGACGAATGGAAGCACACATCATTCAATCCTCGATGAAGAGATGAACCATTAACCTTTTTGTAGTAAACTATTACAGTGGCTTAAGATTGAAAACACCCCGTGCACCACAAGAACTAAGCTTGTACTCTAGAACCCAGGAGCTGAAACTACTGAGCCCATGTGCCCACACACTCTAGGCCCTGTGCTCCACAACAAGAGAAGCCACCACAAAGGAGAAGCCCTGGGCACCACAACTAGAGAGTTGCCCCCACTCACTGAGAGTGCCCCCACTACTAGAGAGTCACCCCCATTCACTGCAACTAGAGAAAAGCCAGTGCAGCAACGAAGACCCAGCACAGCCAGAAATAAATATTTAAAATAATAAGTTTGCTGCTGCTAAGTTGCCCCAGTCATGCCCGACTCTGTGCGATCCCACAGACGGCAGCCCATTGGGCTCCACCGTCCCTGGGATTCTCCAGGCAAGAACACTGGAGTGGGTTGCCATTTCCTTCTCCAGTGCATGAAAGTGAAAAGTGACAATGAAGTCGCTCAGTCGAGTCCGACTCCTAGCAGCCCCATGGACTGCAGCCCATCAGGCTCCTCCGTCCATGGGAGTTTCCAGGCAAGAGTACTGGAGTGGGGTGCCATTGCCTTCTCCAATAATAAGTTTAAATGATATTAAAATAAATAAAATAAAATAAATAAACAACATTATGTTTAAAAGATTTAAGCAAAAACTCTAAGACACACAGGAAGATTTTGACTAAAAAAAACACAGCCATAATGGGAGATTATTATATATACTTCTTTCAGAATTTAAATGATCAAGTAGACAAAAAAAACTAGAGAATAAATGATCTGATCAATCTAACCAACAAGCAACAATGTATAATCTTATATATGTCCCTATGCATTTAAAAATGTAAATTATTTTCTAATGTCCTTCGATTGTGTGCTTCATCACAGAGGAAAAACTTCATAAATTTAAGAGATTTTAGAGGCTACACTTTCTCATTATAGCCCAGTAAAATTAGAAATAAGTAAAAGGTAGCCAAAATATCTTTACTACTTGGAAATCAAGAAACATTAATTTAGTCCTGCTACTGCTGCTAAGTCACTTCAGTCGTGTCCGACTCTGTGCAACCCCATAGACGACAGCCCACTAGGCTCCCCAGAACCCGGGATTCTCTAGACAAGAACACTGGAGTGGGTTGCCACTTCCTTCTCCAATGCATGAAAGTGAAAAGTGAAAGTGAAGTTGCTCAGTCGTGTCTGACTCTTCACGGCCCCATGGACTGTAGCCTACCACGCTCCTCCATCCATGGGATCTTCCAGGCAAGAGTACTGGAGTGGGGTGCCATTGCCTTCTCTGAATTTAGTCCTAGGTTAAGAGAAAACCAAAATGGAAGTGATATAATCTTTAGGAACTAACAGAAAGATGAATGTTTTATATCAAAAGCTATGGGATCACTTAAAGCTTTATTCAGAAGAATAAAATTTATTGCTATAAGTCAGGAATCACAAATATGGTCAGGGCCTAGGTTGGTGATGTAAATGTAGGAAGTGGCTAGATGTAAAAACAGAGATGGATTCTGTGGAGAGTTAGAAGGTACAGCTCAGTTCAATTCAGTTGCTCAGTCGTGTCCAACTCTCTGTGATCCCATGAACTGCAGCACGCCAGGCCTCCTTTTCCATCACCAATTTCCGGAGTTCACTCAGACTCATGTCCATTGAGTTGGTACATGACTGCCCTAAAAGCCCTGAAGTCCACCATTTTACACGCTTTCAGTATTAAAAAAAAAAAAGGAAACTATGTAATAAAAGTAACCTAGTAATACTAAGAACACAGCTGCAAAGCTATAAAATTACTAAAAGAAAACATAAGCAGGAATTAATAAGGATAAAGCTCAAATTAGTGCAACAGAAAATTGTCACAGGTTGAGTTCTCTGGGAAACAGATGCTGAGGAATTAAGGGTCCAAAATCTTTATTGAGGAGTAACATCTGTGAAGACAAAGTCCCTGCCAGCCCACTGGGGAGCTCCATAGCAAAGACTACCCATTAGAAAGTTCTTCTTTGGGCAGAAAAGGCTCTGCCCAGCGGGAGAAATATCAACAACCTCAGATATGCAGATGATAGCACTCTAAAGGCAGAAAGTGAAAAGGAATTAACGAGTCTCTTGATGAGGGTGAAAGAGGAGAGTGAAAAAGCTGGCTTAAAACTCAACATTCAAAAAACAAGATCATGGCATCTGGTCCCATCATTTCATGGCAAATACATGGGGAAAATGTGGAAATGGTGACAGATTTTATTTTCTTGGGCTCCAAAATCACTGTGGATGGTGATTGCATGAACTTAAAAGACACTTGCTCCTTGGGGAAAAAAAAAAAAAAAACTATGACAAACCTAGACAGTATATTAAAAATCAGAGACATCACTTTACCAACAAAGGTCCATATAGTCAGTCAAAGCTATGGTTTTTCCAGTAGTCATATATGGATGTGAGAGTTGGCCCATAAAGAAGGCTGAGTGCCAAACAATTGATGCTTTTGAACTGTGATGTTGGAGAAGACTCTTGAAAGTCCCTTGGACTGCAAGGAGATCCAACCAGTCCATCCTAAAGGAAATCAGTCCTGAATATTCATTGGAAGGACTGATACTGAAGCTGAAGCTCCAGTACTTTGGCCACCTGATGCGAACAGCCAACTTATTGGAAAAGACTCTGATGATGGGAAAGATTGAAGGCAGGAGGACAAGGGGATGACAGATGATGAGATGGTTGGATGGCATCACTGACTCAATGAACATGAGTTTGAAGAAACTCCAGGAGATAATGAAGGACAGGGAAGCCTGGGGTGCTGCAGTCCATGGAGTCACAAAGAGTTGGAGGACATGACTGAGTGACTGAACAGCAAGAACAGTGCCACCACACTGCCGGGTCATTAGCTTTGGACATCCAGAGAGGAGTTTGACCTTCAGCTCAAAATCGGAGGTGAATTCTGAAGATGCTAACAGCTATTAGCACTCCTTGCACTTGGACCATTACTCCTTTCTTGAAGTGGGATCTGAGCTGCACCTCCCTATGTCTGCCACAAAACCGACAAAAATGGTACTAAAAAAAACACTTCATGGACTTCTCTTGTGGCTACCTGCCAATGTAGGAGACGTGGATTCAATCCCTGTTCTGGGAAGATTCCACATGCAGCAGGGCCAACGATGCCCAGGTGCCACAAGTATTGAGCCACGCTCTAGAACCCACACTCTGCAACAAGAGAAACCACTACAATGATAAGCCCGAGCACTGCAACCAGAAAGTAGCCCTGCTCTCCACAACTAGCGAAAATCTCACGTAGCAACAAAGACGCAGCACAGCTAAAAAAGAAATTAAGAAATTTTAAAGCCTCACAACACCCCAAATCAAAAGCTGGATTTAAAAATTAATTTACTTAAGTAAAGCTTCCACTTCTTTCTCTGTGTGCACAGTTTGCAAAACTGTTCTTCAGTGGAATATGCATGCACAAATCCGGAAATAGTGGACTTTTATAATTTGTTAAATGTTATATCAGGCAAAAACAAGCATTCAAAGAACTCTCTTCCATGGTGGGGCCTTTAAATTCCTCATCTTTTAAAGTCAAACTTTTTAAAAATTGTTTTTTATTTTATATTGGAGAATAGTTGGTTTACAATGTCGTGTTAGTTTCAGGTGTATAGCAAAGTTGTTTCACTTATGCACATACCTATCTCCATTCTTTTACAGATTCTTTTCACATGTAGATTATTACGGAATACTGAGTAGAGTTCCTTGTGTTATACAGTAGGTCTTATTAGTTTTCTATTTTACATATAGTAGTGTGTATGTGTTAATCCCAATCTGCTACTTTATCCCTCCCCTCTAAAGTCAAACTTGAGATGCCAGCCTTCCTTCTACCGCCCTGCAAATAAGGAAGCACTTTTTCATGACTTGAAATTAGAGAGGGCTATTCCTACCAGAAAATAAAAGAGGAATATTCTGTTTGAAGTTTCAGTGTCCCCTGAAGATTCAGAGCTCCAACTCATTGAGATTTCCTGCCAGTTTCTACACTGATTTGACCGGGCATTATTCAAACAGGAAAGCTCCCAGTCATTCCAATTTTCTGGAGTTTTGTGATAACATTTAATAACAGCAGGTGAGGTATATTGCATATATTGTATTAAGGAATTTCTTCAAGGAATTGCTAAAGTATATGGGTCCAACCGTTCTATTAGTGCTCCTACATGTTTCATCTAGATTAGATTTCAGATAGTCAATGGATCCATAATAGCCTTCAGAGATTCACAAGAGGAACTGTTCAGAACCTTTGGCATAGGACAGAAATAGAAGAAACTGCATTGTCCAGTATGGTGACCACTAGCCAATGTGGCTTTTAAGCACTTGGAATGTGGCTAATCCAATTGGAAATGTGCTGAAAGTATAAATACACACAAGATGTCAAAGACTTGGTATGAAAAAGGAGAAAGAATGTGAAATATCTTGTGACTTGCATATTGATAAATTTTGATATATTTTGGATATATTGGAGCAAAGACATTGCGATTCATTTGACCTGTTTCTTTCAACTTTAAGATTTTTTTTTTTTTGGGATGTGGACCATTTTTAAAGTCTTTATTGAATTTGTTACAATATTGCTTCTATCTTCTGGATTTTTGGACACTGAGGCATGNCCTGGCGTGCTGCGATTCATGGGGTCACAAAGAGTCGGACACGACTGAGCGACTGAACTGAACTGATCTACCAGATATATGATTCTGGGCAAGTCATTTGCACATTTCAGAGACATCTATTATTTTTCCTGTGAAAGGATAATAATAGTACCCACTTCATGTGGCTTAAAGCATTATACAGTAAACAATAAACTGCTATTATTATTATTAAGTTCAATACGCATTGAACATTCATAAAGCAGACATTCTGATTTTATATCCTAGACTCCAGAATAGTTCAACTGTGAAAATAGCATTTTGCAGTTTTAAAACTTGATGGAGTCATTCTTAAGGGGGTATTCTTAAGGGGATAAACATAAGGGCTTGTACCATCCAAGCAGACTTCATGATGTGGTTGGTATACACTCAGGCAAGGAAGGAGGCCTATGGTAGAAACAGCCTGAGAGGCCATAGCAGCGGCCCCATAATCCATCTGTATGATGAGTGTCCAGATTATCGCCACTATCTTAAGTGTATTTTGAGTCTATGAAATAATATGGCCCTAACTCCACTGCTCCTATGAATGTGTCACCCGTGCTGTTTACCTCACTGTGGCAAATGCCTGAGACTAATCCTTACCTCTTACAGACTTAATGTAGATTAAATTGACTGGCAGCTGCCAAAAGTTTTAAAATATTGTGACATACACCTGTGAATACATACCTGCCGTTTACTCCTTTTTGGTCTTGGCTTCAAAATAAATTTTGGTGGAGTGATATTTACTTGTTGGAATTCTAAAAGGAAACAAAAATAAATTTAACTTGGCGCATTTGCCAGATTTCTTTCATGAAGGGCAATCAAGCTTCTACCAGCCCTAATTAGCATAAATTATATAACTTTAATCAATTATAATCTATAAATTATATAATTATACATAACTATTATTAATTTTATAATGTAAATATCACACTTAATTAAAATATAGAACATTAATCTAGGTAATTACATTTACATTAATATAAATAAACATAACACCAAGGAATACAATTCAAAAAATCTCAAGCATTATTCCAGTTCTAATTTATCTCAAAATTTTTCTCATATTTCTCTTATAAATACCATCACATTTTAATGGGAAATCATCTAAATAGCCACTTGGCCTTCCCTTCCACCACTGCTGCTGCTGCTAAGTCACTTCAGTCGTGTCCGACTCTATGTGACCCCATAGACGGCAGCCCACCAGGCTCCCCCGTCCCTGGGATTCTCCAGGCAAGAACACTGGAGTGGGTTGCCATTTCCTTCTTCAATGCATGAAAGAGAAAAGTGAAGATGANCAGTCGTGTCCGACTCTATGTGACCCCATAGACGGCAGCCCACCAGGCTCCCCCGTCCCTGGGATTCTCCAGGCAAGAACACTGGAGTGGGTTGCCATTTCCTTCTTCAATGCATGAAAGAGAAAAGTGAAAGTGAAGTCGCTCAGTCTGTCCGACTGTTAGAGACCCCATGGACTGCAGCCCACCAGGCTACTCCGTCCATTGGATTTTCCAGGCAAGAGTACTGGGGTGGGGTGCCATTGCCTTCCCCGCCTTCCACCACTGACCTTCACTAAAGAATGACACACCAAAGGTTGGTGAAGATGTGGAACAATTACAACTCTCATATAATGCTGAGAGTATACAATGGTATGACCACTTCAGGAAAAGGTTCAGAGATTTTTCATTCAACAGTAGTTCAACTCTCATATAATGCTGAGAGTATACAATGGTATGACCACTTCAGGAAAAGGTTCAGAGATTTTTCATTCAACAGTAGTTCAACTCTCATATAATGCTGAGAGTATACAATGGTATGACCACTTCAGGAAAAGGTTCAGAGATTTTTCATTCAACAGTAGTTCAACTCTCATATAATGCTGAGAGTATACAATGGTATGACCACTTCAGGAAAAGGTTCAGAGATTTTTCATTCAACAGTAGTTCAACTCTCATATAATGCTGAGAGTATACAATGGTATGACCACTTCAGGAAAAGGTTCAGAGATTTTTCATTCAACAGTAGTTCAACTCTCATATAATGCTGAGAGTATACAATGGTATGACCACTTCAGGAAAAGGTTCAGAGATTTTTCATTCAACAGTAGTTCAACTCTCATATAATGCTGAGAGTATACAATGGTATGACCACTTCAGGAAAAGGTTCAGAGATTTTTCATTCAACAGTAGTTCAACTCTCATATAATGCTGAGAGTATACAATGGTATGACCACTTCAGGAAAAGGTTCAGAGATTTTTCATTCAACAGTAGTTCAACTCTCATATAATGCTGAGAGTATACAATGGTATGACCACTTCAGGAAAAGGTTCAGAGATTTTTCATTCAACAGTAGTTCAACTCTCATATAATGCTGAGAGTATACAATGGTATGACCACTTCAGGAAAAGGTTCAGAGATTTTTCATTCAACAGTAGTTCAACTCTCATATAATGCTGAGAGTATACAATGGTATGACCACTTCAGGAAAAGGTTCAGAGATTTTTCATTCAACAGTAGTTCAACTCTCATATAATGCTGAGAGTATACAATGGTATGACCACTTCAGGAAAAGGTTCAGAGATTTTTCATTCAACAGTAGTTCAACTCTCATATAATGCTGAGAGTATACAATGGTATGACCACTTCAGGAAAAGGTTCAGAGATTTTTCATTCAACAGTAGTTCAACTCTCATATAATGCTGAGAGTATACAATGGTATGACCACTTGAGGAAAAGGTTCAGAGATTTTTCATTCAACAGTAGTTCAACTCTCATATAATGCTGAGAGTATACAGTGGTATGACCACTTCAGGAAAAAGTTCGGAGATTTTTCATTCAACAGTAGTTCTTAAATTGTGTTCCTTGGACTAGTGGCATTAGCGTTATCTAAGAACTTGGAAAAGTAAATTCTCATAACCCACCCAAGACGTACTTAATCAAAAGCTCTACAAATTTGTGCAGCCACTATGAAAAGCATTATGAATATTTCTCAATATATTTAAATAGAAATACAATATGATTTTAACAATCCTACTTCTAGGCATATAGCCTAAGGAATTTAAATCAGGCTCTCAACGTGTCTGCATGCCCATGTTCATTGCAACATTATTGACAGCAGTCAAGAAGCAACCTAAATGTCCATCAGTGGACGAATGGATAAAGAATATATGGCATATACACACAATGGAATATTAATCAGTCTTATAAAAGAAAATCCTGCCATTGCAACAACACACGTGAACCTAGAGGACATTTTGTCAAGTGAAATAAGCCAGACAAAGAAGGACAAATACTACATAATACCATTTACATAAGGAATCTAAAATAGTCAAACTCAGAGAAACAGTGATTAGAATGGAGGCTATCAGGGGCTAGGAGGAGGGAATATGAGGAGTTATTAGTCAAAGCAGACAAAGATTTAGTTATACAAGGTGAATAAGTCTTCGAGAGCTACTGTACAGTTTAGTGCCTACATTAACAATACTGTATCATATACATAAAAATTTGCTAAGAGTTTAGATTTCATGTTAATAGTTTTTAATCATCATCACCATAAACAGCGAAGGAGGAAACTTTTGGAATTGATGAATACATTTATGACATAGGTTATGGTGATTTCATGGATGTATATTTACCTCCAAACTCATCAAGTTCTATACATTAAACATATACAGCCCTTTGTATTTCAATTACACCTCAATACAGTGGCTGAAAGAAATAGCCTGAAGATGAGGCCATCAATCTGTGTTTACCAAGCCCTCCAGGTGATTCTGGTAGATGCTGAAGCTTGAGAACAATATTATAAAGTTAAACATATACTATCCTGTGACCCAGTTATTAAACTCACAGGTATTTGATAGAGAAATATAAATGTGTGTCCCCAAAAAAGATTTTTACAAGAATGTTCATAGTTGTTATATTCATAATAGCCCCAAACTAGAAGCAATCCAAATGTCCATCGACAGAAGAGATGAAAAATTGTGCTATATGCATACATAAGAACATACTCAGTAATCAAAATAAAGAACTATTGCTGCCTTTGACAACATAGATCTCAGCCGTGTGCTAATAAGGAAAAGAGGCTGAATGTGATGAATGAGTCCATTTGTATGAACAGGTGAAACTAATCTACAGTGAAAAAAGTCAGAAAAGGGACTGCAGAAATGGGAGACGCTGGCAGAAAAGGGACACAAAGGAAATCACTGGGGTAACGGAAATAGTCTGTTTTTCATCAGGGGAGTACAAGAGTGTCAGAACCCGGCAAACAGTACACAAAATCGGTGGATTTCATCACAGTAATTTTCTATTGCAGTATAACTGACATACAATATCATACTATTTTCAGGTGTACAAAATAGTGATTTGGTATTTATATACATTTCAAAATGGTTACCACTGTAACCCCAGTTATCATCTGCATCTGTACAAAGTTATCACAATATAATTGACGATGTTCCCTATGCTTTACATTACATTCCCATGACTTCTTTACTTTATAACTGGAAGTTTTTGTCTCTAAACCTCCTTTTCCTCTTTTGGCTGGCCCCCATCTGCTCTGGCCACCACCCCTTTGTTCTCTATATTTATGAGTCTATTTCTGTTTTGTTTGCTTTTGTTGGTTTGGTTGGTTGGTTTTTCATCATAGTAGTTTTTAAACAGTGGGTGCTAAGTGGTCATACGTAAACAAAAATCTTCAAAAAAACAAAAAACAGAAATTCAGAGAATAGCTTTTAAAGGGCAAATTTATATTTGATACTCAACAAATAAAAATTAAGAAATAAAAAAAAAAGTAAAATGTGTTCTTAGGAAAACTAGTCTTGAGAGATGTGTCATGTAAAATAAAGCATTCCATAATCAAACAAGATTGGGGAACACCTGATCATATTCTATCTCTAGGAAATACACAATGCATAGCAAAAAAAGACATAATATAACCCACAACCCAGTGACACTTTATTAAACCTAAAATTAAAAAAAAGCTTAGTTTTGAGCTTATGTAACAAAAAAATTGCAGCTTTGACATTTGCCTATTTTTTGTTTCCTTCCAATTTGTCATAGTAAGTCTAAAGAGCTTGAGGCAAATAATATTCTTAAAATGAATACTGTCAACTTCTGATACTAAAAGATAACCAGGAACAAACCAAGGTTTTTCGAAGAATATGGTCAAAACTCATTTTTCATAGCAGAAAAACTACTGAGTAACCTCCAAAGTTTCTGTTGTAAAGAAATTCTGAATGAAGTTTTTTTAAAAAAATTATAAGATTGTATCATGGCAAGCCTATAATAAAGTCCTTAGTGGGGAACTTTTAGTTATTACTTTAAATATTAATTAATGTTTATTGCATCCAGTAATGCCTATTGGATTGCAACTTTGTTCTCAAGCAGCTAATCATGATTTATTTTCTTACCATAATAGGAATTCTGAAAAGTTTCATAGGATAATGAAAGAACAGTACAAAGCGTCTATGTGAAGTAAAAGTATCTATTATTCATTTGCAGATTTTTCCAAATAGCAGATTCTATAAACTAGGAACTTCCATCCCTTTGGCAGCAGGAGAGAAGGGGTGAGTTCTGTTTCTCTTTAGGGTAACTGCAGAAGGTCAAGGAGCTATGAATTTATTTCAGAGGAAGGAACATTTGAAAACACTTACTTCATTTTCTAATGAGGAGACAGTGCAGCCTTTAAGTCATTTTCCTAAGCGGGAGTTTAGACTTTGCTTTAGTCTAGTAAGTTTTCCATTTGCCCTGGTGCCTATCTCCCAAGGTACAGTCTCGTAGTGCCATAATCCAACCACCCACTCAGCCTCTTACTAGCTGTGGAACCCTAGAAAAGACAAACTAGCTGAGCTTCTGTTTGTTCATCTATAAAATGGGAATAATAATACTGACCTCACAGAGTTGTTACAAAGACTAAAAGAAGTTTAAAAATTAGACTATACTATGGCCATAATCGGAGAAGGCAATGGCAACCCACTCCAGTACTCTTGCCTGGAAAATCCCATGAACAGAGGAACCTGGTGGGCTGCAGTCCATGGGGTCACGAAGAGTCAGACACGACTGAGTGACTTCACTTTCACTTTCTACTTTCATGCATTGGAGAAGGAAATGGCAACCCACTCCAGTGCTCTTGCCTGGAGAGTCCCAGGGACAGGGGAGCCTGGTGGGCTGCCGTCTATGGGGTCGCACAGAGTCAGACACGACTGAAGCGACTTAGCAGCAGCAGCAGCAGCAGCATGGCCATAATCAGGGCTGGCTAAGAAGGGGAGGAAACATCTCCACATCAGCTATACCCTATGTTTAGAAGGAAAGGAGTCCACTGTGGACAGAGACAGATGCACTCTGCAGAATCACTGCTCCTCTACCAAGGCTGAAGCATGAATACCCTGCCCTTCTCACCAAAAGTCATGGATGCAACTCTCAAATCAAACCTATAAACAGATGGACTCATAAACACACAATGGAAGGAAAGATCAATTTCACAAATAGCACATCATCATAATAATACATATCAATCTACAATACCTCTTTATTAAAATGCTGGGGCAAAAATAAATGAGGAAACAATAAATGGGAAAATATTTACAAGTTCATCTCTATATGTGCAAACTGAGTACTTCACCAAGAGTGAATTTTATATATTCTACCTATGCAGACCAATTTTTGCTTTAACAAAGTAAAGGAATACTTTACTTTGAGTCTTTTAATGTTAATAAGCTCTTCTTTGTTGAGTTCAAGCAATACCTTTCCAAACTCACCCACTATAAACATGAGTTTGCATTTTTTCCCTCTCTTAATGTCACTTGACTTTCTAAAACTGTTATGAGCAGTCATAGGCTGATGATATTTCACATATAATTAGTTATAAAACATTAAAATGAATTATTAAAGCTGTCTTTTAAAAAAATCACTATATGAAAATCATACCAGATGGAAGATCATCCAAGGGAAATTCAAACAGTCTGGATTTGTAAACTGAATGAACATGGAAATCCTCCTGAAATAACACAAATGAGAGATGAGGCATATACAACCAGAAATCTCCAGGCTCAGGCGATCACAGCTGGGGGAGGTGAAACCTTAAAAGAATCATTGCTTGACTACACATTCTCTCAAGTTTGGGAAGGCAATGAGCCCTTGCACATCCCTCCCACTCACTCCTATATTATCCCAGCACCACAGTGATAGCCCATTAGAAGTTAAATGCCTTCATGGATGGAGAAGCCAAAGCCTGTGGTAATGCCAAAGAAATGAATGCACCTATTCCTCCAAGGAGAAGTAAGACATCTGGGGAACGGGGTTAATGTTTTCTATAACTGGTTCCTTTCCATGACGCCCTGCCTCCTGTTAGAGCCTGACAGCTTTAACAGTCTTCCTGTTGGGAAGCAGGTGACTGGCACAATCAGAATACCCACAGCAGACCCTGCCTCAAAATTCAAGTGTCACACAAAAATCTAAAAAAGTCCAACAGATAAAAAACCATGTTTCATCTAAGAAAAATTAATAAGCATTCAAATAATTTCATCTGGCTTCCTTCAATTACTAAAAAAGGAAGGTCATAAATAGTCAAATTTAATGATATCACTTTTTAAAAAATCACACTGTCAAGCAGAGGGTCAAGGACAGCTTTCAGTGGGTAACTGGAAAGTAACGCAAAACAGACAGTTTCTCATACAAGATTGTTTATGAGTGGCAGAACAATGAGCGTTTCTTGAAATTATTTGCCTCTCTAAGTGCTTGATTGGTGTTCCATGATACGTGGAAGAATATTTGTGTGTACAAAGCTAGGATGGAACACATCATGTTTCTCTTTAGTCTGTAATAGCAACCATTTTCTAATATGTGAGAAAGTGAATGTTTAAACTAAACTGAGGAAGAGAACTGAGAAAACCCGGATTTCTCTAAATTTTATCAGCATGGGGCCTTAAAGAAAATAGGCAAAAGAAAAAAAATCTGGAATCTAGAAAATAAAAAGAGTGGGAAATCACATTATCTGTGGATTTGATCCATCATGAACTGAATGTCTATGTCCCTTCCAAACTCATGGTTAAGTCATAAGTTCCTAACGTGGTTGTATTTGGAGATAGGGTCAGAGGGGCGCGATAAAGGTTAGCAGAGATCACAAGAGCGAGGTCCCAGTCCGATGAGGCCGGTGCCCTGACGAGAAGAGGAAGAGACGGCAGGCCTCGCAGGACGCCATCCGCAGCCCAGAGAGCCCTCAATGGACACTGAGCCCACCGGCACCATGAAGGCGCACGTTCAGTCCCCAGACTGGGAGAAAGCAAATTTATGCTGTTTAAGCCAACTAGACTGACAGACCCCGCACATCACGGTGGAGTTAGTAATGAAGGCTTCAGAACACCTCAGAAGGAAAGTATTTCCAGCAGATGGCAAGAGTGAAAGGTAGATTTCACTGTCTTCAGCATTCATAATTTGAGCAAACTCCAGGAGCTAGTCAAGGACAGGGAAGCCTGGTGTGCTGCAGTTCATGGGGCCCCAAAGAGTCAGACCCGACTTAGCAACTGAACAGCAACAAGGCAAAACCACAGTGATCTTTTTTAAGAAAAATCTACCTCTTACATTTCCCCTCTGCTGGAAATACTTTTCTTCTGAGGTGTTCTGAAGCCTTCATTACTATCTCCACCATAATGTGCTGCGGTCTTAGCCTGGGTGGCTTAAACAAGATCAATTTTTTTTTTTCTCACAGTCTAGGGTTTTTCCTTATTCACTATTTAACTTAAAATATATGTATACATATTATATGTATTTTTATATATATAATATGTCTGTGTTTATACATATGTTCTTGATCCTGAAATATGAAAAGAAAGCAAAATAGAAAGAAAAAAGAGAAGAAAAAGAGGGGGAAAGAAATCACCCAGCATTGTTTACATTTGCCGTGGCAAACAGAAGGAGCACTTACTTGGGAGGTGTCATTTCCTTCCGGCTCAATGAGATAGGTGTGGTTCCCATCATAGAACATCCCACTGCCAAGGATAAGAAGACAGTTAGGCCTGACAATTGACTCTTGCCTCAGAACCAGATCATTGTAAAGTCAGCACCAGCCAGAGGACCACTTTATTTCTCAAACCCTACTTTTCAGTCCTACCTATCACATGGAATGCCCACCACATACCACACACACATGCACCACACATACCACACACACACACCACACATACATACATACACACACACACCCACATCATACACACACACCACCACATACCAGACACACACAAGACACACACACCATCCACCCATACATATACACCCCCACATCATACACTCACACCACCACATACCACACACACACACACACACACCTATATACCATACATTACACACTACATCTCTACATATATAAACACCGTATACCACACTCACATATGCCACACAACACACATATCCCAATCCATATATCTTACACATACACATGCCATACATTACATACACACCCAGACATACTGCCGAGAAGGAAAGGCCTCAGCCCTGATTCCCCATAAGCAGCAGGGTCCCCGCATCCTGACTCTTCCCCAGGCTCAGGACTGCTGCTGCTGCTGCTGCTGTGCAGCTGCTTCAGTCGTGTCTGACTCTGAGGCTCAGGATTACCATCCTCTAACTGTGGCCCATTATTCCTTCCTCCAACATATAAATCTAAAATTTTAATATGCACAATATTACCTGGAAAGCATATAAAAATTAAAAACTCTCAGAACCCTCTTGGACTTCCAGGTTGGAACCCAGGAAACTGCACTTCAAACAAACCCCCAGTGATTCTGAGGCAGTTGGCCAAGGGTTATATAGAGACTGGCCTAAGTTGTATACTTGGAAGATGCTCTAGCAGTAAGAGCTGACATATTTTAACAACTCACCATGAGCTAAATCCTTTACATTCATTTCATCTTTTCCACAAATTTATGCTGGAGGTACAATGACTACCCACATTTCACAAGTTACAGAAACTGAAGCCCAAGAGACAAGTGGCTGACCCAGCCAGTGCAACTGGCCACACACTTTCATTCATACAACAGGGTGGGAATGCTGAGGGTGGTGAGAATCGGTCAAATTCTGAATATTTTTCCAAAGTAGAATCAATAGGACTAGTTAATGGATTTAAAATGGAGTTTGCAAGGGAGAAGAGTCAGTGAAGACTCCAAGGTTTTGACAGGAGCAACTGGAAAAAATAGTGTTTCATAAGATCCATTTAATAAGATGGAAAAGGCTGCAGGAAGAGCAAAATAGGATGGGCACAAGGAAGCAGGATGCAGGGCACAAATCCAGAGTTCAATTTTGGACCTCCTGGGCTAGAGATGACTATCAGCCAATTGAGAAATTCTCTGGGGGCATCCTAAGCTACATATGGTCTCAAGTCCCACTCAGAGAGATCCTGATAGCTCCTCCTTTTAGAGGAGCATGGTCTTTCTATTAATATCAGTTTCCTCCTGATACTGAAGGAACTTGTCTTTACCACTCAGGCATCTGAGAAGAGTAAAGCTGTGATCTTCTGCAGTCATTTATCAGTGTTAGGTGGAAATGACTGCATGAAGCCCAAGTTGCTAACCACAGAACAGTATGTGTCTTTCATTGATCACTTAGTGAAATCTACTGGTTTTCCTGAGCTATAATTATAATGGCCTCCAGCTCTGTCTCTATCCAAATTCTTTCATTCTTGCAGTAACACCTTCCACATGTCCTCAAACTTTCATATACCCTTAGTACTGCCCTTTACACATCTGTAATGTTTTCGACCCAAAGTGCACTTTCTGAATTTGAGTGACATTGCATTTGGAATTTAAAGATAAACAGATGCAGTTTGTAGAATATTACTGACAATATATGCCTAAGGAATAAGTAGGGGGAAACTTTTCAAAACAGTAGGCAAATATGGCAGTGAACATTCTGCTGATAATTGGTCAGATCCATCCAGAAAACTGTACAAAATGATCACCCTCTGCCAAAGTTCACACAACTACACTGATTAAGTAGCAAGCAGATGGCTTTGTTTAAACAGTATCAGGGGCTGTTTCCTCTTGAATTAGGTTAGTATCCAATGCAAAAATCAGTCACTTTTTATTGAACTCAAACATCTTGATACACAGTATAAACAAAGCAGATTCTAACACCATACATATATAGAAGATTCTGGTTCCATAAATGAAAATATGCCATATTTAATTAAAAATATGTTCAAATCTTTAACAATTAAAGAGCAGGTATGTTTCATTTGCTTTGTTTGAAACCTTTCTGGTTGATTTTTTATACATTCCAGGAAGTACACTGAGTCTATCACACAGTTAATAACTTGTAAAAATCTATAGCTAGGACCAAGTCATTACTGGCCAGTTGAGAGAGGTAAAATATTTAAAAGTTGCCATCAAAACCAGATTTTGAAAGGAAACAGTCATTCTTACAAACTGCCACAAGTGGGCAATAAATTTACAGTTGATTCCACTCCTTAATGTTCCCATAGTTACAGGATTTTGTCAAAACATCAAACATAGCAGGCCCCAAATACTGACTATTAGGTCTTCAAATTTGAAAATAATATGTACCTGCAGGTTATTTATGGAAAAGATATGAGTTTGATTATTTTACCCATTATGTTCTGTATATCAAGAAAATGAAAACTCTCAACATGTATTTGGCAATTTATAGAAGATGAGTCATGGATGAAATAATATATCTCATATTGAATCACTACANACTATTAGGTCTTCAAATTTGAAAATAATATGTACCTGCAGGTTATTTATGGAAAAGATATGAGTTTGATTATTTTACCCATTATGTTCTGTATATCAAGAAAATGAAAACTCTCAACATGTATTTGGCAATTTATAGAAGATGAGTCATGGATGAAATAATATATCTCATATTGAATCACTACAAATGAGACAACATAAATTATTTACTATTTAGAAATAGCTCCCCTAAATATTTGTCAGCAATGTTTGTTCATAAGGTAAAATCAAGATGAGAAGTAATAAAGGAACAAACAGTGAATTTATTTAACATGCTTATAAAAGTCTATATACACCAAAACACACTTATACACAAACCTGACAATGTTCCTACACACAGTGGGTTTTCTGAGTGTCTTTGTTTAGTCTTAAGTGAAAATCTTCTAAAGGGAGAAGTAAATTTTAGTTACTTAAAGCACCTCAGTTAGTCACTAAAATGTCCTTCAAGTTCCCTTTCCATCCTCTTTCAAGGACTGCATAGGATTAGTAGCTGTTGGTCTGAGGGTCTCGGGTCTATTAGGGTTTCTAGAAGGCAGTAATACTTTTTCTCTGCTCTTATGATGTTNTGCAAGGAGATCCAACCAGTCTATTCTGAAGGAGATCAACCCTGGGATTTCTTTGGAAGGAATGATGCTAAAGCTGAAACTCCAGTACTTTGGCCACCTCATGCGAAGAGTTGACTCATTGGAAAAGACTCTGATGCTGGGAGGGATTGGGGGCAGGAGGAGAAGGGGACGACCGAGGATGAGATGGCTGGATGGCATCAAGGACTCGATGGATGTGAGTTTGAGTGAACTCCAGGAGATGGAGATGGACAGGGAGGCCTGGCGTGCTGCGATTCATGGGGTCACAAAGAGTCGGACACGACTGAGCGACTGAACTGAACTGATCTACCAGATATATGATTCTGGGCAAGTCATTTGCACATTTCAGAGACATCTATTATTTTTCCTGTGAAAGGATAATAATAGTACCCACTTCATGTGGCTTAAAGCATTATACAGTAAACAATAAACTGCTATTATTATTATTAAGTTCAATACGCATTGAACATTCATAAAGCAGACATTCTGATTTTATATCCTAGACTCCAGAATAGTTCAACTGTGAAAATAGCATTTTGCAGTTTTAAAACTTGATGGAGTCATTCTTAAGGGGGTATTCTTAAGGGGATAAACATAAGGGCTTGTACCATCCAAGCAGACTTCATGATGTGGTTGGTATACACTCAGGCAAGGAAGGAGGCCTATGGTAGAAACAGCCTGAGAGGCCATAGCAGCGGCCCCATAATCCATCTGTATGATGAGTGTCCAGATTATCGCCACTATCTTAAGTGTATTTTGAGTCTATGAAATAATATGGCCCTAACTCCACTGCTCCTATGAATGTGTCACCCGTGCTGTTTACCTCACTGTGGCAAATGCCTGAGACTAATCCTTACCTCTTACAGACTTAATGTAGATTAAATTGACTGGCAGCTGCCAAAAGTTTTAAAATATTGTGACATACACCTGTGAATACATACCTGCCGTTTACTCCTTTTTGGTCTTGGCTTCAAAATAAATTTTGGTGGAGTGATATTTACTTGTTGGAATTCTAAAAGGAAACAAAAATAAATTTAACTTGGCGCATTTGCCAGATTTCTTTCATGAAGGGCAATCAAGCTTCTACCAGCCCTAATTAGCATAAATTATATAACTTTAATCAATTATAATCTATAAATTATATAATTATACATAACTATTATTAATTTTATAATGTAAATATCACACTTAATTAAAATATAGAACATTAATCTAGGTAATTACATTTACATTAATATAAATAAACATAACACCAAGGAATACAATTCAAAAAATCTCAAGCATTATTCCAGTTCTAATTTATCTCAAAATTTTTCTCATATTTCTCTTATAAATACCATCACATTTTAATGGGAAATCATCTAAATAGCCACTTGGCCTTCCCTTCCACCACTGCTGCTGCTGCTAAGTCACTTCAGTCGTGTCCGACTCTATGTGACCCCATAGACGGCAGCCCACCAGGCTCCCCCGTCCCTGGGATTCTCCAGGCAAGAACACTGGAGTGGGTTGCCATTTCCTTCTTCAATGCATGAAAGAGAAAAGTGAAAGTGAAGTCGCTCAGTCTGTCCGACTGTTAGAGACCCCATGGACTGCAGCCCACCAGGCTACTCCGTCCATTGGATTTTCCAGGCAAGAGTACTGGGGTGGGGTGCCATTGCCTTCCCCGCCTTCCACCACTGACCTTCACTAAAGAATGACACACCAAAGGTTGGTGAAGATGTGGAACAATTACAACTCTCATATAATGCTGAGAGTATACAATGGTATGACCACTTCAGGAAAAGGTTCAGAGATTTTTCATTCAACAGTAGTTCAACTCTCATATAATGCTGAGAGTATACAATGGTATGACCACTTCAGGAAAAGGTTCAGAGATTTTTCATTCAACAGTAGTTCAACTCTCATATAATGCTGAGAGTATACAATGGTATGACCACTTCAGGAAAAGGTTCAGAGATTTTTCATTCAACAGTAGTTCAACTCTCATATAATGCTGAGAGTATACAATGGTATGACCACTTCAGGAAAAGGTTCAGAGATTTTTCATTCAACAGTAGTTCAACTCTCATATAATGCTGAGAGTATACAATGGTATGACCACTTCAGGAAAAGGTTCAGAGATTTTTCATTCAACAGTAGTTCAACTCTCATATAATGCTGAGAGTATACAATGGTATGACCACTTCAGGAAAAGGTTCAGAGATTTTTCATTCAACAGTAGTTCAACTCTCATATAATGCTGAGAGTATACAATGGTATGACCACTTCAGGAAAAGGTTCAGAGATTTTTCATTCAACAGTAGTTCAACTCTCATATAATGCTGAGAGTATACAATGGTATGACCACTTCAGGAAAAGGTTCAGAGATTTTTCATTCAACAGTAGTTCAACTCTCATATAATGCTGAGAGTATACAATGGTATGACCACTTCAGGAAAAGGTTCAGAGATTTTTCATTCAACAGTAGTTCAACTCTCATATAATGCTGAGAGTATACAATGGTATGACCACTTCAGGAAAAGGTTCAGAGATTTTTCATTCAACAGTAGTTCAACTCTCATATAATGCTGAGAGTATACAATGGTATGACCACTTCAGGAAAAGGTTCAGAGATTTTTCATTCAACAGTAGTTCAACTCTCATATAATGCTGAGAGTATACAATGGTATGACCACTTCAGGAAAAGGTTCAGAGATTTTTCATTCAACAGTAGTTCAACTCTCATATAATGCTGAGAGTATACAATGGTATGACCACTTCAGGAAAAGGTTCAGAGATTTTTCATTCAACAGTAGTTCAACTCTCATATAATGCTGAGAGTATACAATGGTATGACCACTTGAGGAAAAGGTTCAGAGATTTTTCATTCAACAGTAGTTCAACTCTCATATAATGCTGAGAGTATACAGTGGTATGACCACTTCAGGAAAAAGTTCGGAGATTTTTCATTCAACAGTAGTTCTTAAATTGTGTTCCTTGGACTAGTGGCATTAGCGTTATCTAAGAACTTGGAAAAGTAAATTCTCATAACCCACCCAAGACGTACTTAATCAAAAGCTCTACAAATTTGTGCAGCCACTATGAAAAGCATTATGAATATTTCTCAATATATTTAAATAGAAATACAATATGATTTTAACAATCCTACTTCTAGGCATATAGCCTAAGGAATTTAAATCAGGCTCTCAACGTGTCTGCATGCCCATGTTCATTGCAACATTATTGACAGCAGTCAAGAAGCAACCTAAATGTCCATCAGTGGACGAATGGATAAAGAATATATGGCATATACACACAATGGAATATTAATCAGTCTTATAAAAGAAAATCCTGCCATTGCAACAACACACGTGAACCTAGAGGACATTTTGTCAAGTGAAATAAGCCAGACAAAGAAGGACAAATACTACATAATACCATTTACATAAGGAATCTAAAATAGTCAAACTCAGAGAAACAGTGATTAGAATGGAGGCTATCAGGGGCTAGGAGGAGGGAATATGAGGAGTTATTAGTCAAAGCAGACAAAGATTTAGTTATACAAGGTGAATAAGTCTTCGAGAGCTACTGTACAGTTTAGTGCCTACATTAACAATACTGTATCATATACATAAAAATTTGCTAAGAGTTTAGATTTCATGTTAATAGTTTTTAATCATCATCACCATAAACAGCGAAGGAGGAAACTTTTGGAATTGATGAATACATTTATGACATAGGTTATGGTGATTTCATGGATGTATATTTACCTCCAAACTCATCAAGTTCTATACATTAAACATATACAGCCCTTTGTATTTCAATTACACCTCAATACAGTGGCTGAAAGAAATAGCCTGAAGATGAGGCCATCAATCTGTGTTTACCAAGCCCTCCAGGTGATTCTGGTAGATGCTGAAGCTTGAGAACAATATTATAAAGTTAAACATATACTATCCTGTGACCCAGTTATTAAACTCACAGGTATTTGATAGAGAAATATAAATGTGTGTCCCCAAAAAAGATTTTTACAAGAATGTTCATAGTTGTTATATTCATAATAGCCCCAAACTAGAAGCAATCCAAATGTCCATCGACAGAAGAGATGAAAAATTGTGCTATATGCATACATAAGAACATACTCAGTAATCAAAATAAAGAACTATTGCTGCCTTTGACAACATAGATCTCAGCCGTGTGCTAATAAGGAAAAGAGGCTGAATGTGATGAATGAGTCCATTTGTATGAACAGGTGAAACTAATCTACAGTGAAAAAAGTCAGAAAAGGGACTGCAGAAATGGGAGACGCTGGCAGAAAAGGGACACAAAGGAAATCACTGGGGTAACGGAAATAGTCTGTTTTTCATCAGGGGAGTACAAGAGTGTCAGAACCCGGCAAACAGTACACAAAATCGGTGGATTTCATCACAGTAATTTTCTATTGCAGTATAACTGACATACAATATCATACTATTTTCAGGTGTACAAAATAGTGATTTGGTATTTATATACATTTCAAAATGGTTACCACTGTAACCCCAGTTATCATCTGCATCTGTACAAAGTTATCACAATATAATTGACGATGTTCCCTATGCTTTACATTACATTCCCATGACTTCTTTACTTTATAACTGGAAGTTTTTGTCTCTAAACCTCCTTTTCCTCTTTTGGCTGGCCCCCATCTGCTCTGGCCACCACCCCTTTGTTCTCTATATTTATGAGTCTATTTCTGTTTTGTTTGCTTTTGTTGGTTTGGTTGGTTGGTTTTTCATCATAGTAGTTTTTAAACAGTGGGTGCTAAGTGGTCATACGTAAACAAAAATCTTCAAAAAAACAAAAAACAGAAATTCAGAGAATAGCTTTTAAAGGGCAAATTTATATTTGATACTCAACAAATAAAAATTAAGAAATAAAAAAAAAAGTAAAATGTGTTCTTAGGAAAACTAGTCTTGAGAGATGTGTCATGTAAAATAAAGCATTCCATAATCAAACAAGATTGGGGAACACCTGATCATATTCTATCTCTAGGAAATACACAATGCATAGCAAAAAAAGACATAATATAACCCACAACCCAGTGACACTTTATTAAACCTAAAATTAAAAAAAAGCTTAGTTTTGAGCTTATGTAACAAAAAAATTGCAGCTTTGACATTTGCCTATTTTTTGTTTCCTTCCAATTTGTCATAGTAAGTCTAAAGAGCTTGAGGCAAATAATATTCTTAAAATGAATACTGTCAACTTCTGATACTAAAAGATAACCAGGAACAAACCAAGGTTTTTCGAAGAATATGGTCAAAACTCATTTTTCATAGCAGAAAAACTACTGAGTAACCTCCAAAGTTTCTGTTGTAAAGAAATTCTGAATGAAGTTTTTTTAAAAAAATTATAAGATTGTATCATGGCAAGCCTATAATAAAGTCCTTAGTGGGGAACTTTTAGTTATTACTTTAAATATTAATTAATGTTTATTGCATCCAGTAATGCCTATTGGATTGCAACTTTGTTCTCAAGCAGCTAATCATGATTTATTTTCTTACCATAATAGGAATTCTGAAAAGTTTCATAGGATAATGAAAGAACAGTACAAAGCGTCTATGTGAAGTAAAAGTATCTATTATTCATTTGCAGATTTTTCCAAATAGCAGATTCTATAAACTAGGAACTTCCATCCCTTTGGCAGCAGGAGAGAAGGGGTGAGTTCTGTTTCTCTTTAGGGTAACTGCAGAAGGTCAAGGAGCTATGAATTTATTTCAGAGGAAGGAACATTTGAAAACACTTACTTCATTTTCTAATGAGGAGACAGTGCAGCCTTTAAGTCATTTTCCTAAGCGGGAGTTTAGACTTTGCTTTAGTCTAGTAAGTTTTCCATTTGCCCTGGTGCCTATCTCCCAAGGTACAGTCTCGTAGTGCCATAATCCAACCACCCACTCAGCCTCTTACTAGCTGTGGAACCCTAGAAAAGACAAACTAGCTGAGCTTCTGTTTGTTCATCTATAAAATGGGAATAATAATACTGACCTCACAGAGTTGTTACAAAGACTAAAAGAAGTTTAAAAATTAGACTATACTATGGCCATAATCGGAGAAGGCAATGGCAACCCACTCCAGTACTCTTGCCTGGAAAATCCCATGAACAGAGGAACCTGGTGGGCTGCAGTCCATGGGGTCACGAAGAGTCAGACACGACTGAGTGACTTCACTTTCACTTTCTACTTTCATGCATTGGAGAAGGAAATGGCAACCCACTCCAGTGCTCTTGCCTGGAGAGTCCCAGGGACAGGGGAGCCTGGTGGGCTGCCGTCTATGGGGTCGCACAGAGTCAGACACGACTGAAGCGACTTAGCAGCAGCAGCAGCAGCAGCATGGCCATAATCAGGGCTGGCTAAGAAGGGGAGGAAACATCTCCACATCAGCTATACCCTATGTTTAGAAGGAAAGGAGTCCACTGTGGACAGAGACAGATGCACTCTGCAGAATCACTGCTCCTCTACCAAGGCTGAAGCATGAATACCCTGCCCTTCTCACCAAAAGTCATGGATGCAACTCTCAAATCAAACCTATAAACAGATGGACTCATAAACACACAATGGAAGGAAAGATCAATTTCACAAATAGCACATCATCATAATAATACATATCAATCTACAATACCTCTTTATTAAAATGCTGGGGCAAAAATAAATGAGGAAACAATAAATGGGAAAATATTTACAAGTTCATCTCTATATGTGCAAACTGAGTACTTCACCAAGAGTGAATTTTATATATTCTACCTATGCAGACCAATTTTTGCTTTAACAAAGTAAAGGAATACTTTACTTTGAGTCTTTTAATGTTAATAAGCTCTTCTTTGTTGAGTTCAAGCAATACCTTTCCAAACTCACCCACTATAAACATGAGTTTGCATTTTTTCCCTCTCTTAATGTCACTTGACTTTCTAAAACTGTTATGAGCAGTCATAGGCTGATGATATTTCACATATAATTAGTTATAAAACATTAAAATGAATTATTAAAGCTGTCTTTTAAAAAAATCACTATATGAAAATCATACCAGATGGAAGATCATCCAAGGGAAATTCAAACAGTCTGGATTTGTAAACTGAATGAACATGGAAATCCTCCTGAAATAACACAAATGAGAGATGAGGCATATACAACCAGAAATCTCCAGGCTCAGGCGATCACAGCTGGGGGAGGTGAAACCTTAAAAGAATCATTGCTTGACTACACATTCTCTCAAGTTTGGGAAGGCAATGAGCCCTTGCACATCCCTCCCACTCACTCCTATATTATCCCAGCACCACAGTGATAGCCCATTAGAAGTTAAATGCCTTCATGGATGGAGAAGCCAAAGCCTGTGGTAATGCCAAAGAAATGAATGCACCTATTCCTCCAAGGAGAAGTAAGACATCTGGGGAACGGGGTTAATGTTTTCTATAACTGGTTCCTTTCCATGACGCCCTGCCTCCTGTTAGAGCCTGACAGCTTTAACAGTCTTCCTGTTGGGAAGCAGGTGACTGGCACAATCAGAATACCCACAGCAGACCCTGCCTCAAAATTCAAGTGTCACACAAAAATCTAAAAAAGTCCAACAGATAAAAAACCATGTTTCATCTAAGAAAAATTAATAAGCATTCAAATAATTTCATCTGGCTTCCTTCAATTACTAAAAAAGGAAGGTCATAAATAGTCAAATTTAATGATATCACTTTTTAAAAAATCACACTGTCAAGCAGAGGGTCAAGGACAGCTTTCAGTGGGTAACTGGAAAGTAACGCAAAACAGACAGTTTCTCATACAAGATTGTTTATGAGTGGCAGAACAATGAGCGTTTCTTGAAATTATTTGCCTCTCTAAGTGCTTGATTGGTGTTCCATGATACGTGGAAGAATATTTGTGTGTACAAAGCTAGGATGGAACACATCATGTTTCTCTTTAGTCTGTAATAGCAACCATTTTCTAATATGTGAGAAAGTGAATGTTTAAACTAAACTGAGGAAGAGAACTGAGAAAACCCGGATTTCTCTAAATTTTATCAGCATGGGGCCTTAAAGAAAATAGGCAAAAGAAAAAAAATCTGGAATCTAGAAAATAAAAAGAGTGGGAAATCACATTATCTGTGGATTTGATCCATCATGAACTGAATGTCTATGTCCCTTCCAAACTCATGGTTAAGTCATAAGTTCCTAACGTGGTTGTATTTGGAGATAGGGTCAGAGGGGCGCGATAAAGGTTAGCAGAGATCACAAGAGCGAGGTCCCAGTCCGATGAGGCCGGTGCCCTGACGAGAAGAGGAAGAGACGGCAGGCCTCGCAGGACGCCATCCGCAGCCCAGAGAGCCCTCAATGGACACTGAGCCCACCGGCACCATGAAGGCGCACGTTCAGTCCCCAGACTGGGAGAAAGCAAATTTATGCTGTTTAAGCCAACTAGACTGACAGACCCCGCACATCACGGTGGAGTTAGTAATGAAGGCTTCAGAACACCTCAGAAGGAAAGTATTTCCAGCAGATGGCAAGAGTGAAAGGTAGATTTCACTGTCTTCAGCATTCATAATTTGAGCAAACTCCAGGAGCTAGTCAAGGACAGGGAAGCCTGGTGTGCTGCAGTTCATGGGGCCCCAAAGAGTCAGACCCGACTTAGCAACTGAACAGCAACAAGGCAAAACCACAGTGATCTTTTTTAAGAAAAATCTACCTCTTACATTTCCCCTCTGCTGGAAATACTTTTCTTCTGAGGTGTTCTGAAGCCTTCATTACTATCTCCACCATAATGTGCTGCGGTCTTAGCCTGGGTGGCTTAAACAAGATCAATTTTTTTTTTTCTCACAGTCTAGGGTTTTTCCTTATTCACTATTTAACTTAAAATATATGTATACATATTATATGTATTTTTATATATATAATATGTCTGTGTTTATACATATGTTCTTGATCCTGAAATATGAAAAGAAAGCAAAATAGAAAGAAAAAAGAGAAGAAAAAGAGGGGGAAAGAAATCACCCAGCATTGTTTACATTTGCCGTGGCAAACAGAAGGAGCACTTACTTGGGAGGTGTCATTTCCTTCCGGCTCAATGAGATAGGTGTGGTTCCCATCATAGAACATCCCACTGCCAAGGATAAGAAGACAGTTAGGCCTGACAATTGACTCTTGCCTCAGAACCAGATCATTGTAAAGTCAGCACCAGCCAGAGGACCACTTTATTTCTCAAACCCTACTTTTCAGTCCTACCTATCACATGGAATGCCCACCACATACCACACACACATGCACCACACATACCACACACACACACCACACATACATACATACACACACACACCCACATCATACACACACACCACCACATACCAGACACACACAAGACACACACACCATCCACCCATACATATACACCCCCACATCATACACTCACACCACCACATACCACACACACACACACACACACCTATATACCATACATTACACACTACATCTCTACATATATAAACACCGTATACCACACTCACATATGCCACACAACACACATATCCCAATCCATATATCTTACACATACACATGCCATACATTACATACACACCCAGACATACTGCCGAGAAGGAAAGGCCTCAGCCCTGATTCCCCATAAGCAGCAGGGTCCCCGCATCCTGACTCTTCCCCAGGCTCAGGACTGCTGCTGCTGCTGCTGCTGTGCAGCTGCTTCAGTCGTGTCTGACTCTGAGGCTCAGGATTACCATCCTCTAACTGTGGCCCATTATTCCTTCCTCCAACATATAAATCTAAAATTTTAATATGCAAAATATTACCTGGAAAGCATATAAAAATTAAAAACTCTCAGAACCCTCTTGGACTTCCAGGTTGGAACCCAGGAAACTGCACTTCAAACAAACCCCCAGTGATTCTGAGGCAGTTGGCCAAGGGTTATATAGAGACTGGCCTAAGTTGTATACTTGGAAGATGCTCTAGCAGTAAGAGCTGACATATTTTAACAACTCACCATGAGCTAAATCCTTTACATTCATTTCATCTTTTCCACAAATTTATGCTGGAGGTACAATGACTACCCACATTTCACAAGTTACAGAAACTGAAGCCCAAGAGACAAGTGGCTGACCCAGCCAGTGCAACTGGCCACACACTTTCATTCATACAACAGGGTGGGAATGCTGAGGGTGGTGAGAATCGGTCAAATTCTGAATATTTTTCCAAAGTAGAATCAATAGGACTAGTTAATGGATTTAAAATGGAGTTTGCAAGGGAGAAGAGTCAGTGAAGACTCCAAGGTTTTGACAGGAGCAACTGGAAAAAATAGTGTTTCATAAGATCCATTTAATAAGATGGAAAAGGCTGCAGGAAGAGCAAAATAGGATGGGCACAAGGAAGCAGGATGCAGGGCACAAATCCAGAGTTCAATTTTGGACCTCCTGGGCTAGAGATGACTATCAGCCAATTGAGAAATTCTCTGGGGGCATCCTAAGCTACATATGGTCTCAAGTCCCACTCAGAGAGATCCTGATAGCTCCTCCTTTTAGAGGAGCATGGTCTTTCTATTAATATCAGTTTCCTCCTGATACTGAAGGAACTTGTCTTTACCACTCAGGCATCTGAGAAGAGTAAAGCTGTGATCTTCTGCAGTCATTTATCAGTGTTAGGTGGAAATGACTGCATGAAGCCCAAGTTGCTAACCACAGAACAGTATGTGTCTTTCATTGATCACTTAGTGAAATCTACTGGTTTTCCTGAGCTATAATTATAATGGCCTCCAGCTCTGTCTCTATCCAAATTCTTTCATTCTTGCAGTAACACCTTCCACATGTCCTCAAACTTTCATATACCCTTAGTACTGCCCTTTACACATCTGTAATGTTTTCGACCCAAAGTGCACTTTCTGAATTTGAGTGACATTGCATTTGGAATTTAAAGATAAACAGATGCAGTTTGTAGAATATTACTGACAATATATGCCTAAGGAATAAGTAGGGGGAAACTTTTCAAAACAGTAGGCAAATATGGCAGTGAACATTCTGCTGATAATTGGTCAGATCCATCCAGAAAACTGTACAAAATGATCACCCTCTGCCAAAGTTCACACAACTACACTGATTAAGTAGCAAGCAGATGGCTTTGTTTAAACAGTATCAGGGGCTGTTTCCTCTTGAATTAGGTTAGTATCCAATGCAAAAATCAGTCACTTTTTATTGAACTCAAACATCTTGATACACAGTATAAACAAAGCAGATTCTAACACCATACATATATAGAAGATTCTGGTTCCATAAATGAAAATATGCCATATTTAATTAAAAATATGTTCAAATCTTTAACAATTAAAGAGCAGGTATGTTTCATTTGCTTTGTTTGAAACCTTTCTGGTTGATTTTTTATACATTCCAGGAAGTACACTGAGTCTATCACACAGTTAATAACTTGTAAAAATCTATAGCTAGGACCAAGTCATTACTGGCCAGTTGAGAGAGGTAAAATATTTAAAAGTTGCCATCAAAACCAGATTTTGAAAGGAAACAGTCATTCTTACAAACTGCCACAAGTGGGCAATAAATTTACAGTTGATTCCACTCCTTAATGTTCCCATAGTTACAGGATTTTGTCAAAACATCAAACATAGCAGGCCCCAAATACTATTAGGTCTTCAAATTTGAAAATAATATGTACCTGCAGGTTATTTATGGAAAAGATATGAGTTTGATTATTTTACCCATTATGTTCTGTATATCAAGAAAATGAAAACTCTCAACATGTATTTGGCAATTTATAGAAGATGAGTCATGGATGAAATAATATATCTCATATTGAATCACTACAAATGAGACAACATAAATTATTTACTATTTAGAAATAGCTCCCCTAAATATTTGTCAGCAATGTTTGTTCATAAGGTAAAATCAAGATGAGAAGTAATAAAGGAACAAACAGTGAATTTATTTAACATGCTTATAAAAGTCTATATACACCAAAACACACTTATACACAAACCTGACAATGTTCCTACACACAGTGGGTTTTCTGAGTGTCTTTGTTTAGTCTTAAGTGAAAATCTTCTAAAGGGAGAAGTAAATTTTAGTTACTTAAAGCACCTCAGTTAGTCACTAAAATGTCCTTCAAGTTCCCTTTCCATCCTCTTTCAAGGACTGCATAGGATTAGTAGCTGTTGGTCTGAGGGTCTCGGGTCTATTAGGGTTTCTAGAAGGCAGTAATACTTTTTCTCTGCTCTTATGATGTTGTATCCACTTGGAAAATGGCTGGGGGGCGGGGAGTGGTACTAGGCAACATGTACTAGGCAAGATGCTTAAACTGTGACTTTGGACTGAGATGTTAAGAGGAATGAGAGAGGAAGGGAAAAGCCTACAATAGACACTTGCTGTCACAAGAGTCGGCAGACGCAGTGTACTATTCCTGGCTGACAGCTGTGCTTGCCTTGAGATCAGAGATAACAATATTATTGCTGGAGGATACATCAATGTTTGTTTCCAGATTAAGAAAGCTGAAGCTCTCACATATTAGGTACGGGTTCCATGTTTGTAAAAATGTCTCTTTACTCAAAGGATTTATTTAAAATTAGTAAAATAGTCTTTTAGTACAAATAGTAAGTGAACTTACTATCTTGCTCTCACGCATGTGACCTCCTTTCTCTGGTTATTTGTCTGATCCCTGTGTTATCTTCTTCCTGCCTCTCAAGTACCTAGTGCCAGAGCCTAACCAGAAGCACAACTTGGGCAGCCTGGCAAGATTTCCCAGCCTTTCCCATTAGGTCTCATTTCTCAATTTCTTGGAAGATGTGGCAGTTGAACCCCTCTCCTGGAAGATCCCTTGAAAGCCTGTTCCAGGGCCCATTCTATCTTCTTCAGGTAATGACTCTGTGGAACCCTTAAGAACGACCTCACTTTTCAGTGACCACTCTCAGCTTGCATTTTTCTCAGTTTTTTCTCTCATTGAAAACAACGATACCTACCACATTCCATAGCACGAAGCTGGGTGAGGTTTAGCTTCCCCATTAGAATGGGAGCTCTTGGGGACAGGGCTCACGTTCTAATCTCCTTAATATTCCAAGCAGCTGGCACACAGCAGATGCTCCATAACTGTTTGTTAGATGAAAACACTCATGTTTCTAACTTGGTAACAGACAGGAAGTCTTTTAAAGATTTCAAACAAGAATTTCACAAAACTGAAGTGTGATTGGTTCCTGCCCCAAAAAGTAGCAGAAATGAGCTGAGATGATTTAGACTAACTAGAATGCTAAACTTAGATCATGAGCTCCTTATTGCAAAATTCAGGCTTACAATGAAGGAAGTAGGAGAAACCACTAGGCAACTGAGGTATGACCTAAATCAAATCCTTTATGATTATACAGCAGAAGTGACAAAGAGATCAAAGAGATCAAGGGATTATATCTGGGTGACAGAGTCCCTGAGGAACTATGGACAAAAGTTTGAAACATTATACAGGAGGCAGAAACCAGAACCATTCCAAAGAAAAAGGAATGAAAGAAGGCAAAGTGGTTGTCTAAGAAGGCTTTAGAAATAGCTGAGAAAAGAAGTGAAAGACAAGGTAGAAAGGGAAAGATATTCCCAACTGAGCGCAGAGTTTCAGAGAATAGCAAGGATAGATAGGAAGGCCTTCTTAAATAAACACTGCAAAGAAACAGAGGAAAACAATACAATCACAAAGACTAGAGGTATCTTCAAGAAAACTGGATATATGAAGGGAATATTTCATGCAAGGATGGGCATGATAAAAGGCAGAAACTGTAGGGGCTTAACAGAAGTAGAAGATACTAAGAGGTAACAAGAATACACAGAACTGTACAAAACAGGTCTCAATGACCTGGATAACCATGATCGTGTGATCACTTACTTAGAGCCAGACATCCTGGAGTGTGAAGTCAAGTGGGCTTTAGGAAGCATTACTATGAACAAAGTGAGTAGAGGGACAGAATTCTAGCTGAGCTCTTTCAAATCTTAGAATATGAGGCTGTTAAAGTGCTAAACCTCAATATGTCAGCAAATTTGGGAAAATCTGCACTGACCGTAGGACTGGAAAAGGTCAGTTTTCATTTCAGTTCCCAAGAAGGACAATGCTAAGCAATGCTCAAACTACCATACAATGTGGTCATTTCACATGCTGGCAAGATTATGCCCAAAATCCTTCAAGCTAGGCGTCAGCAATGCATAAATCAAGAATTATCAGATGTACAAGATGGCTTTTGAAGAAGCAGAGGAATCAGAGATCAAATTGTCAACATTGGTTGGATCACAGAAAAAGCAAAAGAATTTTAGAAAAACATCTACTTCTGCTTACACTACACTAAAGCCTTACACTACACTAAAGTCAATAGTGTAGCCCTATTGACTACACTAAAGCCTTTGACTGTGGATCATAACAATCTGTGGAAAATTTTTTAAGAGATGAAAGTACCAGACCACCTTGCCTATCTCCTGAGAAATCTGTATGTGAGTCAAGAAGCAACAGTTAGAACCTGACATGGAACAACAAACTAGTTCAAAACTCGGAAAGAAGTATGCCAAGGCTGTGAGCTTCCCAACGACCCGGTGGGTAAAGAATCCGCCTGCAATGCAGGAGATGGAGGCAGACACAAGTTCATTCCTGGGTCAGGGAGATCCCCTGGAGGAGGGTGTGGCAATACACTCCAGTATTCTTGCTTGGAGAATCCTATGGAGAGAGAAGCCTGGTGGGCTATAGTCCACAGGGTCGCAACAAGCCAGACACGAGTAAAGAAATGGAACACACACACATGCATGCACACACGTCAAGGCTATATATTGCCATTCTGCTTATTTAACTTATATGCAGAGTTCAGTACAGTTCAGTCACTCAGTCAGGTCCAACTCTTTGTGACCTCATGGACTGCAGCACACCAGGCTTCCCTGTCCATCACCAACACCCGGAGCTTGCTCAAATTCACGTCCATCGAGTCGGTGATGTCATCCAACCGTCTCACTCTCTGTCATCCCCTTCTCCTCCTGCCTTCAATCTTTCCCAGCATTAGGGTCTTTTCGAATGAGTCAGTCTTCCCATCAGGTGGCCAAAGTATTGGAGTTGCAGCTTCAACATCAGTCCTTTCAATTAATTTCAGGACTGATTTCCTTTAGCATGGACTGGTTGGATCTTGCAGTCCAAAAGAGTCTTTTCCAACACCACTGTTCAAAAGCATCAATTCTTAGGTGTTCAGCTTTCTTTATAGTCCAACTCTCACATCCATACATGACTACTGGAAAAACCATAGCTTTGACTAGATGAACATTTGTCAGCAAAGTAATGTCTCTGCTTTTTAATATGTTGTCTAGGTTTGTCATAGCTTTTCTCCCAGGGAGCAAGGGTCTTTTAATTTCATGGCTGCACTCACCATCTGCAGTGACTTTGGAGCTCAAAAAAATAAAGTCTATAACTGTTTCCATTGTTTCCCCATCTATTTGCCATGAAGAGATGGGACCGAGTGCCATGATCTTCATTTTTTGAATGTTGAGTTTTAAGCCAGCTTTGTCACTCTCCTCTTTCACTCTCATCAAGAGGCTCTTTAGTTCTTCTTTGCTTTCTGCCATAAGGGTGGTGTCATCTGCATATCTGAGGTTATTTATATTTTTCCCCCAAATCTTGATTCCAGCTTGTGCTTTATCCAGCCCAGCATTTTGCATGATGTACTCTGCATGTAAGTTAAATAATCAAGGCGACAATATACAGCCTTGACGTACTCCTTTCCCAACTTGGAACCAGTCTCTTGTTCCATGTCCAGTTCTAACTGCTGCTTCTTGACCTGCATACAGATTTCTCAGGATGCAGGTAAGGTGATCCAGTATTCCCAGACTACCTGGGAGAATTCTCCACAGTTTGTTGTGATCTATACAGTCAAAGGCTTTGGTGCAGTAGTCAATAAAGCAGAAATATATGCAGAGTACATCATGTGAAATGCCAGGCTGGATGAATCATAAGCTGAAATCAAGATTTCCAGGAGAAATATCAACAACCTCACATATGCAGGTGATACCACTCTAATGTTATCATTAAGAAAGTGAAAGGGACCTAAAGAGCCTCTTGATGAGAGTAAAAAAGAGAGAAAAAAAGCTGGCTTAAAACTCAATATTCAAAAAACAATGATCATGGCATTTGGTCCCATCACTTCATGGCAAATAGATGAGTAAAAAGTACAAGCAGCGATAGATTTTATTTTCTTGGGCTCCAAAATCACTATGGACAGTTGCCGTGCTTGCTTCTTGGAAAGAAAGCTATGACAAACCTAGACAGAGGATTAAAAAGCAGAGTCTTCACTTTGCCAACAAAAGTCTGTATAATCAAAGCTATAGCTTTTCCAGTGGGATGTATGGATATGAGATTTGGACCATGAAGAAGGCTGAGCACTGAAGAATTGATGCTTTCAAATTGTGGTGCTGGAGAAGACTCTTCAGAGTCCTTTGGACAGCAAGGAGATCAAACCAGTCAATCCTAAAGGAAATCTACCCTGACTATTCACTGGAAGGACTGATGCTGAAGCTGAAACTCCAATACTTTGGCTGCAAAATGCAAAAAAGTGGACTCACTGGAGAAGACTGTGATGCCAGGAAAGACTGAAAGCAAAAAGGGTAGGGAGAGGCTGAAGATGAGATGGTTAGATAGCATCACTGACTTAGTGGATGTGAATTGGAGCATCAGGAGATGCTCAGGAGAAAATGGAAGACAGAGGAGCCTGGTGCGATGTGGTCCATTGCATTGCAAATAGTCAGACATGACTTAGTGAATGAACAACAAAATGCTGAGGGATGACAAAGTAGCTTTATAATTACTTTGCCAAAAAGTTCCGTCTAGTCAAGGCTATGATTTTCCCAGTGGTCATGTATGGGTGTGAGAGTTGGACTGTGAAGAAGGCTGAGCGCTGAAGAATTGATGCTTTTTTTTTTTTTTTTTCTTTATTTTGCTTTACAATACTGTATTGGTTTTGCCAGAATCGATGCTTTTGAACTGTGGTGTTGGAGAAGACTCTTGAGAGTCCCATGGACTGCAAGGAGATCCAACCAGTCCATTCTGAAGGAGATCAGTCCTGGGTGTTCTTTGAAAGGACTGATGTTGAAGCTGAAACTCCAATACTTTGGCCACCTCATGCGAAGAGTTGACTCACTGAAAAAGACTCTGATGCTGGGAAGGATTGGGGGCGGGAGGAGAAGGGGACGACAGAGGATGAGATGGCTGGATGGCATCCCCAACTCGATGGACATGAGTTTGAGTGAACTCCAGGAGTTGGTGATGGACAGGGAGGTCTGGCGTGCTGTGATTCATGGGGTCGCAAAGAGTCGGACACGACTGAGCGACTGAACTGGAACTAGAACTGGAAGGGGTCACACGACAAGAAGGAGATAGACAGCCACCTGGGTATCACCATCATGGACAGGATGGAGGAAACGGATATATTTCCATGTTAAACACCAGCAAACACACTTTGATATTGAAGGTTATGAGAAAGGAAGCAAGGCCTTGAAGAAGGATGAAGTCCATTCCATAGTAATTTCTGAGAACAAGTGGACCCTCCCATGAGTTTGCTGTGGTTAGGTGGGATTCTGGCTGAATAAAGCGCTAAAATACATGAACTCCTGTGCTCACCCTTTGTTTTTGTGCAAGGAGTCAGGAGTTCCCTGTCTTGAAAGTTCTATTATTCCACACATATATAAAAATGAACATCAAGGAAGAGGAAGGACAGAATTGGGACAAAGGGGCTAAATACCCACAGAAACAGAAACCAGACTTACACAAACCACTCCAGTCTCCATCTGGATGAAACCAGAAAAATGTTTCCAACATCACTAAGGAAGCATATTATAATCATTAGTGCCTCTGGCTTCTGCAACTCTAATTTAACAATCTGCTTGGTTTACAAACTACAGAGGAAAAAAAAGTCCTGATCCATCACCGTTTGAAAACTACTAATAGCTCTTGACGTAAAATAGAGGTTTCAACCACAGTGCATTAAAAATAAAGTAAATCACTGGAAGAAAAAATGGATGATACAAAACCTTTGAGGACACTTACTGAAGTCCATGGCATGTCGACAATGCCACAAATGAGGCAGGATTTCCTCGGATGTGGCCCTGGTAGTAACAGTGTTCTCCTCCCTGAAAGCAGAAATAGAGAATATAAACCTTTGCCATCACAAAGAGAATCAGCCACATCATTTTACAGTCTTCTACTCACACTGCACCTTCATGTGCAACGGTCTGTACAACGTTTCATTATCCAGATTAGTATTATCAAACCATTTCTAACAGAATTATTCATAAGCACTCCCAGTGAGCTGACTCCAAATCAAAAGATAAGGAAATAAAAGTTGACTTAAATTTCCTTTTATGTAGGTGATAGATGGAACAAAGAAACACATACTGAAATGCATATGTGACCCCCAGCACCAGGAAGAGTTCAGTGAGCTATTTCCCTAGCTGAGTTCCCCTGAGGAACTCAACCTTGCATGCATGCATGTTAAATCACTTCAATCGTGTCCGACTCTTTGCAACCTTATGGACTTGTAGCCCTCCAGGCTCCTCTGACCATGGGATTCTCCAGGCAAGAACACTGGAGTGGGTTGCCATGCCCTCCTCCAAGGGATCTTCCAGACCCAGGGATTGAGCCTATGTCTCTTATGTTTCTTGCATTGAGAGGCAGGTTCTTTACTGATAGCGCCACCTGGAAAGCTCACTCAACACTGAGTAGCAGCAAAATGACGATTTTCTCCAAATTAAGCAAAATGAATACAAATCATCTGAGAGTTACTAAATTAAATTAATGCAGGAAAATGCCCTCTTTCATAGCGTTTATATTAAGCACTTGACAACTTTATGATATTCTTTTCTCCAACCAGGAATGGCTTTACCGGTATGCAGTCCAGAGCAGGGTCTAAAATTGAGAACTTTCTTCTACCAGCAAGTCACATTAACTAAATTTCACCAAGAGACTCATTTCTTTGAATTAAGTATTCTTGGAAATGTTAGCAGGGTAGAGCCTCTGACATCTCAAGGTGGTACCCTAGTCTAGATGCTGGCTACTCAAGAGTGTGGTCTAGGAAACAGCACCAGCACTGGCATCAACAGAAGCATGTCAGAAATGCAGAATCCCAGGCCCCACCCCAATGGATCAGAATCAGCATTTTAACAAAGTGCACAATAGTAAAGAAGCCACCTGTCAATGCAGGAGATGGAAGAGCCGTGGGTTCAATCCCTGGATCAGGAAGATCTCCTGGAGAAAGAAATGGCAACCCACTTCAGTACTCTTGCCTGGAGAATCCCATGGACAGAGGAGCCTGGCGGGCTACAGTCTGTGATATCACAGAGTCGGACACGACTGAGTGACTGAGGACACAGTGGAGCACTAAGTGATCCATATGCACAGTAGAGTTTGAGAAGCACCGGTCTAAATGACCTTTCTCATTCCCCCACCAATTGCTCATTTCCTCCGAAGCTGAAAGCTTCTAGTTCAACTGGCTCACTGAGATGTGAAATAGTGACATAAGGACTAAAGGAATGGGTGGTTTAAAGGGGCAAATATTATCTACTTCACAATCTGTCTTAAGGACTAACCCTACTTAAAATATGCAGTACTTGACAAGTGCAGAGGAGAGAACAGGAAGACATAGTAATGGAACAATGGTGAAGATATTATCTTCACTGGAATTTTGGGGAAGGCAGCCTGTTTCTCCTCATGAGATAATCCCAAGAATAGGGCGAAGTTCAGCTTTGCTGTGGGACAAAGAGCAGGCAGGAAGGCACACAGTGCGAGCCCTGACACCCCCAAATTCCCATGGAATCACTGGGCATCCTGAACTGAGGACTGGGGTTGGACTGGATGGAGGGTAAGATAGGGAAGCGCTTCAGGTGTGGTTCTGACAGCAGATGGAACCCAGAAGGCCATAGACTTATGGGCAGAAATGAAGTCAGGCCGTGACTTCCAGGAAAGGGTTGGTTTAGATGTTAACAGCTCGAGCTATCAGCTCCTTCACTTACTAGTCATATAAGCTCAAGCAAATCACAGAGCCTCCCTGTGTAATAATCACATAAGGCTGTGCAGAGGAATAAAGAGCTAACATGCATTAAGGGCTTAGGATGATGCTTGGCACTTGGTACACACTCAGTAAATGTTTTCTACTATTATAATTACTGTGTGTCACTTATTGTCCTACTCATTTTACACACACAATCTCCCTATCCTCACATCACTTCTACAAAGAAATACTGTCACCTCTATTTCACATAGGAGGTCACAATCTCTGAGAGTCAAGGTCGTCTGCCTGGGAAGTTGCCAAGTCGGGGTGCAAACTTTGTGTGAAGGTGTGAATGTAACATCTTTGTCCTTTCCCATATCCTACTTATGAGTTGGACCTAGAAGCTTTGAGCTATGCAGTGCAAATCTAAGCTTTTCCTAGGCTGTTTTTGTTTTGCTTGTTTGCCATGTGTGTGTGTTTTCTTTATTTTTTGAAGTAGCAGTGGGGGAGTAAATTTAACAGAGTTTAACTTCACTCTGTTGGGCATTTGGACTGGTGAACTATCCACAAGATTAGTGGAAGAGAGGTTATTATGCTTCAAATGACCTTGATTTCCTGGACACATCTGATTGGGCTAGAAATCAAAACTTTAGCATTTGATTGTATGTATGTGCTCAGTCATGTCCTACTCTTTGCAACTCTTGGTAGCCTGCCAGGCTTCCCTGTCCATGGAATTTTCCAGGCAAGAATACTGGAGTGGGTTGCCATTTCCTCCTCCAGCGGAATCTTCCTGACCAAGGGATTGAACCTGCGTCTCCTGCATTGGCAGGGGGATTCTTTACCAGTGCATCACCTGGGAAGCCAAGCATTTGATTGGCCAGACACCAAGACCAACAGTCACTGGGGTGACCTGGAAAGAGAATTCTATCTAAAAGTACTTCTTTAAATTGGATACTGACTAAACAAACCAGTGAGATCTCTCACAGAGGTCTAACACTCACAGTGAAAAGTAGCTAGAAAAGACAGTAGAAACAAAGATGAATGGTAATCACAAAATACAGTATCAGATGAGGGAACAATGGAAGTTGACAAGTCATTGTATGCGGGGAAAATATATCAGAGTTAAAGGCATATAAAACATGTTTTATAAATTACTAGTTTTCTTTAAAATGCCAACTTTGGAAACATGTTATATTAAATCATAAAAAAAGGACAAAGAATTTATGTTTTGAAACAATCCTTCATTATACTGGGGCTAAACAGATGAGTAGATAATAGAAAAAAATCTTTCACTAATTTTCTGGTTCTGAAAAATAGGAGTCAATCCAAAAACAGCATATGATCATGATCTATCTGCACAAAAACCTAACAAATGAAGTGAAGAGCTCAATATGGTTGAATCATCATCAAATATTTCCATGACCCTTCAAGAAAAGCATAAACACCAGGGGCTCTCAACCAGCATTATCTGTAATTTTCCAAATAACAGTGGAAATTAATTTTTGTTGCAATTTCTTCAGGAATTATTTGCCATAGATCAATAATTACTTCAACTTAGAACTAAAATAGTTTTCTTTTTCCTTTAATATGCCTGAAACATTTCTTAGTCCAGAATAGAGGCCTTAATATTTAAAGGCTCCTGTAATTTGTAAAAATCTATTGTTAAATTATTAAAATAAATAAATAAATTTAATAGATTTTTGCTTTTAAATAAGTATTATTATACACTGTTTATAAGATAATAAATTCTTATGGCAGAAATCCTAAGAATTCAGGAGTACATGACAAAGAATAAAAATATCCCCTTCCTGCACACTGTCCAGGCTGCAATTGCCACCTAAAAGGTAAATACTTTTACCTTTTTTGTGTACCACAGATTTTGTGTACCACATCAGGAATCATTCATGCATATTTAAGGAAATGTACATATACATAAATAAACATTTATTCTTTCGGTGCACATATAGTTTATACAACCCACGCTGCTCTGCCACTTGATTTTTTTTTCTTAAGGTAACCTTGACATCAACCTCATTCCTTCAATGAAGGCAGAATACTCCATCACAGGATTGAACCATAACTCATTTAAACTAACCTGTACAATTGGATGGTTAGGTTACTGCAACAAACATCCTTTTATATATTTTTTGGTGCACTTCTGTCAGTATGTATGTAGGCTAGACTACCAGATGTGGCCTGGAAGGTCAAAGAATATGTGCATTTAAAATTTTAGTGGATATTTTAAAGGAGAAATATAATTGTATTCCATTATACATATCTGTTTTAAAAATTGCTTTGCATTTTAAGATAATAAAATACAGTTTATTAGAAATTTTATATTTCAATAGAGACTAACACTTAAGCCAACTTATTCAAATCTTACCAATAATAAAGGTGCTTCATATCGTCATATGACTTTCTTGAGGAAACAGATGCTTTATGGAAGTAGGTCTTATACAAATAATAACCAAAGACAGATGTTGTAAGAAAAGAAAAAAGCCAGCACATCCTAATAGACTTCAGCTCTTTATTCAACTGCCAGTCACGGCTTTATTCTTTACTATCTCTTTTGTTCCAGTAATCCATTGTCCTTGAAACTTTCCTCATACTACTTGATTTAATAACACAGTCATAATAGTACAGATGTTTATTTTTAGATAATTAGATAGTTGTAGCTAAAAAATTATCTACCTCTATAAAAATAAGCTACATATTAGTTCACATGTCATATTGGTTTCTATTTCCTAGGGGGAAAAAAGCTTATTGCAAATTTAATTCTAGGGAAGTAAAAATAATCATTTATTTGAAAAATTCAAAGACAAACCACATTTTTATTAAGCAGACAGAAAGATCTCAAAAGAAAAGTAGAATTTACTATAAATAGGATGAGATGATAATGCATGAAAGTTACTCAGCCTGGGTTATAAAACTATGAAAACTCAGTAAGGAAAACCGATTCCAGTACAGCCACAAGGCCATGGTCATTTGCTCTCAATCCAGATCCTCACAGGAAATTACACCTTTATCAGCTCCAAGATGGACTAGGGTCACCTTTTCCAAAAAGTCTTCTCAGATTCCCTCCTCCTCATAAAATGAAACTTTCTTGTGCTTCATCCAGCCTGGCATTTCACATGATGTACTCTGCATATAAGTTAAATAAGCAGGGTGACAATATGCAGCCCTAATGTACTGCATGAAGCACAAACTGGTATCAAGATTGCTAGGAGAAATATCAATAACGTCAGATACGCAGATGATGTCTCCCTTATGGCAGAAAGGGAGAAAGAACTAAAGAGCCTCTTGATGAAAGTGAAAGAGGAGAGTGAAAATGCTGGCTTAAAACTCAATATTCAAAAAACAAAGATAATGATATCCATCCCATCACTTCATGGCAAATAGATGGAGAAACAATGAAACAGTGAGAGTTTATTTTCTTGGGCTCCAAAATTACTGCAGATGGTGAGTGCAGTCATGAAACTAAAAGATGCTTGCTCTTTGGAAGAAAAGCTATGACCAACCTAGACAGCATATTAAAAAGCAGAGACATTTCTTTGCTGACAAAGCTCCATCTAGTCAAAGCTATGGTTTTTCCAGTTGTCATGTATAAATGTGAGAGTTGGACTATAAAGAAAGCTGAGCACCAAAGAACTGATGCTTTTGAACTGTAGTGTTGGAGAAGACTCTTGAGAGTCCCTTGGACTACAAGGAAATCAAACCAGCCACTGTTTCCCCATCTATTTGCCATAAAGTGATGGGACTGGATGCCATGATCTTCGTTTTCTGAATGTTGAGTTTAAGGCCAACTTTTTCATTCTCCTCTTTCACTTTCATCAAGAAGCTCTTTAGCGTCATCTGCATATCTGAGGGTATTGATATTTCTCCTGGCAATCTTGATTCCAGCTTGTGCTTCCTCCAGCCCAGCATTTCTCATGATGTACTCTGCATATAAGTTAAATAAGCAGGGTGACAATATACAGCCTTGACGTACTCCATTTCCTATTTGGAACCAGTCTGTTGTTCTATGACCAGTTCTAACTGTTGCTTCCTGACCTGCATACAGATTTCTCAAGAGGCAGGTCAGGGGGTCTGGTATGCCCAGACCATCCCCAGGTAGAAGATAGCAGAAAGACTGAGATGTTTCGAATCATCATCTGAAGAATGAAAGTGTTAGCCATATCCTGGGCCTTCTGCTTGGTGATAAATGTACTATTTCATGATGACTGATGAATGTGTGAAAATGTAGATTGAAAGTGAGCCTTCTCACCCATGTACGTCTGATGCAGAGTCAAGTCTCCTTATGTTGGTGATTCTTAAAGAGTCGTGTTCAGCCCCAAAGCATCGGCTTGCCAGAAATGCAGATTGTCAAGCCTCTCCCCAGACATACTCAACTGGAGGCTGGAGAAGCTCTCAGGTGACTTCCACGCACTCTAAAATTTGAAAACAACTGCTTTTCACTACATCTGCCTCTGCATTCTAAAACTCCTCATTTATTGAGCTCTCTGAAAGCTTACACTAGTTCCCGAGCAGATTCTATCATAACTGAAGCATTAAGAATATACACAGCCATAGCTCTTCTCTATTTCTTCTCTTGTTATCCCCAAACAGCTGGTTTTATCAGAAACAAAATGGAGGGGGGAAGGAGAAACAAGAATATGTGAGAATTTTACCATGTACAGACAGGAAGAGCAAAGCACCTTTTGGTAGGTGCTGGTAAGATGCTTTGACCAGGACTAAAAGGGACAGAGCAATCAATGTCCCATTAGCCTGTAACTAAGGGGTCTCCCAGGATGCAAGTCATTCAGTGCAGTATCCGTGAAAGGCACAGCCAAATCAGTATGAGTTTAGTCACTCTAAAAGGGACAGGTTAGTGCGGACATTTCCAGACCAAAACACCAGCCTGTAACCCTTGTGATCCTGCTGTCCTCCCTGAGTCACAGCTCTCTCCCCTCCTTGGTGAGCACCAGGTCCAGGACGGCCTTCTGCCTTGCAGATCAGACATCCTCCTGCATAAGTGAGATCCTTGCTCACACTAGAAGTTCACCACCCTGGGCTCACATTAGTGTCACATTACTGGCACAAGGGAAGCTTTTTATAAAAGATCAAACCTTACTCCATGCCATTTATATCAGGACCTCTAGGGAAGAAACCTGAGTATTTTTTTTTCAACTGCCCAGATGACTCCAGCATGCTGCCTTAGGCTAAGAAGCTATGCTCTAGCCTGTTCCTCTTTGCAGGAACTGAAGACCTGTCCCTGAACTCGACTGCACCCTAAATTTCTCCCAGGCATGGGCACTGACCAGACCTTTGTTTGCAGCTGCGAGGCTAGAACCTGTTTCACCAGCTGCTTGTTTACAATAGCCTCTTCCCAATTTCCCCCTATTGGCATTGACATGATGAACCTGCCCTCCCCTCAACCTTGCCTCTCCCTCTCAATAGTGAGAAATGACATTTTAAAGTCAGGAAAATCCTGAGTCTCCCCAGTGTCATTAGGATGAAGGAAATTCCTAGAAAAGCTAAATTTTACTTTGGAGAGGATCCAGCAACTTATCCTGATTAAAATGTATAACCTGGGATTATATAGACTCAGACTGGATTCATAAAAGGGACATAGGTTAAACATCTGTTCAGTTACACAGTGTAAGGATATCTGATTCCACAGGCTCCCTAAGGGAAACAGAGAGAAAAACAATCTCATCTCATTTTACAGTAAATTAAAGTTAAATAATGCTAACACACGGTTGGTAATCCATCCGTTCAGTTGCTCAGTCGTGTCCAACTCTTTGCGACCCCATGAATTGCAGCACGCCAGGCCTCCCTGTCCATCACCATCTCCCAGAGTTCACTCAGACTCACGGCCATCGAGTCAGTGATACCATCCAGCCATCTCATCCTCTGTCATCCCCTTCTTCTCCTGCCCCCAATCCCTCCCAGCATCAGGGTCTTTTCCAATGAGTCAACTCTTGGCATGAGGTGGCCAGAGTACTGGAGTTTCAGCTTTAGCATCATTCCTTCCAAAGAAATCCCAGGGCTGATCTTCAGAATGGACTGGTTGGATCTCTCCAAGGATCTACACTATTGCATGCCAAAATCTTTACCAGCTCATGCCAAAACAAGAAAAAAAGGGCAATTCAGTCAAGTTTTCATAAAGTTAAAAGTAATTTTCATATGACTGTCCTTTGTCTGAGATTTGCTCTTGTCTTCACTTTGATTATAAAGACTATCCATTTTTAATTTTAATAGCCTTTTTATTTTGAAATAATTTTAGATTCACAGAAAAGTTCCAAAGATGGTGCAGAAAGTTCTTGCATATCTATCACTCGATTTCTCCTATTGTTATCACCTTACATCACCTGGGAACACTTGTCAAAAACTGAAAGACTGACATGGTATGTTACTGATTATAAGGTTCTGAACATTTATATTTCACTAGTGTTTCCATTAATTTCTTCTTTCTGTTTCAGGATCCAGTCCAGGTTACCATATTGCATGAGTTGTTATATATATTCTTTTTGAACTGGTAGCAATGGTAAATATGATTTAGGTATTCTGAAGGCACTGTTTCCATATATGGCAAAATAAAAAGATTGGCAACACTATACTGATCTAAAATTTGTTTTGTTAGTATGTGTGTGTGTACTCAGTCATGTCTGACTCTTTTCAGCTCTATGGACTGTAGCACACCAGGCTCCTCTGTCCATGGAGTTTTCCAGGCAAGAATACTGGAGTGGGTTGCCATTTCCTACTCCAGGGGATGTTCCCAACTCAGGGATTGAACGTGCCTCTCTTGTGTCTTCTGCTTTGGCAGGTGGGGTGGATTCTTTACAACTGAGCCGCCTGGGAAATAGAAGTCCTAAATCAAGAGTATGAATGAATACTTCCTAGACTCCACTCTCACTGTAGATTTCAAAATACTTTTTTTTTAAACTACCCTTCTATGTCCTGTGCTGGGCTCAGTCGCTCAGTCATTTGAACTCTCAGCGACCTCTCTGTCCATGGGGGCTCTCCAGGCAAAAATAAAGGAGTGGGTTGCCATGCTCTCTTCCAAGGGATCTTCCCAACCCAGGGATCAAACCCATGTCTCCTACATTGCAGACTGTTTACTGTCTGAGCCACCAGGAAAGCCGAAGAATACCTGAGTGGGTAGCCTATCCCTTCTCCAAGGGAACACCCTTATACAAACAGGCTTAATTTAAATGGCTAACTAAAACACAGTTTTTAATATAATCCATGGAAATAATTTTTGAAGGGTTCCTCAATAACGCTTTGCTATAATATTAACAATAATCTAGGATTCCTCATTGCCCGAGATTGTCCTGGACAATCCTTTCAAGAATGTTTGCACAGTGGAAAGCCTTTGAAGATAGAGAGATGTCTCCCTCTAGAGCAAAGAGCAAGCATGTTTACTTCCTATGATAAAAGATTCAGGTTTTTCAAATCCAGAATTTCTCTAGTAACACAACACACTGTGTGTGCAGGTGTCACCTGGCCCTTTTCCTCTGTCACCCTCTAGGGATCGAGGCTCAAGATACAAGAAAATGTTGATGTTCTGGCTACTTCTACTGCCATGAGAACAAAGCTCTTTGCCGTTGATCCAGGATCTCTTGTCTTCTGCCAGCATAGACGAAACTGCAACAGCCTAACTTGTTGATTTGTAAGTAGGATAAAATCTCAGACCCTCACAGTTGTTGAAACTTGGATTTCCATTTTCCCCTGAAAATTAGGAGGTTTGTTAACAAGGAGCCTCCATTCCCACATTCCCGTTTTCCCATAGGATACAAATTAGCTGCAAACGGATAAGACACACATTGTCCATCTTATTATAGCTAGTCTGTCTCTCACTTATGCCACGGGCTGGTATCTTTGGACATTTGTGATTGCCATTCCATTCCAGGGTACAAGTGTTTGCTGCTTCTGCTAAGTCACTTCAGTCACGTCTGACTCTGTGCAACCCCATAGACGGCAGCCCACCAGGCTCCCCTGTCCCTGGGATTCTCCAGGTAAGAACACTGGAGTGGATTGCCATTTCCTTCTCCAGTGCATGAAAGTGAAAGGTGAAAGTGAAGTCGCTCAGTCGTGTCCGACTCTTAGCGACCCCATGGACTGCAGCCTACCAGGCTCCTCCGTCCATAGGATTTTCCAGGCAAGAGTAGTGGAAAGGTGTACAAGTGTTTGAGCTGTATCCAAATTATCAGCTCATTCCAACATCTAAAGGTAAATGATCCTTAAAAAATCTCTGCACTGCTTTAATACTCATTGATAAGCACTTGTAGATTAAGCAGCAACCAAAAAACATTTTAAAAATTAAAAGGAGACAAATCTAGCTAAGAGAAAAGAGAATAATTCCATTTAAAAGATGCATGTACCTATGGCTGATTCATGTTGACGTATGGCAGAAATCAACACGATATTGTAAAGCAATTATCCTTCAGTTAAAAATAAAGTGTTTAAAAAAACATGCATGGTTCCTGCTGAAGGGGAAAGATACGTAAGAATATTGTTGCAGCAAACATTCTTAAATATTGTAGCAAAAGTTTCCATAAGAAAGGAGAAAAGAGAGGACTAGAAAGCCACTGGATATGTTAATAAATAAAAGTGATAAAGAAAAGACCTTCTTTTTGGAAAATGGTGAACACTACAGAAAATAGGGACCATAGAGTTCTTGAGTTAAAAAAAAATTACAGACCCAGTGAATTTAAAGTCTATTTTTATTGTTGTGCAGGAATCTTTCCTTATACTGTTTTCCCTTGGGTAATGTTAGCTGTTGAAAACAAAACATGAAAACAGGAATAGGTTCCCAGGAGTTAAAGCTCCCAAGTATCCTAACTAAACAATTGTTAAAATCTTTTGAGATGCAATCTATTTTTCAAAGTTAAAGACTTACTCCCTCTCCTCTCATATGTAGGCTCAGGCACTTACAGCACATACTCCAATTGTTTTTACATTAAGACCTCCATAACAAATAAGCAAAACCTGGGTGGCTTAAAACAAAAACACTTCATTCTCTCACAGAACTGCAGATGAGAATCTGAAATCAAGGCATTGGCAGAGCCATACTCTCTAGAGAGAAATCCTTCCTTACTTCTTCCTAAATTCCAATGGTTGCCAACAAGTTTCCAGTGTTCCTTGGCTTGAAGCTGCATCCTCTAATCTCTGCCACCATCTTCACATGGCATTCTTCCTGTGTCTCTGTATCTAAACTTCCCTCTTGTACAGATACTAGTCATGGATTAGGGTTCTCCTCTTAACTTGATCACATCTGAAAAGATCCTGTTTGCAAAAAAGATGACATTCACAGGTACCAGGGGATACGACTTTTGTGGGGACATTATTCAACACAGCACAAATTCTCATCTCTTTTCAAGTAACTACATGAATTTTTTCATTCATGATCCAGAGATGTTGATTCTAAGAAGCTTGGTTTAGTGAAATAAAATGCAAGTGTCTATAGCAGCCCTCACCTAAAAAGATTAACCCATATCTTAATTACCTCTAGCCAGACATTCTACTTTCCCATAGCTTCACTGAACAATACTCATCACCTTTTTACACAAATATACAGTAAACCTGGTAATTCAGCTGGTAAAGAATCTGCCTATGATGCAGGAGATCCTGGTTCGATTCCTGGGTCAGGAAGATCCCCTGGAGAAGAGATGGGCTACCCACTCCTGTATTCTTGGGCTTCCCTGATGGCTCAGACAGTAAAGAATCTGCCAGCAATGGGGGAGACTCAAGTTCGATCCCTGGGTTAGGAAGATCCCCTGGAGGAGGACATGGCAAACCCACTCCAGTATTCTTGCCTGAAGAAGCCACATGGACCGAGGAACCTGGTGGCCACAGATGAGGTCACAAAGAGTCAGACACGACTGAGTGACTAAGTACAGCACAGTAAACCTGACCTTCAGTTCTTTTATTAAGTCAAACAGAGCTTCCAAATTGCTTGTTTTTAACCAGAGAATAGGCAAGAGAAATTATTTTTCAGCTGTCAGGTAATCGTTTACAGACACACTGATATAACAATGTCTGAGCAGACTATGAAAACATTCTAGGTTCCCACAAAATGCTCCTCAGCAGCAAATTACAGTAGAGCAGAGAGGGTATTTGGCAGTTTCTCTGGGACGCAGTTCTAAATTGAGAGAATGGAAAATCAATGCGAAGCACATACAGTGACTAAATAATTACAAACTCATGAAATTATAACTCTTTCCAGGAAACTACTGCATTATTGTATTTTAACAAATAATAGATGCTTAAATATATTGCTCTATATGAATTCTTTAGCACAAGACATGCGTATTACGTAAAACCTTATTCTATAGCTGATGTTTGAATATCATTGGGGAAGAAAGATAATTGTCTAGAAGGCAGTTCTAAAAAATGACAGCATATCCCTAAAATGAAGGAAGAAAAAGATTTTTGTTCATCTGAAAAGAATAACATTTTTGTTTCTTTCTTCTCTTCCTTTTAAAAAATCTAATAATATGTAACTATATGAGGGTTTAAGGTAAAGAAAAAAGACATTGTTTTTTCCACTATCTCCTTTAATTTCACTTCCATTCTGTCACCCACCCATTTGCTCTTTAAAAAAAAAGGAAGGATAAACAGGGAAAACTTCTAGCTGCCAAAGCTAGGCTACATTGCAGCATCTCTTTCTCCTCTTGTACCTTGAACCTTAAAAATTGTGTTCAAGAACTCAACACTAGCATTCAATGGTCATTTCTATTCCTCCACAGATGATTTTGAATTAGCCCAAGATTAATTTAAAGATACAAACAAAGGGTTGGCTTACTAAGGACAAACTTCTCAAACAAAGTCCTTTGGGGAGGCAGACTAATATTTAAGGATTGTATCTGTCAAAAAGTGACACTAAATCTGAAAAAAATATTTTTTCCAGCAATATTTGTATGAGTACATGATTGTCATTTGCCATTTGGCGGGTATTTTCCTGTAAAATGAAGGACGGAGTTGAATTTGGTGGTCTCTAAGGTTTTTCCTGGGTCTATGAATTGCAGTCTATTTTTTTCTAATCAAAGATTACAAACTTTCTATTTCTTTTAAATAACCACGCCGACTTCCAAAGAGTTAGTACATTTTACATTGCATTTACCATTAAAAAATTAAACCAACAGTGAAAGATGTGTTTGGAAAATTTTTTAATGTTTCATGTAAAAATTTTAAACAATTTAGAAATTATTTATAAAATTTCTATAATTTATGAGTCATAGTATAAAAAGATATACATATTTATAGGCAATGAAAAATGTATGAATCAGAACTTTTAGGAAGCTGCTTTTATCATCCTTAGATGCTTACAGAAAAGAAAGATTGATAATTAGTAAGTTATATTTTGGGTTTCCCTGATGGGCTCAGATGATAAAGAATCAGCCTGCAATATAGTGGACCTTCATTCCATCTCTGGGTCAGGAAGATCCCCTGGAGAGGGGAATGGCAGCTCACTCCAGTATTCTTGCCTGGAGAATTCCATGGACAGAGTAGCCTGGTGGGCTACAGTCCACAGGGTCGCAAAGAGTCTGATACAACTTAGTGACTAACACTTTCACTTTTTTCACTTTTTCAAGTTAAATTTTAGCTCAGTGCATTATGAAAAGAACAAAGGAGAACTTTTTAAGTAAAAGAAAGTAGGCATTGATAACGAACATTTGAAACAAACATTTTAATAAACTCAAATAAGATTAACCAAGTAAGAGTAAAGGCACAAATAAAATATAATAGAAATGAAACAGGAGATGCTCTGATACAGAATTATCAGACCTTACCAGACCTTAAAAACCTAAAATGATTTGAAGCAAATTTAGCAAAATACTAACATGTATCTACACATGTATCTGTTACCATATTTTATAGCATTTCTAGCATGTTTGAAACATTTTAAAGTTACTGAAATTTTTATCATAGGTCAATTGCTGGTATTTCATGACTTGAAATTTAAAAGTAATTTAGAAGTGACTCTAAAATACTTTCCAAAGATAGCACATGAATATAATCAGTACACAGGATGACCTTAGCATCAGGTGAGCAGATGGAAGCCCTTCGTTTTTCCTGTTTATATTCACTGCATCTTTTCACAGCAGGGGAATAATCTGCTCTCCCAGATCTGTCCAAACTGAACTTCTCCCCACATACTATTGGGTAAACAGGAGAAATTACCCAGTTTCCTAACATGTGACTTACTTCATTCACTTATTTTTTATTGTTGTTATTCAACATATATTTATTGTCTTTGAGGTCCATACATTATGCCAAGACCTAGGTATGCAGTCCAAGCTCCCCTGGGAGTTTGCTCTTGGAGTAACTTCTCATAGAACGTATAATCTAGGGCATAGAAGATTGCCTTCTTACAGAGCAGGGCATAAAGAAGTGCTGTTGGTGATCGTGATATGCTCCCTGTATCACGAGCAGAGTCAGAAAACAGCAGTGAAAAGGAGTGGAGGGCACCAAAGACCTATCCAGAAATTCTTTCCAAATTTCCACTTTACCTCAATAACAATTTCAACATGGAGCATTTCCCATAAACAAAGCTCTGAGCTACCTGTCTGTCTTTCTCATTTAACAGATGAGGAAAAAATGAACCATGGAAGACATAATTAACTTGTCCAAGGCCACATGAAAATTAATTGGCATATCAGGATATGAATGTAGGTCTATCTGTCTCTAAATAGAGGGCCTTCCAGGTGGCGTTGGGCTTCCCTGGTAGCTCAGTTGGTAAAGAATCTTCCTGCAATGCAGGAAACCCCGGTTCAATTCCTGGGTCAGCAGATCTGCTAGAGAAGGGATAGGCTACCCACTCCTGTATTCTTGGGCTTCCCTGGTGGCTCAGCTGGTAAAGAATGGACCTGCAATGTGGGAGACCTGGGTTTTACCCCTGAGTTGGGAAGATTCCCTGGAGAAGGAAATAGCTAACTCACTACAGTATTCTGACCTGGAGAATTCCATGAACTGCATGGGGTCACAAAGAGTTGGTCACAACTGAGCGACTTTCACTTTCCAGGTGGCGCTAGTGGTGAAGAATCTGCCTGCTAATGCAGGAGATATAAGAGACTCAAGTTCAATCCCTAGGTCAGGAAGATCCCCTGAAGGAGGGCATGGAACCCATTTTAGTATTTCTTGCCTGGAGAATCCCATGGACAGAGGAGCCTCGCAAGTTACTGTCCACAGGGCCAGGTTACACAGAGTCGGACACAACTGAAGTGACTCAGCATGCATGCATCTCTTTATATAGCCTCAGTCTCTAAGTTTTACTGCCTCCAAACTACAGATCTATCCTATATTTAGAAACAAATGAAGTGACTAGTTTCATTTATTAATACTAGTGGGGAAAAATATTCATTAAAAAAATCAGAAATGTAACATGATCTCAAAAGGACAGCTCTTACCCTGTCTGAAAAGTCAAATTGCTGAGTGGACTACCTATTGACCCCACTCAGAATTATCCAAAAAACCACTCTGCCTTCTAAAGACATTTAGAGGTGCACTTCCACCTTTTGAGAATATGGAGAGAAGAGAAAACACAGGCATAAAATAATCAATACATGAAGTGCAAAGGCAGACTTGGTCTTGTTTCCATTAGGTCATACTTGATTGTTTGGGTTGAGGCTCTGCTCAAATATTATACTCCTACCTTCTCTCTATTTTTTTAAAAATTAATTTTATTGAAGCACAGTTGATTTACAATGTTGTGTTAATTTCTCTTGTACAGAAAAGTGATTCAATTATAATATACATATAATTGAATAATTAAGAATTTCTCATATTCTTTTCCATTAAGGGTTATTATAGAATGTTGAATATAGTTTCCATGCTATATATCCTGTTGTTTATATATCCTACATGTAGTAGTTTGCATCTGCTAATCCCAAAATGTCAATCCTTCCTTCTCCTAACCATCCCCCTCCTTGGCAACCACAAATCTGTTCTCTATGTCTATCTGTTTCTGTTTCGTAGACAAGTTCTTCTGTGTCCTATTTTAGATTCCACATATAAATGATATCATACAATATTTGTCTTTGTCTGGCTTATTTGACCTAGTATGATAGTTTCTAGGTCTATCCATGTTGCTGCAAATGGCATTATTTCAGTCTTTTTTATGGTTATGTAATATACATATATATATGTATATATGTATATATATGTATACTTCCCTGGTGGCTCAGACTGCAATACAGGGGACCCAGGTTTGATACCTCGGTCAGGAAGATGCCCTGGAGAAGAGAATGGTAACCCACTCCAGTAATCTTGCCTGGAGAATTCCATGGACAGAGGAGCCTGGCAGGCTACCTTCCATGGGATCTCAAAGTGCAATTAACACTCATATATATGCCACATTTTCTTTATTCATTCATCCCTTGATGGACATTTAGGTTGTTTCCATGTCTTGGGTATTGTGAACAATGCTGCTATGTACATACAGATGAATGTTATCTTTTCAAATTATCATTTTATCAAAAAATATACCTATAAGTGGGATTGTTGCATTATTAGGTAGCTCTATTTTTAGTTATTTGAGGGACCTCAATAGTGGCTGCACCAATTAACATTCTCACCAACAGTGTAGGTTCTGTCTCTCTTGTACAACTGTCTCCATCTCTTCTTCTGCCCACCCTCTCTGGTTTCTTCCTCTTCCTCTCACGCACCAAGGTCCTGCACATCAAGGCCTTTGTACATACTAATTTCACTGCCTTGAAAAGCTGTTCCCTTCCCATTTCATCCCCTATTACTTATCATTTAAACTTCAAAGTTAATCTCATTTCCTCAGGGAAGTCTTCCCTAACCAACCAGACTAGATTAGGTCTCCTATCAAACGCTCTCAGAACAATAGAAATCTCTCTTTATGGCACTCTCCTAACTGCCATTATAAAAGACCTATTGGCGGTTATTTTCATTATGCCTATCACCTCTACTGAACTACCTGCTTTACAAGGGCAAGAATTATATCATATGTTGTTCACATCTCTTCCTGACCCAATGGCAAGCTCTCAATACACATTTATTGAATGAAAGAGGGCTGAGAACACAAGTTGGGTGTCTGACCATTGGAGCTTTTGTATATTCTGCCAGAAATCTCTAATGTCAACTTTTCGGTCTAAATGTCTAATCTCACTTAATCTCCACATTGCCTGAATTTTTAGGAGTTTTCTATGGGGATAATCAAATGCACTGGCACCCCTTTCTTTTCTATTTCATAGTGTGCTAGTCACTCAGTCGTGTCTGACTCTGCAACCCCATGGACTGCAGCCCACCAGGCTCCTCTGTCTAGGGATTTCCCAGGCAAGAATACTGGAGTGGGTTACCATTTCCTGCTCCAAGGGATCTTCCCAACTCAGGGATCAAATCCGGGTCTCCTGCATTGGCAGGCGGATTCTTTACTGCTGAGCCACCAGGTAAGCCCAAATGCCAAGGTGCCAATTTTCTAGTTGTTACCTGTTCTTATTTTTATAGTAGCCACTTATTCACCAGAAAATAAGAATTTTTTATAAATGAAAAAGAAAATAATACCAGTTTGGGACAATACCAAGGGAATAACTTGTGATTTTTTTTTTTTCAGTTTCAAATTGATCAAAAACAACATTTCCACAAATTACTTCTTAATCACAGTTCACTCTGATTTCAAAAAATTTTCTGAAAGTAGATCAGTATAAGACATTATATAATACAAAGATTAGCTATGCAATTAGAATTAAAATAGGAAAAATATTCTATTATAGAATAGTTGCTTGGTTTCATATATAGAAATACTATTAATGATACTTTGATTTTTTAAATTTATGACTGAACACTTTTTTTTTAAGTTTATAGATAACATCTTGAATATTAACAGATTAAGTAATCATTTAGATACTTATTTGAAAAATTTTTTACACAGAAAGAAAATAAAGAGGACTTTCCACTCAAACAGCTTACAAACAGAGCTTAGAAAAAGAACTCATGCTGACACCAGCTGTCACAGTCCATTTCTCCTTATTCCCAGCAATGAGATACCTGACCTGTATAAACTGGTAATGGGCCAATATATTTTCTTCACACTACAGAGTTAAGACTACTTGCAATCTTAACAGTGCCATTAAGGAAGCTGATGCATTCATTATACATGACGACTGACCTAGTGCAACCTTGCTTTGGTCCCAAGGGAAAGCAAAATTTACTTAATTCCCGAAGAATTTTTTTCCAATAATACAAAGAATTAAATCACGAAACCTGAGACCTCACTGAAACCACACTGATTACAAGATGGCAGAGGAACATATGTCTGCATAAGCCTGCCAGGGGGAAAATGCACAGTGCCCAGCTCATCAAAAAGATGCTAAATAGATGACTAACAGTGGATAAAAAGTAAAGTTAGGAGACAAACCTGGAATAATTGTTACATGTGATCAAGAAACAGATATTTTATCAGTTTGTTTAAGAGATTTGTGTAGCTCTTTCACTTTCTTCCGTGTGTGTGTGTGTCTGTGTGTTGGGGAATGAAGGGGATGGGCATTTTGAAGCACCTTGGCAGGGATACAACAAAATATTGTCTAGTTTTTTTGCAGAATGATGACACGTTTCAGCTTCCCTGCTCTTGTCCATAAAACTTTACATTTCCTCCACAGCAGACAAAAGTACATGTAAGAATAAGATGGGCATAAGAACGAAGCCATGTGTTTGCCATGTGCAAGATGGCAACATATTTCATATGGTTACAGTTTAAAAGCCACAGCAATTCCCTCTACTGAACAATACTCAGTCTAACTTCCAAGGAGTACAAAGAAGGACTAAAAATAAACCCCAAGAGGGAATGATTGAAAAAACAGGGCATTCTTAGAAGGCATTTACTTTTCTTTAGGATAATGGAAATTTTATATTTAGAAGAAAAGAGACTTACCCAAACCAAACGATTACGTCTCCAATTCATGGCTTACTAAAACATCTGCTAAGGAAGATGTATTGATAATTGTAAATGGTAAAATGAAATACTGTAATTTAAATATCTGTATTTTGATTCCTCTGCTACTGTAATTATTGGTCTCCATAAAGAGCATAAATTATAGTGAATAATAGCATGAATTCCAGCATCAGACTGCTTGGCTCCAGATTCCAGGGAAAGTTAGTTAAATTTTATGTGCTCAGTTTCTTCATCTGCAAAATGAGGATACCAGTGGTACTACTGAAGGAGTAAATGATTTAAAATATGTAAAACACTTACTAGAGTAGTGCCTGGCACATAGTAAGTACCATACAAATGTTTGCTATTTCTCCAACTGCAACTACTAATTCTACTTTAATTATTCTTCAGTGCAGTTACCAGTATTGATCTCATTGAGAATATCAACATAATTCAAAGAGGTAGAGATTGTACAAAATGGGAAATTCAGGATGGTAAAATTTAGAGCACTTATGGGTATAATAATTATTTATTTGCAAAAATACAAAACTTTGAGAATGATATAAAGTCATTATAGCAAATCATATTTTTAAATTCTGGTAAAGTGAGTGTTTCTTTAGCCAGAGAGAATATGCCACTGATAGCTTTAAGGAAGCAAAATGAGTTTGGCTTTGTGAGACATGGTTAACTCTTCCAAGTGACTAGCATTAAACTGCTGGCAGCAGTTATTCACCTCTAAGATGAGACTAGCCTTGGAGTTAATAGATAGTAAAAAAAAAAGAAAAAGCATAGTCTTTCCACAGCACAGTAAGACAGTAGCATATGGTGATTATCAATCAATGAAAGTAGCTCACTAGGACTCCCTATGTGTGTGTTTAGGCATTAAGTCATGTTCAACTCTTTTGCAACCCCATGAACTGTAGCCCTCCAGGCTCCCCTGGCCATGGGATTTTCCAGGCAAGAATACTGGAGTGGGTTGTCATCTTCTCCAGGGGATCTTCCTGACCCAGGGATCGAATGCAGGAGGATTCTTTACCATTGAACTACCAGAGATGCCCAGGACTTGCTTTACCAACCATCAGATAAATAGTTTTTCCAGTTACACTTTTGTTCAGCATTTAAAATACTTCATAAAACTTCTGTGAGAATATCATGGCTCTTTCAACAGTAACAAGAAAACTGAATCACTCTTTCTGATATAATTCACCATTTAAAATGAAAGCATTTAAAAATGGGAAGCCACTCAAACCCACAGGACCCAAAGGAGGAGGTTTCCTGTACTGGTCCTATTTGCAATTACAGAATCATCTCTGAATTATAAGATCCTGGAATTGAATCACACCATCCCTGAAATTCAACTCAATAATTTCTAATCAATCATTAGAAGATTAACCCTGTTTATACATTTACTTTTTAGAAAGTTTAGATCTCATTCTTGCAGGCTTCTTATATCCTGAGGTTAAGAAAAATCTTTTATGTCAGCTGTTAGGAGCTAACAAAGTCATTAAATATAACAAAGTTTAAAACTAGTTTAGCTATAGCTAACAACTAATTATTATGTATAAGGAAAATATATTGATCAATTTTCTTTAATCATTCTAATTTAATTACAAGTCATATTGATGTTAAGTCATGGCTAAACTCTTTTAGAGAATGTACTTGAGAAAAAATGCTTCCAAGTCATCTAATTTTAAAATATGTATATTTGTGGTTAAATTATATTTTTAGTAGTGTAAACAAATATTATGTCCATAGCTATGACATCTGAAATGTTCTCTCTGGCTAAAATAACTTGTGTGAGGTACCTGCATGCCCATCTCACCTATGACACCTGCACCTTTAATTTTCCTTTGCAGCAGAGGTTCTGCTCTCAGAGTTTAAGCTCAGTGCTGAGAGTCCTTAACCTAAATCTCCCTGCAAGTGTAGCAGAAGAACATACATACAGATTCTAACATATGGGTAGTCACATCTGCCAAACATTCCTATCATTGTAGCAGGAGTCCCTCAAGGACCAACTAAAGGTCTTTAATTGATAGTCTGCCCTTCAGCTGGCCTTAAAATGATTACTGGGTTTCTTTACTGGACAAATACCTCCCCATCTCCTCAGAGTCAGGGAAAATGCCTGAAACTTCAATTTTAAATTAAGGGTGATAAAACTAAGAGCTTAGGTGACAACTATAAATAGATTTATTAAAAAAACTCCTTTATAAAGCATCTTCATAGACCATATGACTTCATTACTATCTAGATGACTAAGTATTCTTCCCATATCCAAGAAGTTCTAGAAAAGCTACTATAGTGAGAATTCAAGATAGAAAGCCTCTTTCTGTAACATAAGGAAAAGATGTAAATAAGAAAGACATTTTGGAAAAGAAGTACTGCTGCTGAGTTGTTCTTAAAATAAAGAGAAAGAGATTTTAAATAGCCTTTGTATAGATTACTTGGCTACTTTGTATAGATTCCGTGGCTATTGCTTGTATTTCATCTCAAAGACAGCCTCAAAAACAAAGATATTCTAAAAGCTATTTGAAAAAAAGATTCATCACTGATAAAGCAGTATGGGAGGCTCTGTACTAAGGCATGCAGCAAAATTTACTGCACACCAAAGTCTGGTTTTTCTTTTCTAGTTAATCATTTACTCTTCTTGCTTCTAGAGAAAGAACCAAGAATCTGGATGGTAATGCAGTTCTGAGAATCAATAAGGAAACTGGATATGCAGGATAAGTAAAAACAGATTAATCCCTTTGTTCATCTTTTCTGCTGCAATAAATATATGTAATGACACTCTGGCAGTTGACTAGCTATTTTTGTGGTCCCCACGACTAAAAAAAGAAACAGTTCAAGCACTTATGTACTATTCAATTATATGCAACGAGTTTGGAAAAAATCTACATCTCATAAAAGGATATGTTAAGTAAAGGTGTCATTTAAAAAAAAAGTAGAAGCAGAATAAAGTCACTAAACTATCATGTACATTTTAAATAAATTAAATCCTGTCACTAATCATTGAGATGATTTTTTTCCTAATAAAGGAGTCTACAATGTTTTATAGCACCATATAATCACTTGTAGGGTTTTTTTTGGTAAAAATAAAAATTCTTAAAAGATATCTTAAGAAACATTATTTCTTTAACACATTGTGCATGTTTGAAGTACTCAAGTATTGAGAATTATGTTCCTGATGGAGAAATCTAGAAAACAATATGAGAAAACCTGAATACAATTCAAGATCACAAGCAATTGTATATGGATGATTTTCAGGCTTATAGACACTAGAAAGTTAGCATAAGCCAGGAAAGTATCCATTGTCCTGACAGTTATCATATGTAAATTTTTCTAAGTGATTTCTTATAGCTGTCCTCCACTAGTATTTTTTTTTTTGCCTGTCATTGACACATTCATTTTGGAAGACAAAACAATTAAAACAGGATTTTTAAGGTATATCTCTCTCTCTCTTTTTTTTTAAGAAAATAGAATTGAGCTGGAAATCTGACTTTAAAAACTGAATGCAAAGGGAATCTCCTTGTAGCACAACCTCCTGCTGGGGGACAATACTGTGCTGAGCTAGAAATCTTTCATTAACCGCCAAACCTCAGGAAGGGGAGATGGATGTGACCAGCAGGAGAAAAGCTATCTTGTAAGAAAACACTCAGGCTTTCTCCTTGCTTCCATATCAACTTCCGTGATACTCAGTTCCCAGAAATGACCATGGCCATTTCAGTTTGCCTAAACAATATTTTTTAAGGAAAATTCCACCACCATTCCATCAAAGTAAAAGGTTCCCTCTCTCTGCTCAGTCACTCAGTCATGTCTGACTTTGCAATCCCAATGACTGTAGCCTGCCAAGCTCCTCTTTCCACGGGCTTTTTCCAGGCAAGAATACTGAAACGGGTTAGTCACAATAACCTCTCCCACCCTTAAGCAAACACGTTCTCCTCTGACACTTGCTCTTCAACACACAGCACTCTCCAGTCTCCAGACTTCAACCTTGACCCACTCTCCAATGCCTTCTTATCCATCTTCTTACAGACTGTAGCCTGCCAGGCTCCTCTTTCCACGGGCTTTTTCCAGGCAAGAATACTGGAACAGGTTAGTCACAATAACCTCTCCCACCCTTAAGCAAACACGTTCTCCTCTGACACTTGCTCTTCAACACACAGCACTCTCCAGTCTCCAGACTTCAACCTTGACCCACTCTCCAATGCCTTCTTATCCATCTTCTTACTGCCACTATGGAACCAATTAGGACTTTGAGACAATGATCCCTGAGTGCACTCAATTCAATTAAGTGATGAGCAGTAACCAGTTAAGTGCCAGTCAAAAGTCAACACTGGAAAATGGGTGTCTCTACATATCCATCTTTAACGATTAGGATTCTGGTTCAAGGACAGGTTAGAAGTGGTCACATTCAGTCTAGAAATAATTTGAACTAATAAAAAAGATACCCAGCAGTTATTACTTTGTGATCATTATCATCAGAGATCAAATAATTTAACCAAATACTATCAGAACTAATAACACTGGTGACTGGTCATGATCATTCACTGGTAATGATACAGTAACAAATCATCTCCCTTCCAAGATGTCTATTTTTACTTTTTGACTCCAAGGAAACCTACTTCCTTCCCCATCCATAAATACAGAAGATTTACCATTCCTTTCCTTAGTGTTCTAAAACTCCTACTAGAGCAATTTTCCTGAGATATGAAAAATAAAACAGGCCTTATACTGGAGTATGCCTTTACCATTTTTGCCCAAGGCAACTGATGTACCAAAAAGCTACCCAAATGCATAACCAAATTTGAGAGGGCTACCTAAAGGCCCATTACACAGACTACCATTTCAATTTAAAGATAAGATTATAAAGGTGCAATTGTTAGGAACCTCCGGAAAATGAGATATGTATAATATAAGAGACAGGTATAGGACTGACTTCTTCAACAAACAAACTGCAAGGAAGAATAAAATGAAAGATAAGGGATAACCAATGGAATAAAAGAGAGTTTTTAAAAACTGATTTTTTAAAAAATTAAGTAAAACTAAACTCTAGGACACACTTGGGTAATAACCACAAAAGTCATGATAGTGTTTACATGTTTTATAAGAGGAGGGAAGGCCCTGGGCTTGGAAAGCAGCACATGAAAGAACAGGGCAAGCTCTATTTCTTAAACTCCTGTTCAGAAGAAAATAAACACTTAGCTAAAACTCTTTATATTAAACATAGGTCCTAAAGAAACTCTTGGGTGATGTTTGTTCTCCTATACCTCAGACAATATCATCAGTTGAAAGACACGTTCTTATGCCTATGAAAGTGAAAGTGCTAGCTGTTCAGTTATGTCTGACCCTTTGCAATCCCTTGGACATGTAGTCCATCAGGCTCCTTTGTCCATGGAATTCTCCAGGCAAGAATACTGGAGTTGGTAGCCATTGCTTCTCCAGGGGATCTTCCTGACCCAAGGATCAAACTTGGGTCTCCCACTTATAAATCAGAAAAAAAAAATTTTGTAGGAAACCTTTTTCAGAGTTTACCCAACAAGAACCAGTATCCTGAGGTTTCTATCTCCAGGGATTTAAAACTCTCTGGGACATCCCTGTTGACATAATAAGTTCATAATTTTTCCAGATGAATTTTTCCAAATGAATACAAAGCCAGGCACCTGCACTAGACTCAAGATTTCACCTCTTCATTCTTAGTGCTAACCTTAAAAGCCAATTTCAGAAATTGTTTTCTATGATATAATCTAAAAGAGAACTATTGGCAGTAATATTAATCCCACAAAGCATAACTCCCAACAATTCCTGGAGTAAAGACTTCTTTTACTGATTATTAAGTTTTCCTCTAAGCCAGTGACACATTTTAATGATAAATTCTGAAATATAAAAAACCTCAAATTATATATTGGAAGCATCATGGAAAATTAAAATTATCATCAGCACTTAAAAGATTCTCAGAGTTTTCCCCAAGAGAAAAATTTTACTTACTTTTACTTCCACAGTCTTCCCTCCATGTTCAATGTGTCTCTCTACATATTCAGAGGACAGCAAATCACTGAGGGGAAAAAAAAAAAAATAGAAATTATCATGAAAAAGGACCTTGAATATGTAAATAATTTGAAAATCACAATTGTTGACAACATTCCAGCATGAATGATTTGTTTAATATAGATTTTAGGGCAAAAACAAAACTTTTTAGGTCTCTCTCTCTTTCTTTCATACACACACACACAGAACCTAGTACTTGCAAAAGGATATGAAGCTGAAATGACTAATCCACCTGTCACCCCCTTGCTTAGCAGAGCTAATTCCACCAATAAAGTTCAGCAAGTTTAGGAAACTACCATTATTTTTAAGACATCTTATTCTTCCTGTTTTTACTTTAGCTTTTTTGTATACAAAGATTTTAATTTAAATTTTTATTATTCCTTACATCCTTCTTAGTTTCCTTTGCTGTTTCTCTTCTCCAGCGTTTGAATAGTGAGGTACTCCCAGGAGACAGTCTCTCCATATTCCTTGGTGCTCTTTTCCTGTCTCATGGCTTTAAGTATTAAGACACTGTCAATATCTAATTTTTTATTTCTAATTCAGACCTTTTTTTTTTCCCTCAGACTGGAGATTTAACTGTCTACTGGATGTCTCTGCTTGAATATCTAATAGGCATATCAAGCTTAACATGCTAAAGTGGAATTATTTCACCCTGACCCACTCCCCACCTCCTGTTCAGCCACAGCCTTCCCCAACAGCTAACTGCTTTGCCCCTAACTTTGAAATGATTTTTGCTTTAGCTTTATATCAAAGAGTTTTGATTTGCTACTATACCATGCCATTTCTCATGTGTTATGTGTGATATTTTATCTAACAAAATGTTTCCCCCAGGAAAAAAAAAATAAACAGAGGCAAGGAAGTTTAGAAGAAATGAAAAAGAATATACTTCAGCTTTCTAAAATAATCTTTTTTGAAATCTCTCCTAAACAACCACTAGCTTCTTATATATTAATAACTTTTAAATATTTACATCATCTTAAATTACTTATCTCTAATTCTACATATGAGAAAAAATTTCCCCTTTAGTAAGGTGCCTCAAGACCCCTCACTCATGAAATGTTTTAAAGTCTTTAAATTTTTAAAGCACATTCACAACCTAATCTTTATCCAAGACCATACCCCCAACAGGAGAGGTACCAACCAGATGTTTCAAAACACTGCCCCCAACCTTAATATCAGTCTCCAACAACTTCTCCATCAGTGAGAGTGGCAGCATCTGTTAGCAGAGCCAGCCAGGTTCCCTCTCTTGGGAATCTGAACTAGTAAATTCAAAAGAAGAAAAAAAAATTACCAGATGAAGGAAAGAGAAATAGAAAATCAAAAATAAGCAGTCTCTTGAGAGAAACCGAGCTGTGCCAGTGGGTGAATCCTGTCACCTCAAACCTAGTCTCTCCCTTGGTGGCTCTCAAGCCAAAAGATACAACCAAGCTAAAGAGCTGGAGAATAAAGAATTTATTACTTGCAACAAGTAAGGAAAACACCTTGCCCAAAGCAGTGTCTTCTCCAAGAGCAAAATTGGGAAGTTTCAAGTAAAGGGTATGTGCATATTCATGAAAAGACTTGAGAAAATTCAGCAAAGAATTAGGGGAACAGTCAAGAGTCCACACTTCAGTTGACTGAAGTCATGAGGGTCAGCAAAAAATCTGCAGCATCTTTCCTTAGGTTCCACTCGATGTAATGATTGAGCACTAGCCCTACATGAGTTTAAAGTCTGCAAAACAGCTCAAGAAAGTACTTAAGGCCAATCTTTACCACTGAAACAGAACTGGGAGTCTTTACAACTGATTTATTATCTTTGCTGTTGCTATTTCTCTTGCTTGAAAACAGCTTATTTTGTTTCCTTAAGATCATTATTATTGAGATCTGCTCAAGGTCAAGCATTTGGCCAGGCTTATATCACAAATGGCTTCTATGTCAAAAAGCTGTATCTAGTTCTTTTTCTCCAGGGATACCTCCTCCTCACCTTATTTGCTTACAAAATCAGAGTAAAAGCCCCAAATCTCTACTGAGTAGCCACAGAATCCAGAACAGTCCATCCCTAATGTTGGATCCTTTCTCCTTCATTGCCATGTGAGTAAACCCCCATGATGAGAGCCAGCATGAGTAAAATCAAAAGCAACTATGTAAAATGATACTTAGAGTGGGAGGAACTGTAGTAGCAGTAGGAGTAATAATAATAACAATAATAAATTTCTAAAAAAATAGCTTTTGAGTCTTCCAGGTTTTTAAATTTCAAGGGAATATTCTTCTTTGAATTATAAAATCAAGAAATTAAGAGAGTATGAGTCACCACAGGAATGTAATTACAGAGAAGAAAAGCCTCTGCTCAGAAATTATGCAGCTATTTCAATCAAGCCTCTATATGTAAAGTTTTGCTGGANAAAAAAAAAATAAACAGAGGCAAGGAAGTTTAGAAGAAATGAAAAAGAATATACTTCAGCTTTCTAAAATAATCTTTTTTGAAATCTCTCCTAAACAACCACTAGCTTCTTATATATTAATAACTTTTAAATATTTACATCATCTTAAATTACTTATCTCTAATTCTACATATGAGAAAAAATTTCCCCTTTAGTAAGGTGCCTCAAGACCCCTCACTCATGAAATGTTTTAAAGTCTTTAAATTTTTAAAGCACATTCACAACCTAATCTTTATCCAAGACCATACCCCCAACAGGAGAGGTACCAACCAGATGTTTCAAAACACTGCCCCCAACCTTAATATCAGTCTCCAACAACTTCTCCATCAGTGAGAGTGGCAGCATCTGTTAGCAGAGCCAGCCAGGTTCCCTCTCTTGGGAATCTGAACTAGTAAATTCAAAAGAAGAAAAAAAAATTACCAGATGAAGGAAAGAGAAATAGAAAATCAAAAATAAGCAGTCTCTTGAGAGAAACCGAGCTGTGCCAGTGGGTGAATCCTGTCACCTCAAACCTAGTCTCTCCCTTGGTGGCTCTCAAGCCAAAAGATACAACCAAGCTAAAGAGCTGGAGAATAAAGAATTTATTACTTGCAACAAGTAAGGAAAACACCTTGCCCAAAGCAGTGTCTTCTCCAAGAGCAAAATTGGGAAGTTTCAAGTAAAGGGTATGTGCATATTCATGAAAAGACTTGAGAAAATTCAGCAAAGAATTAGGGGAACAGTCAAGAGTCCACACTTCAGTTGACTGAAGTCATGAGGGTCAGCAAAAAATCTGCAGCATCTTTCCTTAGGTTCCACTCGATGTAATGATTGAGCACTAGCCCTACATGAGTTTAAAGTCTGCAAAACAGCTCAAGAAAGTACTTAAGGCCAATCTTTACCACTGAAACAGAACTGGGAGTCTTTACAACTGATTTATTATCTTTGCTGTTGCTATTTCTCTTGCTTGAAAACAGCTTATTTTGTTTCCTTAAGATCATTATTATTGAGATCTGCTCAAGGTCAAGCATTTGGCCAGGCTTATATCACAAATGGCTTCTATGTCAAAAAGCTGTATCTAGTTCTTTTTCTCCAGGGATACCTCCTCCTCACCTTATTTGCTTACAAAATCAGAGTAAAAGCCCCAAATCTCTACTGAGTAGCCACAGAATCCAGAACAGTCCATCCCTAATGTTGGATCCTTTCTCCTTCATTGCCATGTGAGTAAACCCCCATGATGAGAGCCAGCATGAGTAAAATCAAAAGCAACTATGTAAAATGATACTTAGAGTGGGAGGAACTGTAGTAGCAGTAGGAGTAATAATAATAACAATAATAAATTTCTAAAAAAATAGCTTTTGAGTCTTCCAGGTTTTTAAATTTCAAGGGAATATTCTTCTTTGAATTATAAAATCAAGAAATTAAGAGAGTATGAGTCACCACAGGAATGTAATTACAGAGAAGAAAAGCCTCTGCTCAGAAATTATGCAGCTATTTCAATCAAGCCTCTATATGTAAAGTTTTGCTGGAAAGGGCACTATGTAATTTAAACCAAAAGCAGCCCACACAATTTGGTTCTGTTTGTTTGCAGTATTGTGGAAGTTGGGTAAGTATTGTTATTTAATTATTGGGCTGAAAAAAACTTCTATTTAAAATATCATATTTTTTTCCTCTACTGAAACATAAAAATCCTTACTATCACCAACTTAGAACCTCAGTACAAATTTTTGAAGCCTCCTAAAGTAGAGATAATCAAAATTATCTTTATTATTTATTTTAATCATCATTGTTTATCATTAAGTAGGAATCTACTTAAGTTTAAGTACAGGAAAACAGGCATTCTCCTTAACATATAGGAAATTTTCTTTCATCTGATCAGGAAGAATTTACTCCATATTAACAGTTTACTCAAAACTGCTGTGTAAATGATTCTTTGTGAATTTTGAAAGACAGAAGTGAAAACCATTTCCAGTCAAATTCTAAACCCACTTATTTTCTAAAGAAAGTAAGGAAATGTTTTAAAAATTCAAAATGAATTCTGGGGTCTCCTTTTTAAAATTTATTTGCATGCCATAATAAGCCTGGAAAAAGCAAAACAAATACAATGTCAACATTTTCAGTCATAATAATGATTATCCTTTGTCTAGCAGGCAACTGTCATGAATCAGACAGCTGGTATTACAAAGTTTTGGAATTTAAAAACAAAAGCAAACATTTTTACTTCCTATCCAAACTGCCATTGACTAGCTTTGTGACCTTGGCCAAGTTATTTAATCTTTATGAACACAATTTTGTCCATGTCTAAAATGAAGATAATAAAAATTTCCTTATAAAGTTGGTATGGTATTAAACCAGAACATATGTGAAAAGTCTCCCAAAACCTGATTTCAATTATCCCACTCCTTCCGCATCATCTCCTACCCATCTTTCTCTTGAACTCTCACTTTAACTGTTTGTGTTACCAAACCCAGGTTTGGCTTGAAAGCCAATACCTGAGAGACAAGTGTTAGCTGGGGAAAAAAAAAAAAAAAGTTGCTTAATCAGAAGTCCAGCACCCTGGGAAGAAGGCAGATTTGTGTCCAAAAACCTATTCCAAACATTCTACATGACCAGGAAAGTTTTTAAAGAGAGAATCATTTGGGGAGGAGGTCAGAGTCTTCATTATCTTCCACTGTGTGCAAACTTTCTTCAGATTGGCTGGTAGTGAGGTAACACAGGGACTTCCCAGGTGGCACTAGTGGTAAAGAACCTCTTGCCAATGTAGGTAGACATAAGAGATGTGGGTTTGTTCCCTGGGTTGGGAAGATTCCCTGGAGGGGGCCACTAGCAACCTACTCCAGTTTCCTTGCCTGGAGAATCCCATGGACACAGGCGCCTGGGGGGCTATGGTGCATAGGATCACAAAGAATCAGACACAACTGAAGTGACTTAGCATGCATGCATACACGAGGTAACACAGTGGTGTTCCAGTATTCCAGGAATCTTGCAGTCAGTCTGAAGTTACCATCCTCCACCTGGATGAGGGCCTTAGTTCCTACAGAAGAATCCAAAGGTATTGGGAACCAGGACCATGCCTGATTGATTCAGCCATTTGGAACACAGGTCAAGGATACTGAATGAAGCCCATTATCCATAAATAAGAATGGGTAAATGGAATGGCCCTTGGAGGGGACCTACAGTGTCCAGTTCCACTTCATTTGGAGATTTTTAAACCATTGACCCTACCTACTACTTTTTCACTGTCATTCATCTCTCTCTTTTCCACCTAATCTAGTTTACAGTCCATGATTTATCATGAAATCACTCCCTTGTTCCTCTTCCTCTCTACACTATGCTCACTTGGCCAAACCTCAACCTTGGTAAAACTTAACTCTTCTACTAATCAAAGTCTGATCCTAAGAAGCAGAACATTCTGAATGGTCATACATCTAGCCACATAATTTATGAATACAATGGCATGTGGTCCCCCTTATCACAACACTGCCCATAAATCCACTAGTGCATTTTCCTCATCAATTTACTCTGAGAAGATCCTTTCAAATTTTTCTCTACTAAAATCCCCAAGGCATTTCTTCATTATAACTCCCTGCTAATGACTTCACTTCTATATTCACTGAGAGAATGGAAACCAAAAAAGGCTGCTTCATCTTTCTAATCTACCAACACCCCTGTTTTCTGAGCCAGTCTCTGAAATGGAATAAGACCCAATGGGGCCTTCCCAGGACAGAACTGCCTCCATGCCCTCTGCCTGACTTGTTTTTAGAAAAACTTTAGTTAAATAATAAATATAATGAGAGAAATGATAAAATGCAGAAGCAAAGGAAAATAGTCAAACAAGACCAAACAGTAGCAGTTTAGTCATTAAGAAACGTCAAAGACATTTAGTTCCTCCTCAAGGGCTACAGATAATATTCTGAGCCATATCCTGAGCTGTTTTGTAGATAATGAAATCCCACTAGGAGGAAGAAGTTAACTACATGATGACCAGACTACAGCCATGACATAATTTGCCACAGTTCTGAGAACTAGACTTAAGAAAATCAACCCTGGAACTAAAGATCAGCTGCACCTAAAATAATCAAAATGATGCTGATCAGGCCACTACATGACTAATTCAAGATGACTGTCAGAGCGGACTGTGCTGTTCTGCATATAGCCCCTTCCCTCTGCCTACACATCTCTGAAACTCCCCTTTAAAAACATGCCCACTGATTAACAGTGGAGATTTGGACTTCGGACATGAGTCTGCCTTCTCCCCCAGTTGCCGGCCTCCAGAAAAAAGCAAACTTTCTTTTCTATCAACACATGCCTTTCCGGTATTGGCTGTTAAGCTGCTAGTGAAATAGAAATTGCTAGGCAGTCAGTGCAGGACCCTGAGACCTCTGTCTTATTTTCAATAAACATCTCGCTCCATTAAACTAAAATTATACCCTTTGTGGAGAATCCCTGGAATCTGTCCTTCGTCTGATAAATTATCAGCATTCAGATCCAGGGAAGGGCAATAACTAACTTCTATTTCATATGGGTGATCATTAATCTTTAGCCCATACTTCTGGTCCATTGTAAAATGGCCAGTGGGCATGAAAAAGGGTGGCCACTTAATCTGAGGATCAAGAAAAGCAATAGATGTTAAACATCTTGACCTTTAAACTGATTGGTTAAAAATGACATATTTTAAGGACAAGAGCCAACCCAAACTGTACAGATTAATACTGGTAAGGATATAAACTGCTGTATGTCCCACCTTGGGGGGACTCTTTACCCCTCTCAGTGTCTATGCTGACAGCTTTGTACTTTCCTTCTCTTTAATAAATCCTATTCTCTTGTTTGGGAAGTTCACTCTTTGGCTCTGTGAATAAGAACTCAGTATGGTTAATGCATAACTGTCTCAGATAAATCCCAATATTCAAGTCTCCACTCAAAATGTATCCTACTAATAACTTCACAGTGAAGAAAACTGTGACATCAACCTTAACTGAGTGATAATAGCTAACATTGTCAATAACAGAAGAAACCAAAATCATGAGCTCCTGCAGTGATGCACTGAGGAGGCATCATTACAGTATTCCCACTAAATATGCATAAGAAAGAAACAAATGAATAGAGAAGTCCAAATCAGCAATAGATTTTCAATGAAATAGCCTCAGAGAAAAGATCTAATCCAAAGTGCTTCCATGCAAATGTGACCTCAAGGTCAAGATCAAATCAAGGGCATGATAGTACAACCCTTTGATAAGACCTCAGAAGGTCTTAGAGTTATTTTGCTTAAACTATATCACCTATATTTTTAAAAGTTTCTAATATTTTTTAAAGCCTGTCTATTAGATTCTCAGCTATAGCAAAAAGTTTCTAAGAATCTCAAGGTATGACTCATAGATATTCTCACCTAAACAAAAAGACTTCCAAGAATCTTAAGGACATTTTAACTCAAAGTTCTAAGTAGAGAAAGGCCTGTCTCAAGACTTGTGGATTTGGTATGTCTTATATAGTTTTTCCAGTAGTCATGTATGGATGTGAGAGTTGGACTGTAAAGAAGGCTGAGCACTGAAGAATTGATGCTTTTGAACTGTGGTGTTGGAGAAGACTCTTGAGAGTCCCTTCGACTGCAAGGAGATACAACCAGTCCCTTCTGAAGGAGATCAGCCCTGGGATTTCTTTGGAAGGAATGATGCTAAAGCTGAAACTCCAATACTTTGGCCACCTCATGAGAAGAGTTGAGTCATTGGAAAAGACTCTGATGCTGGGAGGGATTGGGGGCAGAAGGAGAAGGGGACGACAGAGGATGAGATGGCTGGATGGCATCACTGACTCAACGAACATGGATCTGCGTGAACTCCGGCAGTTGGTGATGGACAGGGAGGCCTGGCATGCTGCGATTCATGGGGTTGCAAAGAGTTGGACACGACTGAGCGACTGAACTGATAGGATAAATACCAATAAGATTCACATGAAACCCTCCAAAAAAACACTGCCAGCTTGGATTAAAACACACAAGTTAATTCAAGTCTTTTACAGCCAAGAAGCAGACCTAGAAAGATACTTAGCTTAAGGTGAAGTCGCTCAGTTGTGTCCGACTCTTTGCGACCCCGTGGACTGTAACCTACTAGGCTTCTCCGTCCATGGGATTCTCCAGGCAAGAATACTGGAGTGGATTGCCATTTCCTTCTCCAGGGGATCTTCCCGACCCAGGGACTGAACCCAGTTCTCCCGCACTGGAGGCAGACGCTTTAACCTCTGAGCCACCAGGGAAGCCCTAAGGCCTGGACTATTTTTCATGGAAAGAAAATAGTGACGTAAATGGTGGAGCCAAGAACTATAGGAAACCACTACCAGGAAGATGAACAGAGCTTTAATCAACATATAATCCCTTTCTCAAAACAGGGGAACTGGTGACTATCAGAATTTCAATGGACCAGTGATAGCTGGGTATCTCCTATTTCTCTGGTTTTTAAATAGCAATATCTACTGAAATCATCCTATCCTTATCTCCCATTGTATATTGAGTGTATGTGGAACAGATAACTTGTCCTTTTAGTTCAAAGGCCTGTATCTGTGTCACCTCATCTACAAATGTTTAATCAGATTAAGATGATAAGAATTTGAACCTTGAGTTTGAGCCTGATAGCATAATGGAATGAGATCCTTCAGGAGTCTTTGAAGGAATGTGTGCATTTTACATATGTGAGAAATGTAAATAATTTGCGGTCAGATGGTAGACTGTGGTTGAACAAAGATGTCTACAAACTCTTTGTCACTCCTCACATGGTAAAGTGGAGATCATTTCTCCTCTCCTTGCATCTGAGCTGGTCCTAGAACAAACACAATGAGACAGAAGTGATATTGTATAACATCTGAGATCTGCAACTTTCACTTCCATGCATATGTAACTTTCCATCTTTGAATATTTGAATCCATTCACCATGCTGTGAGGAAGTTTAAGTAGCCATACAACAAGACCCTTGTAGAGTTTCTAGCTGACAGCCCCAGTTGAATTTCCAGCCAGGGCTGGCAATAATTCCTAACCATATGATTGAGACCAGTTTGGATCTTCCAGATGTAATATAATAGTGCCCCAGCTAATATCGCATGAAGCAAAACTGCCCAATCAAACTACAAAATTTTACAAAATAACACACTGCAAGGCAATAGGCTAATCACGCTTTCTATTCATATATTCAATGCTCATTACATTGTACAAAATTAGCATCATGTCTTCTTTAGAGCAGATATGATTGAGACCAGTTTGGATCTTCCAGATGTAATATAATAGTGCCCCAGCTAATATCGCATGAAGCAAAACTGCCCAATCAAACTACAAAATTTTACAAAATAACACACTGCAAGGCAATAGGCTAATCACGCTTTCTATTCATATATTCAATGCTCATTACATTGTACAAAATTAGCATCATGTCTTCTTTAGAGCAGTCTCCAGGGAATTCCTTGGCAGTACAGTGGTTAGGACTCAATGCTTTCACTGCAGGACCCAGGTTCTATCCCTGGTCAGGGAAATAAGATCCCACAAGTTGTGTGGCATGGTCCCCGCCAAAATAAAGAGAGAGAGAGAGAGAAAATGTGCATAATGTAACTTGTTTTAGATGTTAACATAAAGACAACTTACAATTTTTTGACTTTAAGATGGTACAGAAGCTATATGCATGTGGTAGAAATCATATTTAGATTTTGGATTTTGACTGTTTCCTGGCCTAGCAGTCTGCTGTATTATACTCTCTTGTGATGCTGGGCAGGTCAGAGAACAGCAACTCCCAGTCAGCCACACAATTACAATAGTAATCAATCTAAGTACTTACAGTCATTCTGTTTCCATGCCAACCTTTCCATTTTTCACTTTTAGTACAGTATTCAATAAATTACATGAGATATTAAACACTTTATTATAAAGCAGGTTTTGTATTAGATGATGTTGTCCAACTATAGACAAATATAAGTGTTCTGAGCACATTTAAGGTAGGCTAAGCTAAGCTACGGAGAAGGCAATGGCACCCCACTCCAGTACTCTTGCCTGGAAAATCCCATGGATGGAGGAGCCTGGTAGGCTGCAGTCCATGGGGTCCCGAAGAGTCAGACACGACTAAGTGACTTCACTTTCACTTTTCACTCTCATGCACTGGAGAAGGAAATGGCAACCCACTCCAGTGTTCTTGCCTGGAGAATCCCAGGGATGGGGGAGACTGGTGGGCTGCAGTCTATGGGGTCGCACAGAGTCGGACACGACTGAAGTGACTTAGCAGCAGCAGCAGCAGGCTAAGCTATGATGTTCCATAGGTTATGTGTATTAAATGCATTTTCAACTTATCAGGACATAACCCTATCATAAGTTGAGAAAGTTCTGCAAAAGAATTATAAAAGTTTCAAATATGACTATAATCCACCCAGTGAAATAGTGAAAAGCCCCATAGGTCATGGGTCACAACGGAAAATCAACAGATTCCGTTAGGTACTTAGATCAAGAAAACCTTTTCAGAAGTATAGAACTGGGAAAATAGAAATTTTAAGGACTCAAATTTCATTATTTTATTTAAGAGTAATAAAAAATGATAAGCTTAGAAAGTTTTTTAAAGAAAACATTCTTCCCACTCTATACATTGTTTCCCCCATTTCATCTTTTCTCTCCTTTATTTTCTTACTCTGTTTAGCCAAGCATTAATCTTCCAGATTTCTCTGACAAGCTAATGTTTTTGCTGAGAAGAATCACTACAGAAAATGGATAAATGTCCTGAACTGTCATATCACTGAGAATTAATCATCCAGTTTTTAGCACTGTTATGTGCAAAAACTGTTATCTGTATATTCAGTATGTAATAACTGGTACTTAAAATTCCCATTTTGTTTAAAGTAAAAAGGGAAACTACAAATGTGAATCAAAAGTTTTTCCAAGATCTGCCTTTGGATGAGAGTTTCATTTTATTATTTTATAATTTCTAAACATGAAAATTCCTTTCCTATTTATACATATACAAGAGATTTTCTGTGTACCCTTGTACCTAAAGGGGAGGTTATTTTAGCTATGTTCTGCTGAAGAAGTCTTAATCTGATGAAAATTTTCAGGGAGCTTACATTGTGAATATCAAGGACTAGGGACTTAAAGTAAATATGATCAGATGAAAGTTGCAGTAGGTACTGTCATTAACATTAGCTCTTATTTATAAAATCCTTATTCTTACTAAGGCAAAAGTTTCCAAGCCTTGCTTTAGAGCAGAACCATGGTTTTGTTTATCAATAACTGGTATCCCCACATCTACCAAATCAGAATCTCCTAGGTTTATTGTGATATATGAAAAATATACATGATGATATATGAAAATATATATACCAGGACATGAAAGTACAATCAAATTATATCTAAAAATATTCTAGTAAAATTTTATTAATATAATGGTATGTTGGCTTATTCTGATCATTGTGATTCATTACCACATTGAAAGCCAAAGACACAAGGGAACCCATTACAGCAAAGTAATTAAAACGAATCCCTGAAAAATAGTATGGCAAACAATGAATGGGGTTGGGGGGAACTCCATTACAACCAAATCAAGGACTGATTTTTTCAGAAAAAATCTGACACAATTAGTTTAAAATATACTTAGATTTTTGGTAAGTACCCTAGAAGTGAGAGGTTTTGGTATTCTTGTTTTTAAATTGCAATTTTTAGGTGTGGTTCAAATAAATTATTTATTTATACTAATTAAAGATTTCAATTTCTATATCAGTTGGTTGAAAATCATCAAGACAGAGCTACCCTCAAATTCTCTCTGTTGCCATCTACCTAGTTAACATCTTTGCCTTAATCTCCTTCCTCTCTACATCCATGTTCTAGCAGTGAGACCATACCCCTTAGCTGGACTCCATAGTCACAGGTCAAGAGTCCAGTGGTCAAAATAAGACTTCTCCACACTTTCACTTGTGCAACCTTTTGAACTGGAATCAAATGGGAGTCCCAAACTCTGTTAGTTCCTGGCAAGACAGCATCTACTTGCCAATAAAACTCACAGTGATATTCTTTAGAATCATCAAGATAAACCAAATCAGGCCTTTTGTCTTAGTTCATGTAGTGGCCTGAAGAAGCTCAGGCTCCCAAATTACCCTTCATCTACAGCTGTCTAACCTCCATGTGGTTCTGCCCCTTTTCCCATCATGCCCCATCTCCAGATATGATGCCTTTCAGAATTACTCATGGCCATTAGGAAAATCCCCTATCTCTAATCTCTTCTTCGAATACTTCCTTCACTATCTTCCCCTGGAAGAGGAAATGACAACCCACTCCAGTATTCTTGCCTGGAGAATCCCATGCAAAGAGGAGCCCGGTGGGTTACTCTCCACAGGATCACAAAGAGTTGGACATGACTGAGCAACTAACACTTTCACATTTTCACCATCTTACTCTGAGAACCAGCTTTCCAGTGGAGGAACTGCTTCTCCTGCAAACCCTTAAGTGTAGACTGCACGTCTGGAGAGGACGGGGGAAGCTACCCTTTTTACCTCTCATTGCTATGTCATGCCATTCTCCCTCGTTCTGTTAGGGAAATACTGACTGAAACCACCCACCCTGGCCAGGAACCAGAGTAAACATTTGCATGAGTTATTTTATGACAGGAGGTCCTGGTAAGGAACATGGGAACAACAAGCCAAAACCAATCGGGAGAATTCGGGAAAGGGAGTAACCTCCCAGAATCCTCCTCGCTGGAATCCGTCTTGGCTGAGCAATATGTGTGCCACCAGGAAGGACCCTGAGTCAGAATGATTGCCCAGAGAGAACCCAGAAATGAACCCCTGTACCATAAAACCGGAAACTTGGAACCACACTGGCAGAGCAGTTCTCCGGGTTCCCTTACCCTCCTGGTCTCTGCCAGGTGCCTCTTCCCAATAAAGTCTCTTGCTTTGTCAGCACTTTGTCTCCTCAGACATTCATTTTGGAGTGTTAGATAAGAGCCCACTCTTGGGCCTTGGCAGGGGACCCCTTCCTGCAACAATTCCACTAAAAATCACCCCATTTTATATCTCATATCATCAGATTATGTTATCTATCATTGATCCTCATAGTGACTTATTGACTCCTGGTCATTTCCCCTCATTTCCCTGAAGATTTTAACTTTAGTCTACAATCACACTTGCCAGCACTACTCCTGTTGTAATTACTGGTGATTTTGATATCTGCTTCAGTGGTCCTTCTAATTCTGGCTTCTCACCCTCTTGACTTCATGTCTTCCAATGATCTTCTCCATTCTGTATACCCTTACATCACTCACATAACACATTCTCAAATTTAAGCATCTCACTCTCTGACCAACTCCATTCCTCCTAGCTTTCTTTTTCAAAATTCCATTTCAATCCTTTGGCCCCAATAAGACCTAAAACTCATGAATTGACAACAATTTCACTGTCCTCACCTATCTCATGTCTCACTCCCTTCCTTTCTCAGCTTAAATTCAATCTTAGTATTTACTATTTTGCAAATCTCCCTACCCATCTCCTAACACATGTTTCTCTCTTCCCTAAGCCAATTCTAGTTTAAATGAACTTTTTACTGGCTCCATACCCACTCGGTGCAACTTAATGGAGCTGAAGAACAGCATATCATCAGGCTGACTGTACTCACTTTACGCTGACAACCACCAACCTCAAGGAGTCCCTTAAAGCTGCCTGGAAATTCTATTCCCTTTGTCCAGGACATTTACTCTCCTAACTGTGTCTCAACACCATTTCATGCCTTCTCCTTCTTTATTCAAACCCCCAACATCTACTCCCCGTGTCTTTTAAGAAGATGATTATGTTCCCTACAACACTGAGGGGGAAAAAAGCAATCAAAAGGTAAGTTCCATAGGCGTTTATCACCACTTCTTTGTACCTACAAGCATCCTTGATACTCATAGGCTCAGCCTCTCCTCCTGTCCTAGGAGTTAGCTGCCCATGCAATTATCCCAAGTCAATACCTCCACTTGTACACCACAATCCTTGCCTACTCGAGGATATGGCCACCAGACAGTCCTTGCGCTCTTCTATCATCAATCCCCTTTTTTTACTAGCTCTTTCCTATTACTGTATAAACTCTTATTTCTCCCATTTCCAGAAACAAAACAATTCTCTTAACACAATTTTCCTGCCCAAAGACTGCTATGTGTCCTTCTGTCCATTAAGCAAAACAACTCTAAAAAGAATTATCCATAGTCATTATTCACCTTTTTCTCCTCCATTATCTCTTGAACCCATCTAATCGGATTTTCACCACACTTCACCAAAACCGCTCTCAACGAAGACACTAATTACCTTTCCATGTTGTTATATCTAACATCAATTGTCAATCTTCCCATGACTCAACCTACAAGCAACATTTGAGTCGGTCGACTAGCCCCTTCTCTTGGAAATACTTCCTTCGATTTTCTACCAGACACCACATTCTCTTGGTTTTTCTCTTACTTCTCCTCTTGCTATTTTTCCACACCCTTTGCTAGGTTCTTCCCATTCCTCCAGTCTCTAAACATTGTAGGATCTGGAGGTTCAGCTCTTGATGCTTCTCTCACTCCTTTGGTGATTTCATCTAATGTCTCTCCTTGAATAACAACTACATTCTGGTGACCCTCAGATTTATATCTCCAATTTAGAATTATCAGAACAATGTCCAACTCCATACTCACCATCTCCTCGCTGTTTATCAAATAAGCACATCATACCTAAAATGTCCAAACATGAGCTTCTGATCTGGTCTGACACTCAAGATATATGTAAAGGTTCAATCTGGCAGAAATATGTAGGGCATTTGAAATGTTTATTCTTCTACCATGATCATACAATTTTTATAATGGAAAGTTATTTAATTAAATCCAAGCCAAGGAAATTCAGAAAATATGGATCTAGACACCAAAGAAACAAAACTGTATCTCACCACGTCTCAAAACTCTACCAATGGGTCCTTAAAAGGTGCCCTTTCTGCTTTCATACATTTCATTCTAATCCATTAGCTATTATTTCAGTACCTGTCTTTCAATTCCAAGAACCATTTCCAGCTAATGAGCAAATGATAATCACACTAAGATAAGCTATTTTATTTTTGTTCCAGAAAATTGCCTTTGTTTCTTCACAATACCAGAATGCTACGATTAATGAGTGGTTTTTAAAAACTTTAACAGAACTAAGTAACCAGCTGAACACTATCACTTTCAAAACTGTCTTTTTGAGATCCTCTTTATTCATGCCAGTAACTTTGCAATGGCTGAAAACTTTGTTGATATTTCCCTTTTGGAATTGCTTTCAGAGATGATTTACATGACACATAAGACAGCAGTCTCATTTTTTTCCAAACCGTATCCTCTAAATAATAAATAGGACAATTATCCATCCTAGTGAAAAGACAATTGTGACTTGCTACTTCCAAGACACAGACAAACCTCTACTAAATGATGTTATGCCACTATAACACAAAAATTCCAAAAATCTTCTATAGACTTTGATAGCAATCCTCCTCAAAAGATCTCACATTGCTTCGAGCTGAGCTGTTATTGTAATAAATGTCCTGCAGTGACAACTTTGAATGAGACAACTCACCTAGCTGTACAAGTTTTGAAAAACTTGTTTTAAAAAAGCTTCATTAGGTCACAGTCACTCCTCAATCAGCATAAATGAGCAATAAATGAAAACTAATCAGGATCTTGACTCTTATGATCTGACCCAGAATTACTTTCTATATTCTAACAGCTAATAATCAAAACACAAAACTGCAAACAAAAGTTAAGGATGCTTTGGTCTCCTATTCTCTTCAGTTCAGTTGCTCAGTTGTGTCCGACTCTTTGCAACCCCATGGACCGCAGCAAGCCAGGCCTCCCTGTCCCTTACCACCTCCTGGAGTTGACCCAAACTCATGTGCATTGAGTCAGTGATGCCATCCAACCATCTCATCCTCTATATCCCCTTCTCCTCCTGCATTCAAACTTTCCCAGCATCAGGGTCTTTTCTAATCGGTCAGCTCTTCACATCAGGTGGCCAAAGTATTAGAGTTTCAGCTTCAGCATCAGCCCTTCCAATGAATATTCAGGACAGATCTCCTTTAGGATGGACTGACTGGATCTCCTTGCAGTCCAAGGGACTCTCAAGAATCTCCTCCAACACCACAGTTCAAAGCATCAATTCTTCAGCACTCAGCTTTCTTTATAGTCCAACTCTCACATCCATACATGACTACTGGAAAAACCATATCCTTGACTAGATGAACCTTTGTTGGCAAAGTAATATCTCTGCTTTTTAATATGCTGTCTAGGTTGTTCATAACTTTCCTTCCAAGGAGTAAGTGTCTTTTAATTTCATGGCTGCAGTCGCCATCTGCAGTGATTTTGGAGCCCCCAAAATAAAGTCAGCCACTGTTTCCACTGTTTCCCCATCTATTTCCCATGAAGTGATGGGACCGGATGCCATGATCTTAGTTTTCTGAATGTTGAATTTTAAGCCAACTTTTTCACTCTTCTCTTTCATCAAGAGTCTCTTTAGTTCCTCTTCACTTTCTGCCATAAGGGTGGTACCATCTGCATATCTGAGGTTATTGATATTTCTCCAGGCAATCTTGATTCCAGCTTGTGCTTCATCCAGCCCAGTATTTCTCATGATGTACTCTGCATATAAGTTAAATAAGCAGGGTGACAATATACA